>CM047742.1:14007292-14070696 GCA_026225825.1 Pistacia integerrima | reverse complement strand
TTTTGTTGAGGGGAATATGCACATGAACTTTGATGTATGATCCTTTTATTAGTTAGTAAATCATGACAATCTTTGTTAAAAAACTCTAGACCATTATCAGTCCTAATACATTTTGGAGTCCTATGATACTGAGTTTGGACCATTTGAAGAAACTGTTTAATTATATAAAATGAATCAAATTTAAATTGCAAAAGAAATAACCAAGTAATTCGAGAATGATCATCTGCAACAGTAAGAAAATATCTAACATTCTCATGTGTTGGAGTCTTATATGGACCACAAACATCCATATGCAATAACTCAAAAATATGATCAAAATATGAAATACTTTTAGGGAATGGAATTTTAGTTTGTTTTGCTAATGGACAAACATGACAATGAGGAATACTTGACGAACCATTCAATTCATTTCGCATAATTTGCAACATTGGATATGAAATATGCGCTAATCTTTGATGCCATAGTGCAAGATTTTTTTACTTAAAGAAACACAATCTTTATTGGACCAGTTTGTACAATAGTACTGAAACAAGAATTGTTACAAACTGTTTTATTCAAAACTCTTAAATCTGATACTCTGGACTTTATTTTTGAAATGGAGTCAAAATAGTATAAACCTTGGCTATGTCTACCAATCCCCTTAAACTTGCCATTCTAGAGATTCTAGATTAAAGAGAAATTAGGATAGAAAGTGATTAAACAATTGTTAGAAGCTATGAATTTTGAAACAAAAAGAAAATTGTGTTTGAATTCTGGCAAATGTAAGACACCAGATAAATGAATGTCATTATCCAGATTGATAGAACCAATGTGTTTAATATGAGTTTTAGTACCATTAAGCAATCCTACGAGTGATTTAGGAGATGATTCTATGATAGTAGGAGAATTCAAACTAGATAAATCATAGGTCATATGGTCAGTAGCACCTGAGTCTATAATCCATTTGCTATTATCATGACAGGTATATAAAGCTGTAAAATTACTTGCAAGATTAGTTGAGGAGAATACACTATTTTCTTTTCCTAGCAACTGTAGAATTTGATTGTACTGCTCTGATGATAAAACTGGACCAAGTGTATTAGTACAATGTCAAGGGTCAGAAGCTGTAGTGAGATTTTGTGTTTGCACTTGATTGGCAGAGGCTTTAGACTTGGAGAACTGGTAATCAGCTAGGTAACCATTCAATTTATAACAAGTCTCCCTCTTGTGTCCAGGCAGATGACAATAGTCACATTTGAAATATGGTTTCTTTCCCTTATATTTCGAATTTGGATTTTGTGGTTTACTATTGTTTTGAGCATAAAGAGCAGTGGTAACCTCAGAGTTAACACTTATTCCAGATAAAATCCTCCGACTCTCATCTTGGTTAATTATTGAATAAGCATATTTAACATATGGCAATGGATTCATGAGCAATATTTGACTACGTACCATAGAATACGAGTCATTGAGTCTCATAAAAAATTGTAGCAACTTTTGTTGATTGAGATGCTCTAGATAAGCCCCTGCCAAGATACTATCTAGAGATGACAAACTTACTAAAGAATTGAGCTCATCCCAGAGTGATTTGACCTTGTTGTAGTAAGTCGCCACTGTGTTTGTCCCTTGAGCTAGACTAGCAATCTCACGATGTATTCCATACACTTTGGTTCCATTGATCTTGTGATACTGCTCTTGTAGATCTTGCCATATTTGATGAGCGCACAATGAGTAAACAATTCCATTGAATATTTCTTTCGACGTTGTGTTGAATATCCAAGCAAGAATCAAAGAATTACAACGTTCCCATTGCGCAATCAGATAAGGATTAATTGAAGACTTATCGCAAGATCCATCCACAAACCCTAACTTATTCTTTGCCCTCAGCAAAATAATCATTGCTCTACTCCAAATCTCATTGTTCTCGGTACCTATGAGCTGCTTAGAAACTAAAACAGAGCCTGGTGCATCTGATGGATGGATGTACAGTGGTGAATTAGAGTCGATCGAAGTTGTGGTTGTTTCCTTAGTTGTGTGTGCCATAGCTGTAAACCTTTTCAAAGTTAAGAAAGAAATTTGCAGCAAAGAACTAGACTTCAAAACTTTTGAAGCAATTTCAGAGTTTGATCCGATTAAGATTTGATCAAGGAGCGGAAGAATTTTGTGTACTACTCTGATACTATTTAAACGATAAAAACAGAGAATTAGGGAGAGAAAATTAATCATATTCTAATTCATCATTCTCATGAAGTACAGTAATCAGGCTTTCTTCTTCACTTAAGTACCGTAACTAACTGCAGTAACAATTAACTAAACCCTAGTTAACTAACCAGAGCACCTATAACTAACTACTTCAGTTACAACTCAACTAACTGCTACAGATATTACTAATATTAATATTATTTAGTATCAATTAGATAATTTGAATATCATTTTATTTTATTTCTATTTATTTTTATTATGTTGGAAATAACATAGAATAACATATATCCTAACATTATCCCAAGATCATAGTCACCATTGCAATCACATTTGTACATAAATGAACTACAATGAATTTACACAGCATAAATACCTCTACTCCTTATCTCTGAAGCAATAAAGTTAATCCGGAAGAAAGCCACGAATGTATTTCTGTTTTCCAAATTTTTTTAGAGAGAGAGAGCCTACTTTTCCTTTTCGTTTTTTAGAGTAACAGTGTTCGAAAAAACTATTTCTAAAAGGAACAAGTTTTCCTTTTATATGGCAGCGGTTAGAAGCGCATTTGGCAGTTTCTCTCACATACGTCGCTTGGGGTAACCCATCATGGGTGTACCCCTTATCCAATATCTCCCACTCACACATGATGGGACTATCTCTCTCTATGCTTATTTAAGGTTCATACTTTAGTAAATATGCCGTGTGACCATGCATACTTCGAGAGCACGTTAGTCATATATTTGTTAGGAATATATAACTTCTCGAATTGTGAAACTCAGGTTGTATGTTGTATGCAATACCCTAGATTACTTATCACATTTTTCTAACAATCTCATTTACAAAAAAAATATCCGTTGTATTCATAATTATGTTCTATCTTTACATAAAAGTAAAACATAATTGGTCAACCAATGAATACACGTGATTATAATGTGATAATTCAAAATCGTAATCTTCCTCTTTTCTCGATTTTTGCAACTTTTATTTAACTTGCTTTTCTAGAAATGTCCCAGGAGATTGAATTTATCTTAATCCTTTGGTAACACTCTAAGATAGCAATCATTAAATGAAGTTTTCAAGAAACAGAATAGAGTAATAAGGGTATTCTATGAGATTTTATTCAAAAAAAACTCAGGGTCTCACACAATGTTAAAGTTGAGATTTTGACTTTCATTACCCCTTTGGTCAATGTTTTGCACATGTGGTATGAATCACATGCTACAGCATTTCCTCCTTTCCCATGGAGTGCATGTCTCTTTTCTTGTAAATGTTGTACAGATTTTAGTTCAGACATGCCTAATGTCTAACTTGAGTTCACTTTACATACTTTTAATTCATCGAACTCTAATCGGCAATTAGGCAGGATAAAGTGATCATTTATCACTTGTGGTCACATTTCATTATGACATTATTTTAATTCGTTTTAGGCGACGTCAAACATTTTAAGCTTGGCTCTCTATTATCACCTAGATAATAAGCTTAAAATCGTCTCATCTCCATTCCTACGAAGTAATGGAGGCGATTGCCTGTGTGAGAAGGCCAATATTTTAGCTGTCCGACATGCTTTTCAAAATAGACATATATAATATTTACATAACTAATATGTATATATATGCTCCTTCATGTATGTTCCATAATAATCAAAATTGAGCATTGGCAATATTGTTATTTAATATTGATAAGACAAATGTGAACAATTTTGGGAAATCTCAAAGTAAGAGTACATTCAACACCTACGTAAGCCTAGAGATCTAACATGTCTATTGAAAGTATCTCTCGGTATAGGCTTTGTGAATGGATCCGCAACCATGTCATGCGTAGATATGTACTTCATGTTTACCTCCTTTTGTGCCACCAAGTCTCGCACAAAATTATATTTGATATCTATGTGTTTCGTTTTACCATGATATTTGGGATCCTTAGTGTATGCTATTCTTTGCTTGACTATCATAGTTTATTCTTCTTGGTTCAATAGCAACATTAATTATTCCCTGAAATGATTCATGAACCGTCTCAACCAAAGCGGCTTCTTGCTCTGACTGAAAATGCTACAAACTCGGCCTCCATTGTAGATAAGGCTATGCATGATTGTTTTTTACTGCTCCAAGATATGGCCCCGCCATTTAGTAAGAAAACATATCCGGAAGTAGATTTCCTCTCATCTAAATCTCCTCCCCAATCAGCATCGGTGTAGCCTCTCAAGTGTAAATCATTTCCTTGATAACATAATGAGTAATCAGCTGTCCCTTTTAGATATCTTAAGATTCTCTTCTTTGCTTTCCAATGTGCTTGTCTGGAGGTGGACCGGTATCTACTTACCAACCCAATGGCATAACAGATGTCAGCTCTAGTGCACATCATGGCGTACATGAGACTTCCAACAGCACTTGTATAAGGAACATTCTTCATTTGTTTCTTTTCTTGTGGAGTCTTCGGACACATTTTACGACTTAAAGTCTCGCCTTTTGCGATAGGGTTGTCTATGGGTTTACAATCTTGCATATGAAATCGTTCAAGAATTTTCTTAATGTATGATTCTTGTGAAAGAGATACTAATTTTCTTGAGCGATCTCTTGAAATCTTGACTCCAAGAATATATGCAGCTTCACCCATATCTTTCATCTCAAAATGAGATGATAACCATCATTTGATTTCATTGACAAATCCCTTATCATTTCCAGCTATAAGTATATCATCAACATATAATGATAATATAACAAATTTGTTATTGGATCTCTTTGTATATACACAATGATCTTCATTTATCATTTTGAAATCATACGACATTATCGCATTATGAAATCGAATATACCCTTTGTCTTGAGGAATTTGCTTGAGGCCATAAATTGACTTTAAAAGTCTACACACTTTGTGTTCTTGACCTTCTCTAATAAAACCTATTGGTTGATCCATATAAATTTCTTCTTGTAATTCTCCATTGAGAAAAGCAGTCTTTACATCCATTTGATGCAATTCAAGATCCATGCTAGCAACTATAGCTAGAATAAGTCGAATTGAGGTAAACCGTACAACAGGTGAAAAAAGTTTCTTCATAATCTATTCCTTCTTGTTGTGTATACCCCTTCGCGACTAAGCGAGCTTTGTATCTTTCAATACTGCCATCAGCTTTACGCTTGATTTTGAGAACCCATTTGTTCCCAATGGCTTTGTGTCCTTTCGGTAAATCAACCAATTCCCATACTGGGTTTGATTTCATAGACTCCAATTCTTCTTCCATTGCTTTCATCCATTTTTCCTTAGAAGGGCAATTGAGAGCCTCATTTACATTCCTTGGCTCTTCGTCATCTTGTGGAGTAACTAGAAAAATTTCCCTCTCAATCTCAAATCGTCGACGTGGAACTTGTTTCCTGTTTGATCCACGTATTGGAGATTGATTAGTGTTACTCCCACTTGGACCAGATATCATAGTTGGATCACCGGTAGGGGAATGATGGAGGATCTGGCGATTCATCAACTTCCATATTGCTCCCACTGGGATGTAGTATAACCAACTGATTGTCAGCAACAGAATGGCTTTGGTCTTGTGTTTCATATAGAAACAAGTCTTTACCTATTTCGCCCTTCTTAGGAAAATCGGTTTCTAAGAATGTGACATCTCGTGATTCAAACTCAGTGATGCTACCACTTTCTTGTTCTCCTATGAAGACATATCCCTTTGAATGCTCTGAATATCTTCTAAAGATACATTTCTTCCCCCTTGGACCTAATTTTCCATAGTTATGGGAAGGATCATGAACATAGGCAGCACATCCCCATGGCTTTAGGAGACTCAAATCGGGTTTCCGATTTGTCCATAACTCATATGGTGTAGTAGTAATAGATTTGGATGGTACCCGATTGAGGATATATGTGGCAATCAATAAGGCATCACCCCAAAAGGTGATGGGCAAGTTTGCTTGTGCCATCATAGACCTCACCATCTCAAGTAGGGTTCTGTTTCTTCGTTCTGCAACACCATTTTGTTGCGGAGTTCAGGGAATAGTTAATTGATGTTCTATTCCCATTTCATCACAAAAATTTCTGAACTGATCAGATAAATATTCACGTCCTCGATCGGTTGTAGAACTTTTATCTTTTTATCTAATTGATTCTCAACTAAGTTTTTAAACTTTTGAAAGCATTCTAAAGCTTCTGATTTTTGAGAAATCAAGAAAACATAACCATATCGAGTGAAATCATCTATAAATGTGATGAAATAAATAGCCCCATGTCTAGCCCTCATATTCATTGGACCACATATGTCAGAATGAATTAGTTGCAATGGAACTTCAGCTCTTATCGCTTTTCCAAATGGTTTTCTTGCTGTTTTTCCAGCTAGGCAATGTTCACAAGTAGTCAAGTCTACTTTTGTTAAGGATCCTAACAAGCCTTCTCTTGTTAGTATATTCATTCGTTGTTGGCCAATATGGCCAAGCCTTGCATGCCATACATTCACATCATCATTATTAGAAGATGTAATAAAGGAAAAACAAACATTACTATTATTATAAGTAACATCAAGTACTATAAAACCATCGGAAAAATAACCACAACCATAGTATGTTGTGTCCAAAAATAAATGGACACCAGTACTGGAAAAATTTAAATTAAAACCAAGTTTAACAAGTTCTAACACGGAAATCAAATTTCGACGAATATCGGGTGCATATAACACGTCATGTAGGTATAGGATTCGACCTTCACGCATGATCAATTTGCATGTGCCGATCCCTTTAACTTCCACTTTTGAATTGTTACCTACATATATCCATTTTGTTTCCCGTGGTATTCGTGAAATTCCACAAAGCACTCTGTCTTTCTATGTGGATCTGTTCTTGCTGAATCTACTGATCCACAAAGGATGAGACTCAGTTAGAAAAACAGAACTAGAAACATTTATATAACTTACTTGTGCAAACAAGTAATTTACCTTCTTCGGCTCGCTACAATCGCGAGCAAAATGTCCCTTTTTACCACAATTATAGCATTTCACCTTTGCCATATTCCTCTTCCTGGCAGGATGCTTTCCTTTTCCGTGTTTGAAGAACTTTCTCTTCTTCCCTTGAGCCTTTTCAGTATTGCCTTTTCTTTGGGATCCACCTTGGAATTTACGTTTAAATCCCTTCCCACCATGTGAACTGGAACCAGACCATATACACATCGGTATTTGCCTTACTCGCATTAAGGCGATCTTCTTCCAGTTCCAAATGGCGTATGGCATCTTCTAAATTTCTGATGCCCTCATTGTGGGTAAGGTGTATTTTCATATGTTCCCAATTTTGAGGCAATGATCTTATGGACACTTGAACTGTTGTTCATCGTTAGGACATGACCTGCATCTCTTAACTCACTTATCATGTTTGACAAATGCCGTAAATGTACTCTCATAGTATGTTCAGGCTTTTTCTTATATGTGTCAAACTTGATAGTGAGTGGACCGGAGTTTGGTAATGGACGTACTGCCAAACTTTGTAGCAAGTGCGGACCACATGTCCTTTTCTAATTCATAATCTCGGTACTTCTTCATGAGATCATTGTCCATGCTGCTCAACAAAGTCATGCGAGCAGTGGAATTCTTCTTCTTCCATATGTCATAAGCGGCACGGTCTCGTCTATGTTGAGCCGTGACTCCCTCTTCAGGCTCTTCCATGGTTGTAGTAAGAGCTTCAAGAACCTCTTGTTCTTCCAAAACATATTGGATTTTCATGCTCCATATCTCATAATTGTCGCCGTTAAATTTTTCTCCTTTGTTAAGTTCGGCGACAATGTTCTTAGATGTAGATGCCATTTCTAAACAAAATTACACGTTGGATAATGCATGTTATTCAATGCTCGGAACATACATGTTCATTTAATTAATTATACCAATAATAATTGTATATTAGATTTGGAATCAAAAGTTAACAATGTCAACAATCATCATCCAAAATTTCCAATTTCCAATTATCATAGATATAATTAATTGCAATTCTAAAAATATATTTAGACACAATTATATAAATATAAATCAACATCAATTCACATAAAATTTTAAATTTTGATAATCAAAATTAATTTCATTATGTAAATAGAATTCAACTTGTAATAAAATTAAAACAAACAAATTCCAAAACAACAACAAAAAAAAATTAAGTGTACAGCCACATTCCTAAAACTGGGAAGGATCTGATAATCCTTATCCTAAGGTCTTTATGTAACTTGTAATTAACCCTAGGTAGGGGAACTCCCAGTTTCTTGTGATGTCCTTTACGAGTGGAGACTCCTATAGATGCCCCAGCTGTCCTTTTTGCACCCCAATCTATGTACTCCTTGATATAATTGTTGACCAAATGTCTATAATTTTTTATTGTCATCTTTAAAGTTATGAACTTTCACTTGGTCCAAACCATATCAAGGAGACCAACGAGATTAGGGTAACCAAGAAGTCTCTCTTAGAACTTGGAATTTCGACTCATCTTCCTTTAATCCCCCTATCCAGGACAATTTCTGAATCTTTTCATTCACATGAATGAAATGATTTCTGAGTTACACCAACTCATCCTCTGTGTCTCTTAAAATCAATGTTTGAGTTTGTAGAGTTCTAATCATGTTCATAACCCTTTCCCTTTGAGCGGGTGTTCTAGCAACCATTGCACGTCTATAACGTAACATTTTTCTGTAACAAATACAAAAAAACTATTTATTTATCAAATAAAGGTTGACTATATTTGATAAATAATACACGTGTTTATGGTTCAATAACAAAATTAGACTCATAACAATATACCAAGTATGCATTTTTATTCTTTACACAAAAAGAAAAAAAATTTACAATACTTCACGCGCCCCCACAGCACGGCGAGCAGCCGCCACGCGCCCCCACCCCACGCGCCGCCCAGAAGCGGCAACGCGCCGACGGGATACCCACGCGCTCCCACGCACCGGAAGGAGCTTCCACACGCGTGTCACGCGCTCACACACATACCGGTCGGGTCAACCCGTTTCACACTAAACCGGGTCTATCCTGACCCGAGTTGACCCGTTGACTTTCTGGGTCAGGTGTTGACCAAGTTTGACTGGCCCGTTGACTTACGGGTCGGGTGTTGACCGGACTTGCCTAACCCGTTTGACTTTACGGGTCGGGTTTGACTCATTACCGGGTTTGACTAACCCGTTTGGTCATATGGATCGGGTCCACAGGTCAACTTGACCCATTTATTTATTTGGATTATGGGTTGGGCCGGATAGGAATATAATGGGTTTGTGAATATGGTTAACACCAAAACAAAATTAGCCCAGAGTATTGGGCTTCCACCATGGAGACTTGAGTTCAAGTCTCACCACCCACGCCCATTTCAATTTTTTTCAAAAAAAACTAACAGGATAAAAACGACATGTCATTCATAAGGGTGGATCAAAAACGACGTGTCGGTTTGTGTCGTCTTCAACCTCGTCCAGTCGTCAGCGGGTACCCGACCCGGAAATCAACCCATTCGAAACCCGAAACTTCAAAAAGGCATATCTAAGTCATTTTAACTCCATTTTTTATGATTCAAAAACCATTTTCTTCATAATTTCATAAGGAATTTAATGGTCTAAGAATCATTACCAAAAAGACAACTTTTTACGTACAAAATTTGAAAAATCAGAACTGCACTTGAAAAACCAATAACATGCTTCAACATTACAGTATGAATTTCAAACAATATGAACCACGGCTCTGATACCAATGTTGGAAATAACATAGAATAACATATATCCTAACATTATCCCAAGATCATAGTCACCATTGCAATCACATTTGTACATAAATGAACTACAATGAATTTACACAGCATAAATACATCTACTCCTTATCTCTGAAGCAATAAAGTTAATCCGGAAGAAAGCCACGAATGTATTTCTGTTTTCCAAATTTTTTTAGAGAGTGAGAGCCTACTTTTCCTTTTCGTTTTTTAGAGTAACAGTGTTCAAAAAAACTATTTCTAAAAGGAACAAGTTTTCCTTTTATATGGCAGCGGTTAGAGAGAAACTGCATTTGGCAGTTTCTCTCACACGTCGCTTAGGGTAACCCATCATGGGTGTACCCCTTATCCAATATATTAGAATTCTTAATCTATTTATTAAAATTATTGAATTTCGATTATTATTTTAATATCATTCTTTTTTTTCATTCAACTTTAAGAAGTTTGATCCCTCCCTCTAATTTGTTTGTTTTCTTATTCAATTCAATTTTAATTTAACTAATTCATTTGTCTTTAATTTTAAGTTAGTTTTTTTCTTTTTCTAAAATCACATTTAAGCCCCTATTAATTATCAATGTTTAATTTTTTTTTATTATGTCGTGCTAACGTCAGGATGATGACGTCATTAATTCGACCCACCAATTGAACCGATCAACCTGGTACTCTGGTCAAGGGCCCATATTGGATCTTTAAACATTGAGTTAGACTATTAATAGATTAATTTACTTAAATATGAAACCTAATTAGTGAATATCCGATTAGAGTTTTAGAGCTATATAAATGTGTGAGCAAACTCAATTTGTTTCCAAATTAGTCTTAATATTTATGTTACTGTTAATATATTATATATTAATTTACCTCTTTTTTTCTCATGAGACCATTATTATAGCATAAATGATATTGAAGATATTAAATAACATTTTTTTAGCTAAAATATTACAGCAATTTATTTGGAAGTTTTACCAATATCAAAGATGTCACAAAAGTTAACATATTAAATAATTTTAATAAACAATATTTTTTAGAAAAAAATGATCTATAAAAGATGCGAAAACAATGTTTCATCACAAAGCAATTCAAGTACTCGCAATCCCCAACCACGGGTCACTCCTGGTTAATTGATATAGTTGGGTTTAGTTAGTGATTGGCTCGACTTAGGCGTCGGTCGGACTGACCTGTTTCAAAACATTGGTCTAACTCATTAAAATAAAATGGTATTCTAATCTCTCTTAACAAGGATTAGTTGATTAGATTTTATTTAAAGCCCCAATTTTTTCCAAGAGTCGATGAACGCCCTTAGGTATGGGTAATTACCTAGAACCCTTTGTCGTCAGTGCTTTTTGGTTAACTTTTACTAAATGAGGGTAAATGACCTTAGTGTCCATAACTATCGTGCCGATAACCTCAACCCCCACCCACTTTGACTCCGTGTTCAACAATTCCCAACACCCTTAACCTCATTGTGAACCACTACCTCTTAGCACAAACAACAAAACAATCCACCACCACCAAAATCCATCAATAAAGTAACATGAATCAAGCAAAGTATAATTTCACCAAAATTAAAATCTAGAAATGATATAATATTTCAGGTGAATAATGTATGGGCAAAAAATCAAATACCATTATACTTATTAATTGATTATTTGATAATTGATATCTAAAATAAAAATTAATACTATTAATTTTTTTTTATTTCTAATTACCCTACAGATTTTAAGGACTGGAGATAAGAAGTAATTTTAAAACATTTTAAGGACAAAGTTGAGTTTTTAATCCCAAATTATTTTAGGATAATTATTTATTATTTATTTTTTTAATTACAAATAATATATAAAATCAATTATTTAAAGTTTAGTTATATATAAAGTTTATGCTATAAACTATAGTTTATTTACAAGAATATTTTAAGGATAGAATTGAGCTTTATTTACATATAAAGTTTATACTATAAACTATAGACTCGCCTTAAATAAAAACTAATTATGTATGAGAAACATGTCAATTTGAGAAATTAATTATTTAATTGTAACATATCAATTATATATATATATATATATATATATATATATATATATATATATATATATATATATATATATTATTTTTTAGTTGTTTTCTTTAACTTGTATTAATATTTTCTTTTAATCAATTTAGAGGGTTATATAATATTTTCAATTAATTGTAAATGTGTTTAATATTAATCAATCCCTTTTAAAAAACAAATAAATAAATAATTTAATAAATTTTGACATCGGACAATTTGGATTTGTAATTTCATACGTTTAAGATTTAGAGTTTCAATTTTTATGTAACACTGAACTTGGTCTTATAATAGACTTGTTCATCCATTAGATTATGTTAATAGTTTATATTTAATTTACAGATTATTAAATTAAAATGTATAGTGACATAATATATTTTATTTATGTTTGAGAATATATTAATATGATTCATTATAGGCTATAATTCATTAATTCATTACATTAATAATAATAAAAATAATAAAACTTCACATGATGGTAATATTATTCCATTATTAAAGGTTTTAGTGGTGATTAGTTTTATAATATTAAGGAAATATATCAAAAATTAATAATTTTATGACTTTTTTTTTTAAATTGCATAATTATAGTGATTATATTTGACACTAATAATAAGGGAAATCAATCACATAACATATTCAAACGCGAACGTGAACACATCTTATAGCAGGTAAATAAATTACTTAATCTATTAATTAGAAAAAAAAAAAAGAGACCGAAAGAGGGATATATTATTTAGATCATTTTGAATCATTAATCTTTACTCAAAAGTATTAAGTATCCTTAGAAAACATAATAAATTATTAATCTTTAATAAAATATTAAAATATATTCACTTTATGCCTTACAATTACTTTTATTACATAAATTAAAATATTCAATAGTAAATTTAAGATAAGAATTACAAAATTTGATTGCATCACATGATTCATAAGATGATTATTTTACATAAAATACATTATCTCATACAAAATTTTATAAATCATATAATTAATTAAGTATATATTTTCGGGGCGGGGCGGGGCGGGTAATTCTCGAGCCGAGCAAGGATACACCCATCCCCAACCCCCCCTCGCCTTGCCCCTATCTTGGGGAATATTCTTCTCCCCATCCCCAAAGTTGCTGGGGAATCCCTAAACCCATTCGGGGTAGGTAAAACGCTTATCTCTAGATTTCTTGATATATTGGTTTTGAAATTAAAGTTTTGTTATTTGAAAGTTGTTTGAAATCTAAAAATTTGAGTATGTTACATATATTTCTAGGAAACATGTTAAATAAGTTATTTTTGAAATGATTTATTGTTGTTATAGTTTATTAAACTTATATTTCAATGGATATGTTGAAAATAGGTGGTTTAGGCAAAATCTGGGTTTTAGCCAATTTCCGATGATTCGAACGGAAAAATGGATAGAGGTTGAAGACAAGTTTTAACCAAAAACCACATGTAGATCGGATTTGGCCAATTTTGCCTTTTTGATACTAAGGTGGTCGAAACCATGCCACTTAGCCAATTCGACCATTTGGACAGAACCTGTCTTGGTCGAATCTGTGTTTTTTGGCCCAGTCTAGTTGAAACCCCTTGATTCGGCCAAAAAATGCAAATTTCAACCATAATACGTCCTTCTCAACAACTCAACATAGATATCGCCCATTCTTAACCCTAAATCCAAAAGTATCTACTCAAATTCCACTCGGTTTTGGCATAAATAGGAGTTGAGTATCTAGGGTTGAAAGTTTGGATTTTGACAATGGAGAGAGAGGTGGGTTAAGCTCGAAGAAAATAGGTAAATAGTATAAGTTTTATTCACTTTCGTTAGAAAATATTGTGTGAATTAAGATAATGCTATTTCTTAAGATACTTTAAAAAAAAATGTTACTTCTCAATTCAAACGTTACAAATAGTGCAATTTAATATAATCTCTTAGTTATTAAGTGTAATGAAATAAGGAGTAATGAAATAACTCAGTACTTATTTCATTTATTTATTTATCTATCCAATCTTCAAATTCCTAAACCCTAAACCCCTCTTTCGTATGCCATATTCAAAGCCCTAATTACTCCATCTCTCCCTATTCAATATTGTTACTCAGTCCGTTTGCTTCATCATTCCATCACAATCCCGTTGGCTGAATCAGTCTATCACTCAATCGCGTTGGCTCAAATCGCTTCGTACGGTAAATTTGTTTTTTTTTTTTTTATTAATAATTTGATTCTCTGAACTTTCCGGTGGTGACTCCATTTCTTCTGACAGTTTAAGTTACAGCAATGGTGAATTAAACTTTTGCATTCCACACTAATTGACCTTTGACAATCGATTTTCGCCACTTTTAAAGTATATTTTCTGATTTATTTCATCTTTCTAAATTAAACTCTCCTTCTTTCTCCCTGTCTTTTTAACAGCATCGAAGGGGAGAGGATGACTTTAGAAATTGAAGCTCGAGAGTAAGTTTTACAATTTTTACAATGCTCTATTTTTTGATATGATTTTTGATTGCGAGAGATTCTGATTAACTCAACTCTACAGTGTGATAAAGATTGTTCTTCAGTTTTGCAAAGAAAATTCACTACAACAAACATTTCAGACACTACAGAACGAATGCCAAGTGTCTTTGAACACTGTGGACAGCATCGAAACATTTGTTGCTGATATCAATGGGGGAAGATGGGATGCAATATTGCCTCAAGTGGCACAGCTTAAGCTTCCCAGAAATAAATTGGAGGACTTGTATGAGCAGGTATGAAGTTCTTGTGAAGTTTTTGAGTTTTGGGATGTAACCATTTGCTTGAATTGTGTGGATGTGTTAGAAATAATTGCTCATTGTAAGAAGTTGAATTTTGGGGTATACCCATTTGCTTAATTGTGCATATTGTGTTTGAAATTGTTGCACTTTGTAAGAAGTTGAGCTTTTGGATCTACCCATTTGCTTGATTATGTAGATTATGGTGGAAATGATTGAGCTTTGTAAGAAGTTGACATACTCATTTGCTTGATTGTGAAGATTATGTTAGAAATTATTGAACATGGTTAGAAGTTGAGCTTTGGGCTATACTTATTTGGATGATTCTGCAATTATGTTAGGAATGATTGAACTTCGTAAGAAAATGACTTTTGTGTATAACCTTTTGCTTGATTGTGCATATTGTATTAGCAATGATTGAACTTTCAAAGAAATTGAGTTCTGGGTTATACCATTTGCTTGACTATGTAGATTATGTTACAAGTGATTGAACTTGGTAAGAAGCTGGCTTTTGAGATGGACCCATTTGCTTTGTTGTGCAGATTGTGTTGGAAATGATTGAACTCCGTGAGTTGGATACTGCCCGTGCTATTTTGAGGCAAACACAGGCAATGGGTGTCATGAAGCAGGAGCAACCTGAGAGATACTTAAGACTTGAGCATCTCCTTGTTAGAACTTATTTTGATCCACATGAGGTTAGAAGCTAGTTTTCATGTAATTTTTATGATTTCTCATGAGTTTAGAAGCTAGTCGTTTTGTTATTTATCATGATTTTTGGATGTTTGCAGACATGGGATCTTGGTTTCTTTTATTTTCTACTGTTAGTGATTATATATAAATAACAGTTTTGAGAATGGACCATGATTTACTAATGGGTAGAAAGTGCCAAGTGCTTTTAAGACTAAACATATTCTTAATCTTATGTGCTGGTTTTGCTTTTTTATGTTTGCTAGCGGAATTAGAGCCAATTATGTGGTTTAGGGAAGAATGTAATTTTATGGTTCATGGATTATGAATTATTTACTGAGATCAATGAACTATTTTCTGATAGGCTTATCAAGATTCTACCAAAGAGAGACGCCGTGCACAAATAGCGCAAGGTTCTGTCCAATTCTCTTCTGATTGTTTGTTACATTTGATTTTGTAGATCTCCAATACTTCTTAAAATATTAAATAATACATTGGCATATTCTAGTTTTGAAGTTGTTTGTCTCTGATGACCTTGGGAGTATAAATATAAATTAAGAAAATTGTATCAAAAGGGAAAACAGTAAGAAAAAGGATTTGGATTTGGCATTCATTTTGTTATAAAGGTTGAATGCACATGAAGCTTCAAGCAGTAAAACTAATAACTTTACTTTCTAATATTTTCATTTGCATTATTGTTCTCTTCTTCTACAAATGGGAACTCTCCTGGCTTGAGTTGAAACTTTGATGCTTAAATGTGGTTACACCACTGAATTAGCACTTATGCTAAATGGCTTATTTCAAACAAGTGGTCCCTCTGTTGCTAGCCATTTATATACCTAAGCTTGTAAGGTCTGCTAGGTTCTTGAGTGCTGAAGATGGTATATTAATGTAGGGTGGGATGGTATTTGAAATGCTTGCTGGGATGGTATCTGAATGTACTGGAGACTGGTGTTTGAATTTAGTGTGGAATGCTTGGTGGGATGGTACTGGAGACTGGTGTTTGAATTTAGTGTGGTATTTGAAATGGCTTTTTTCAAACAAGTGGTCCCTCTGTTGCTAGCCATTTATATACCTAAGCTTGTAAGGTCTGCTAGGTTCTTGAGTGCTGAAGATGGTATATTAATGTAGGGTGGGATGGTATTTGAAATGCTTGGTGGGATGGTATCTGAATGTACTGGAGACTGGTGTTTGAATTTAGTGTGGAATGCTTGGTGGGATGGTACTGGAGACTGGTGTTTGAATTTAGTGTGGTATTTGAAATGGCTTTTTTTCAAACAAGTGGTCCCTCTGTTGCTAGCCATTTATATACCTAAGCTTGTAAGGTCTGCTAGGTTCTTGAGTGCTGAAGATGGTATATTAATGTTGGGTGGGATGGTATTTGAAATGCTTGGTGGGATGGTATCTGAATGTACTGGAGACTGGTGTTTGAATTTAGTGTGGAATGATAGAAATAGTGGAAGTGGAGAAATATAAAAAGAAAGTGTAAGAATGATGTAACCCAAAGTGAGATCCATCAACTTAATTACAAGCTATACCCGTAAAAGATTATATTAATAGAATACTGCTTACTTGTAACATTAAAAAGAAAACTATAACAAACTAAACCAGCAACTTTATAACTGAAAGAAACATAATCTAAGAATAGAAATCAACTTTTGAAGGCCGAGCGAGATCCTTAATAAGGTTCTCCTCATTTACTTTCCTCATTCTTTTCTCTTCGGTAACTGACTAAAGTTAAGGTTAGTTGCAGCAGAAAAATGGTGCTGCTTAGAATAATAGAGGCACAAATCTCTCTTTGAAGTCGGCCTTATCTTAATGATGGGCTTTTGGGCACTCTAATATTAGAAAAGTTAAAAAGAAGATAAAAATAGGAGATAAGAAAATTTCAGTTTTGTTGGACCATCTTAGAGTTTTACCTAGTTAACAAAATCTTGTCATAATCAGGGTGGAAAATCTGGAATGAACTTCTCATTGATTAATCATATTTCTTTTAAAGAGTGCCAAGGGATACTTTAAGCAGCTGGTAATCAAAATTAGGATATAAAATAGCAGCAATGAATAAAACATTGCATAAGCATTTTAAATTTTCTTCTTTCTGTGAATTTAAATACACATATGAATACAAATGCTGTCAACTGTTCCTCCATTTCCTTAATAAATTTACTTCTCCATTTCCAGCTCTTGCTGCTGAAGTTTCTGTTGTTCCACCATCTCGGTTAATGGCTCTAATTGGTCAGGCCCTGAAGTGGCAGCAGCACCAAGGTTCCATTCTGAAATTAATATTTTTCTATATTTGTACAGCACTGATTGGAGAGTTTCTATTAAAGTGATTTGAAGAATTTTCTATAGTTGGATTCTTGTGGAGATGACATTCTGTTTTTCTTTCCATATGGTGTAAGAAGTAGAAGTGCCCATTATAAATCTGCTTCTATTCTTTTAAATGCATTTCTTTTGCTTACAGAACATTGTTTTATTCTTGATGCCTGAGATTCACCTAGCTTGCAGTAACTGCTGAGGACAATTGCTCGAAGGGTGCTTCAATATATTATTTGAATTTTGCTGCATCTTCATGAAATATTTTTATTTGGCGATCCAGGGTTGCTACCTCCTGGAACACAGTTTGACTTATTTCGAGGAACTGCTGCTATGAAACAAGATGTGGATGACATGTATCCAACAACTCTTTCCCACACTATTAAGGTGAGATTTTATTGTATGCTGGCAAACCATAAAAAGGTGGGGAAAAAAGAGGGCATTGGGTAATGTCGAAATTGGACTGTTTGGGAACAGTTAGTCTTTTTGTGTGCTCCTTTGAACTGCAAATACTGTTTCCAGATTTATGTGTACCGCTTTTTCTTTCATGCACTAAACTTTTAATTGTTTTTGGTGAATATCTTGATTTGTATTCTGTGTTTGGATTCTTCCTTTGTGATAATATCGCAGCTGTATAATGACCCTAACGTTTCATTTCAAAGTCACGTCTTCTGTTGGTTTATTGCTGTTAGTTTGGGACAAAAAGTCATGCCGAATGTGCTCGTTTCTCTCCAGATGGGCAGTTTCTCGTATCTTCCTCGTTCGATGGATTTATTGAGGTATTTATGATCAGATTTCTTTTTGTCAGCATTTAGAAGTTATTTATCCACTTGAATACTATCTGAGATCTTGGACACTACCAGGTTTGGGATTACCTAACTGGGAAACTCAAGAAGGACCTTCAGTACCAGGCTGATGTGAGTATCTTTATCCTCCTTCATTGACCATCTTATCCTCATGGTCTAATATTGGTTTACATGGAATTCTTGTGGAAAATGCCTTGTCGATATGTGGTCTGCATTATACATGTGTGTGATGGCAAACACAGAGAAAGGTTGATGCAAATAACTCGGATTTCTGCCAACACTTTCAACCATGAAAATTACAACTTGGTACACCATTGTAGAAGTAGAAGCTGCAAAAGTGGATGCCCGTTTTCCAGATTCCATAAAGCCAAGTCTTTGTTGGATCTTACTATGTCATATCTTGCAAAATAAAAGAGCTCATCCTTTGATGAAAGCATTTGTACTGTTGTGAACTCTCTTTCATCTGGTGTCGTTTCATCTATCTCCTTTCTGCCTATTCTTTCATTTTTCTTTTCTTTTTCCCCTCCAAGCTGCCAAGTATTAGGTAATATCTCTGCAATTTTACCCTTTTGGTCAATGAAGTTTAATCAATGATTAACTTGACAAAATAAAATTGAGAATTTGAAAAGGCATGGGAAATATGTAAAATATTGAGAACATATGCTGATTTCAAAGATTTTATGAACACGTATGTGATTTTGTAAATTAATTTATGAAGTTTACAAATAGAAATGTATCAGAACGGTGTCAGTGTCCCATAATCATTCTTTTAATCTATGTTATTAGACTATAATATTAATTATTCTCTTAAGCAACCGTTGCTTATTTTTTATTTATTTGATAAAATGTTTAAATTTTTTAAAATTTAATTCATTGTTAGTGTTGTTTGGAAAGACTACTATGTATTTTGTGGCATCAGTTTACTTCTTTTTGTTATTCTTAGGAACAGAACAGGTGGAGTGCTGTATTGTCTGCTTGTAAATTATTGGAATGTTGTATGATCCTGGTTTTTACTTCTTGTTGATCATTGTTCTATAGCATCTTATAGGTATTTGGATAAGAAACATTATTTTATATAATGTAAATAATCTGGAGCAACTTGCATAATTTTGATTAGAACTGAGCCAAGCAACAGTCAATGGAGATTCATGAGAATTATTTATGCTTTTAATGTCTTTTGTTTCATAGGATTTGCTTCTAGACATTTTCTGAGGGAGCTGTGTCTCCATATGGTGCCTTTACCAAAGTAATATCAACTTTTGCAGGAAACATTCATGATGCATGATGATACTGTCCTCTGTGTTGATTTTAGCAGAGACTCGGAGATGCTTGCTTCTGGGTCACAAGATGGAAAGATCAAAGTAAGTCTTAGCTTCAAATTTTTGCTATTTAGGCATGGTTTGAATTGTAGTCAAGCATGACTGGATTAAAGATGAATATTTTTTATATTAACTACGATTTAATATTTGTCATTTATAATCAATGTTTTGCTTGCTTTAAAATATACATATGGTCATTCGGCAATTTAGTTTGACCAAAATTATACTAGACATTTAAGTCTGGAAAAAATTATTGATGTATTGGGATCATTTCATGCCAAAATGGTTAGACCCTGGGCTTACAAGAACAAGAGTGTGGATTCAAGTCTTGACAATGAATGCCTTACGCCAAATTCTATAGGCTATGACTATATAAAACATCTGAACAGCTTTCTTCAGACTCTATGTATAATTTCTGAACATCTTTCGTCAGACTCCATATACAATACCTGGACTCCTTTCCTCAGACCCTGTATACATTATCTGAACACCTTTCCTCAAGAATCTGTAATGACCATTACAGCCCTACCTTGAATAGACATTTTAATTCCTTCTCCTGGAATATTATGTGATGAAAACTTCATGATATTTAAGCTGTAGCTATAATCATTATTGAGTTCACCGAACTTTTATCCAGTGGAGAGTGATTAAAGGAAAAAGAGGGTGGGTCTAACTAGTTCAATTGGTTAGGCCTCTTTAGGTTGCAGAAGAGATCTTGACAGATCAGAGTGGAATAATTTTAGTCATTGTGAACATTAGAGATCTTGGGATCAAAACATGATCAAATTAGTTTAGCGTTTGAGGGATCAACATGGAAGTTATTGGTTTAGGCAACTAACAAAGGAGTTGTCTAGTTTGAGAGTCGATTCTCTTATATTTAATGTGGAGTCTCTGGTTGGTTAGAGAAAGCTGTATGTTTGAGGGTGTGAAACTGCCAATAATACAGATCAAGAGGGTTTTCTTGAGGTGCTCATGAATTTCGCTGGTAACTTGGGTGTGTGATACAGCTAAACAGGGTTTATCTTGGGGTAAACATGGGTGCTGTCTTGTCGACCCAATCTTTATGAGAGGATTTTCTAGCCCTGACAAATATTTGAGCCAAAGTCCTTGTTACTACTTGGTAGTACAAAATTTGGAGTAGGTGAGTTTCAAGGTTTACATAAAGGTATTATACCGAACTTCCAGTAATACACAGTTCTAGTTTGTGGAGGTATTTTTGTAATGTTGTCTAATTATGAAAAGGAAAAAAAGGTTAAACGGGAATATGATTTTGTAATACAGTTGAAATGTGAAGATTGAGCAAGAAGCAATATATTATTATTATTGTTGTAGTTTTCTATGTTTTGGAATGTGTTACCCTTAATTGTCATGCTTGTTTACTTGGGTGGCGACTAATCTATGATCTTATGAGCATGGTGTGTTTCCTTAGTGTCTTGAAGTTTTGGTTTCTAATAGTTAGATTAAAAGTTATTTGCGGTTTTATCTGTTTGTGACAAGAGGTTGTTGGTGTGAAGAGATGAATGGTGGAATTTTGTAGATAGGAAGTCTAAATGGACAAAAATGAAATTTGCCTTCTTTGACTCGGAAGATTATAACGAGGGCGTGACACAAACACATATTACTGGTTAAGTAGCCGGCCTGTGGCTTGATCTTCAGTCAAGGAAGGAGTACTTAGGTTTATGATAATGTCCTCAATAAAAATTAAAACAGCCATGTTAATGGCACCAGCACAACCACCTGAATCAAGAGTTTAGCAATTTTGCTGTTTCACAAGTTTCGGAAACATCCTCCAAGCCTGTGCTTTGTGCTTCATTTTCATCAGTTTTTTTTTCTTCTTTTGCTATCATATGCCCCTGGGCTTTATCCAGAAGCATTTTGAAGTTTCTCCTGACTTTCCAGTTTGTGTTTGCTTGTGATATTCTTGATGAAATCTAATTTGGTTCAAACTTCAAGCTGTTATAATATGAAACAAGCTTAATCTAATTTTAAGAATACAATTTCAGGTTTGGCGTATAAGAACTGGTCAATGCTTGCGCCGCCTTGAACGAGCACATTCTCAGGGTGTTACCAGTCTTTCTTTCTCTCGAGATGGAAGTCAGTTACTAAGTACCTCCTTTGACAGCACAGCAAGGTCTATTAAGCTTATTAAGACTTCTATTTTTGTATGCCCACTTGTTATGCACATCGATAGTTCATTTTAGTATTCAGTTAACAAGTAACAAAGTTTTTCTTTTCAAGAAGAGACAAAGACTACAACAAATAACACTATTAGCTATAAGCCTTATTGTTTATTTTACTAGTATTTTTGAACCTTTTTTTTTTCTTATGTAAAAAAAAAAAAATATTATTATTTTCATACTTTTGGTTATCAACACATCCAAGTGTAGCCCTTTTATCTAGTTTGCTAATTAATGCTAGCAATTTTAAGAACAAGACCTAAAAAAATTTCATTGCTAAAAATTCTCAATGACTGTTATGTTTTATGCAGAATTCATGGCCTAAAGTCTGGAAAATTGTTAAAAGAATTCCGTGGTCATACATCTTATGTGAATGATGCCATCTTTACAAGTGATGGAGCTCGTGTTATTACCGCCTCGAGCGATTGCACAGTAAAAGTTAGTTGATTTTAATTTTCTTTTGATTGTTGGGTCTTCTGATTACTAGACACTGTAATCTTCATTGTTTGACTCCACTCTTCATTGTTGTCTTCTATAGGTCTGGGACTTGAAGACCACAGATTGCATACAGACATTTAAGCCACCACCTCCTTTGAGGGTATCTGTTTTGTTCAGATGAATTATGCATTCCTTATTGGATAGAGTAGTTTTACAAAATTATCACGTCTTTAATTTACTTCATCGGTTCTTCTATCTAATTGTTGCTCTTTTTCCTTTGAACGTTAGGGAGGTGATGCTTCTGTGAACTCTGTTCATCTATTCCCAAAAAGCACTGATCACATTGTCGTATGCAATAAGACATCATCAATATACATAATGACCCTTCAGGGACAGGTACTTATTAATGACATAGATGACGGCAAGAGAGTGTGCTGTACATTATTGGGCTCTATTTTTATTTCAAATCTTATGAGTTTCACTAGTGCATAATTGCTCTGTTATTCTACAATTGAACAAGCTTTATTATTGAAGAGACTGTGATTATAACTAGAGATCAAAACTTGTCCTTTTTCTGAAAAATCGCCTTTAATGTTTTAGTAACTGATGTTATTTAAGACTCACCGTTCACCAACACTGAAATTACTGTCTTCCAGTTTCTTTGGAAGAGTGCAAATAATTTTCTTTTGTGGAAATTTACTTCTGGATTTTGGTGATGTAGGTTGTAAAGAGTTTTTCCTCTGGGAAAAGAGAAGGCGGAGACTTTGTTGCAGCTACTGTTTCACCGAAAGGTGAATGGATCTACTGTGTTGGGGAAGACAGGTATTTTTATAAGTGACAGCTTTTCGTGCATAGAATTTAAAGTTTTACTGTGTTATTTACTTATTCTGATTAATGATTTGTTTTATCATACTGTGTGATGACAAGTGTAACTTTCGAGAGGCTTGGACTGTTTATCTTGTTACACTTTTCTTGAGTTGTAGTAATAGTCTCCAATCATTGACTCAAGTCTTTGTTGTTTGGGCTTGGTCTTCGTTTTGTTTCTCATGTAATCTAAGGATTGCATCAAAATGATTGCAAGTAGCAAAATCTGAAACATTGGAGTTCTAAGTTCATACTCATTACTGTGGTGCTTGCAAATTTTACGATGTGGTTTTTGTTTGCAACAGTTGTATATTCTGCAATAGAGTTGACTAAACCACTGTTATGGCAGAATTAATAGTGAACATGTTCGGCAGAATTAATATTCAACTTGTTTTAAATTTTCTCCCTAAAAAATGCCTTAAATTAGTTTGTATGCTCTCTGATGTAATGTGTGAATTATTTGTAGGAACCTGTACTGCTTCAGCTATCAGTCCGGTAAACTAGAGCATCTAATGAAGGTAATTTTTTTCCTTGGTGAAGGGTGAGATGTTATAATATTAAGCATTTAAATTGCTTTTACATATAAAGAAATCAATAATTAGTTAATAACATTGGTAATTGTATCTCAAGGTTGTTGACCATATGCTGAACTTGAATCCAAACCACTAAAGTTAGAAGGGTAGAAGAAATATTGATACTGAACTAGAAGAGTGGCTTACCATAGGCTGCATTTTTATTTCGACCATGAAAGAATTCAATACTAACACATGCATTTGTTATTTTTTTAAACCTCTCCCAGTCAAGTATATCTGTACTTCCATCTCTAGACCTCATGTACACCTACAATATATGCATGTCAATACGTGTCAAATGTTCATGATAATCTTGTTCGACATATATATGTATGAATTGGGATTTCCTTTGTCATTGTCAGGTCCATGAAAAGGATGTAATCGGTGTCACTCATCATCCCCACAGAAATCTTCTTGCAACGTATAGTGAAGATTGCACAATGAAATTATGGAAGCCTTGATTTTCATTGTTAGCTTCATCTAACTTAAACTCTATTTGAAAATTTATTTTAATGTTTGTATTCATCATAAGAGCCATTGGGAGGGCATGGATTGGAACTTTGTCAATTGAGGATTAGGATTTTCTCCTTTTTATTAGACAGTGTAAAACAGTTAATGATTTTAAAATAGAGAACATAGTTGTATAGTTTGTTTCAATATTTTGATCTTATCTTTGGGTTCTTTCTTAATATGAGCTTCCTAAATTTCAAATGATCGTATGTTATTTATTTATTTATTTTTTGCAAACCTCGAAAAACAGGGGACAAATCCTAAAGATTAAGGAGTAATATTATTGACAAAAAGAAAGATGAAGACATCAGAAAATACAACGTAACAAAAAATCAAGAAAATCAGTAGTTAGGAAACTCCCAACAATCGTGGAGAAGCATATTATGAACATCCGCAGGAGGTTCATCCCACCCTTTCATAAGTATTGATTAGCAATTTGGTTGCCTTCACGATATTTATGGGAACAGTAAATGTGCATTGAACTCATTTTCTTCTTCTAGTTAATCCACAAGGTATAAAGTCGCCAAAGAGGTTGAAAACACTAAACAACAGACGAAAAATCACACTCTAACCAAAGGTATAAACATCCTTTAGAAAAATCAATCTCTGCAGCAAGCCCAAGGATGACACCTATTAGCTCAGTTTAAAAGGCTGAATGCCTAGACCAACTAGGAAGCTACCAAAAAATTCCTTTTAGGCAATCTGAATAGAATATAGCCCCACAAGCAGCATCACCTGGTTTTCCTTGTTGCAACGTAATGATAAAATCAGTTTATTAAAAGCAAAGATTGCCCCCTGGTGTAGTAACCTTTATACAAGTCTCAAGGAGTCTCTCCAAGTGAGAGACGAGAGCTCCGACGGACCAGAGAGAAATTGACGGTAAGTGAGGTGTTTGTGTAATATTTCATACTTTCAGACTTAATTGTCAAGTTCAGATACTTCACCCTTTATTTTTATCTTGTATTAGATTAATCTCTACCTCTTAGACTACTATAAATGAGGTCTTCTATCTAGAGTTTGGCTTGAATAAACTTATTTGTTTCATTGAAAGTTTCTTTCTAATTCTTGGCATTCTTAGAGAATTAACAAGAATTATTTAATCACTTCTTAGGCATTCTTAAAATTAACAGGTTTTATTTATTCTCCCCACATCATCTGAAGTCTTTCAAATCCTGGATGCGAATTCAAGAGGCCTTAGAAGTCATTATGTGCAAATCCTTCCCATTAACATTGGTATAGACAGTTTAAGCCAAGTAACATTGACTTTTTTTTTTTTCCTCTCATTTTACACTACAATAATTAGTGATCAAATAATTCACCAGGAATCCAAATTCCTTACCGAAAATGGTTTTTGGCGAGGAATTACTTTTTTTCCTCGGCAA
The DNA here is from genome assembly GCA_026225825.1 of Pistacia integerrima. Taxonomy (NCBI): domain Eukaryota; kingdom Viridiplantae; phylum Streptophyta; class Magnoliopsida; order Sapindales; family Anacardiaceae; genus Pistacia; species Pistacia integerrima. The sequence goes on along the minus strand of CM047742.1, from coordinate 14,044,940 downwards.
AGTGATCTCAAATTGTAATGCTCAACTTTATTTAATAGTAAGTTAAATTAAGTTTTATGGCTTATTGATTGTCTATAATTAAAGGGTGGGTTAAAGTCAATTGCAACTAAGAAGTTGTTGGATCTGTTTATGATAACTAGTAAGCCAGTTATTAGAGTTGATTTATTTATGACCTTTATTGAACAATTAACTACAATAGTTATAATTCTATTAAGAGTAAACGACTATTTCCCACCCAAGGTTTGCCTTAATGAAACTTTTTCACCCAAAAAGTTTCAAAATACCAAATTGCCACCTAGACATCAAGTTCCGTTAGAAATTCCGTCAAATACAGTAATTAAACTATAAAGACGAAAATGCCCTTAACTATTGATAAGAGTTCTTTTTATTATTATTATATGTCATATCAACGCATTCAATTGCCAATATGCTCTCCAACCATGTATAAAATTTAAATTACCAATTTGTCCTTAATGCTAAAAAACAACCGGTAACCATTGAGATTTTAAAATTTTGAAGTTCATATTTACCATCTTGTCCATGTGTTTGATGCAAAATAAATTGACTGAATTTTATAAATTAAACCCAACAAGAGTGCAGATTCCAAAATCATAATGCAATCACTTGAATTCCAAAATCATAAATAAAAAACTTGATGCGTGTGATTCGACAACATGCATACGTAACAAGTGCACTAGTCGCAAAAAGTAATAAAATGGTGAATAGAGTATCGTTTCCATGAGCATTGAGTGTTAAGTACTAATTTTCCTAGTTTTGTAACTAATTGAAGAACACGAAGATTGTTTGGATTTGCGAGAGAAAAATAAAGCATAAATTAAACACAAAAGTAAATAACTTAAATTAAAATTTAACTAATTAAGACAATATCAATTCAAGGCAAAAGAGGTTAGGGTTTCGACTTCACTAGGATACTCTGATTTAATCTACAATTTATGTTGCTTTCAAATTCACATGCCAAGATTATAAATCGGACACCCTAATCTATAAAATATACCTTCTCAGGCTATATTCTCTAGTTATTCCCATTAATCTTCCGTACCCAACAAAATGAAGATTAACATTTCAAAGTCCATTAAGCTAAGTGGAATCCTAAAGCGATTTCATATATCTCCGAACATATCTTTAGCATTCACTCAATCTACGGTGTTTACTCTAAGAGGTGAACACATGAATCACTTCTCAGTCTCATCATGCTCAACATTCAATTGAACCAAAAACTCAATATCCAATTGCATTAAGAACAAGAATAAACACATAATCCAAGCAATATAACTCAAAAACAACATCAATTTAAAGACTAAACCATTGTAATCGGAGTTACATCAAAACTCTAACCCAAAATTGAGTTAGTTCATACTCAAAGTAAAGGAAAACATAACAATAACTGTAAATAAAGAGTTCAACATGCTAGGAATTGAAAGAGGAACGAAATCTTCCCTAAATTGAAGACCTAAATTCGTCAAAACTCCAATCTCCCCTTTTTCTTTCCTAACAATCTCGACCTCCCCAAAAATGAGCTAAGTCTCTCTTGAATAGTTGGCCAAAACCCTAGGACTCAAGACAAAAATGGGAAAACGCACCGTTTTAACAAAACAAAAATCTCCAGAGTTCGCCGCGACGAAGCACAAAAATACACATTGGGCTCGAGAGTCTCATGCTGCGGCGAGAATGCTTTTCGCAGGGGCGAAATTCTATCTTCATTAAATTGAATTTACAAAACTGCCCTTGCTTGCTCCAACACTTGAATCTTTGATTTTCTCTTTCCTTCTTGTTCATTTGAGCTCCAAGGGTGCTTCCAATCAACCTCCGACATTCCTGACTTTGAAGACTCTCGAATTTGGATTGATTGACCTTGTTTTTGCTTTGTTTCAATTTGGAAATGCGTTTTAGACCTGAAATGTGAAATGAACGAATTAAGTGGCAATTCAGGCTTAAATTCAAGGGAAAGTATCCGAAAATCTTACCAAATAAACAAGAAAAACAGTATAATCTATGGATTATCAAATACCGCCAAACTTAAGGTATGCTAAACCTAAACCTAAAACAAAACAAAAACAACACAGCAAACATAAGGAAACACAAACTTAAACCAAAATGAGAAAAGAGGAAAACTACAAAATAAAGATACGTTACCCAAAATTAATTGACGATGGAAGTCTCAAAAATTGTTGAAACAATATTACCGGAAAATACTCAACACTCCACGAAGTGATAATTGAATTGACTATCTTTCTCTATGGGTCCCCTAAGTAGGTAATCCCCACTTCAATCCACCTTTCGACTTCCCGGATTATTTTATGCATAAATGTGAAGTTTATCAAATGGTGGTAGACTCCATAAACCTAAGTATCGAACTACTCTCCACTAATGTGGACTAGACATCACTAAGGATTAGAAGGTCTTTATTGGCTTGTAACATTAGACTCGGGTGAGTGGGCTCTAAGGAAAATGATAGGATAAACAAAGTATGAGAACTCAATTTTCCTTATGCAAACACTAAGAGCTACATCAATCTCTGCTTTCTTTCTCAACTACCAATCAAAGTGTCAACCATTTTACAACCCCCAAACTTATGCATTTCTTATTTTTGATTTTGAATTGAACTAAAGAAACCCTTTTTTTTTTTTTTTTTTTTTAACTCAAAAACAATTACTTACAACACCATTGAGGTTTATTGCCCCTTCTTCTTGCCCTTTTTGCAACCCCCAAACTTAAAATTTTGGTCCATCACCTATTCACACACCTCTTAAAGCTCTTTTGTGTCATACATTAGGTCCATAATTCTCGTAAAGGGTATGATAAAGTGTTTAGGATATAGGGATTGGACAATTTTTAGTTTGCAAGAAAAATAAGGCAATGAAAATCTCATAAGGCTCAAATGGATGACTAGGGAAAGATTCATTCATGGGTCGGTTAGAAAGGCTCAAAAATTCCGAAGAAAAAAAATGCCTAAATCATTTCCTCAACAATGTCTAATCCTAAAATTCCGCCTCAAGCACCTCTCAATTAGGTTCTAGAGTCTACCAACATTATCAACATTTCACCTAACCACATAAAATGAATCTAAGCATACCGAAAGAATGAAAATGGTGGTTGAACCACTTAACAAACATCTAGATCAACCTAGTCAACCAACCTAACTTGAAGCAATGCTTCGCATTTTCCAATAATAGTATACCAACAATCAAAATCTCATCATAGACTTGTGCAATTAATCTAGGCAACAACAACACAACACACACAAACATACTAAACAAATAACAATTAAAGAACTTAAAACAAAAAGAAACACAATTTCGAGCTAAGACACAAACAAACTAAACACAAAAATTTTCAAAATTTTCCTACCCCCAAACTTAAAATGATATTGTCCCCAAAGTCATGTCATCCACATCCAAGGAATAGAAAAATAAAAGCAGAGGTTAAGAGATACTCCCTTGATTAATCTGTAAAGGCCAATTTTTATGCAAAATCCTGGCATCCATTCCTTGGCTTCCTCATCATCATCATCTGTCAAACAAAGGAAAATCTATGGTGCCAAATGTGTTAGATATCCTCACCAATTAATATGAAAGAATTACATTCTAATCTCAACCTTATCAAACCTAACCTAAAGTCTAAACAAAAACAAATAAAGAGCTAAAAACCAGGAAATCAACATCGGTTCCACTTAAAAAACACAAAGAAATAAAAATATAAACTAAAAAGAACAATGCTTCAGGCTTCAATCTTCTTCTTCCTCCTCATCTTCTTCCATGACATCTTCAGGGTGTTGTTCATTGTATTCATTCCAATCCTACCATTGGAATTGTGTTACATCATAGCCCGAAGGTTGTAGACATGTTGCTGCATCTTGAACATCTTTTTCATTTGATCACTCATCCATGTTTGTTGTAACTTCATTGTCTTCATCTCAGCTTGGAGTTGCTGCAATTGATCATTCACTGTAGGTTTGGATGTGGTTGTAGCTGCTCTCGGTCTTTGAACATTTGTACTCGTACTTGATGCTCTACCACTTTGTCTCCCAACTAGCTTATAGTAGAATGATGTGTCAAGAATCAAAGTTAGATGAATGGTTATCTCATCACTAAAAGATGTCACCCGTTCCCTCTTACAGATATCCATGATAAGGTTCGAGAAGGCATAGTTCGGTCGATTGAGCCTTGCTGCATGCTTGATGTAGTCGAAAATGACCTCTCCTACATTCATCTTCTTCTTTGTAGCGATGCAGTAGAGTAGGACTACACTCTCAGAATTTAATGAACTGAAATGTGTCTCGAGCATTAACCGTGCACAGATGAAATATTGCCAAATCCGCGCCACAACCATCAGATCGCTCCCGTTCAATTTTCTTGTTCCTTTTTTACTAACTTTCTAGGAAGCTTCTGGTTTGACAATTATCTTAAGTGTCTCGTCCCAATCTGAATTGTTCTTGTACATTTTGTACTCATCATGCTCAATGGGGCTCAACCCATAAAAATCGTTGATTATTTGTGCATTAAACAGCACTTGCAAACTTCTAACATACACGTAACCATGTTCACTTTCCAAGAGGTTTGCATAAAATTCTCTAACAAGTGATTCTAAGGCTATTTGCAATGGTTCCTTCACGAAGGTGAGCCAATCTAATTCTTCAACCCAATCAGAAGCATAAAGAGCATCTAATCCCCTCTTAGGAATGATTTTCCCATCCTTTCTCTTGGCCTCAACCTCATACCGCTCTCTGGCCCTATCATTCGCAAACCAATTGTCTACTTGCTTTCCTTTCACCGTTCTCTTAAAAGGCATTATCTTTTTATTCGGCAATTCCCACAAACAAATTCAACCCACAATTTCAAAATTACTCCACCACAACACAATCTACACAATGCTTCACAATATTTACCATAAACAACTCCAAATTTTACACTTCTCCACAATAAACAACTCCAAATTTCACACTTCTCCACAATAATCAACTCAAAATTTCACAAACCCAATCTTATCTAAATCAACCCAACACAATTCAACAATTAAAAACTCTCCACAACAAACAATTTAACACAAAAAATCACACTATAATACCACGAATTTGCAATTCCAAAAACCTCAAAATTCCAAAGACCTCAAAATTCAAATTTCAATCAACATTGCAGATCCATAGATTAACATTTAAAATCAATCAATCAAAAGCTTAAGACAAGATTTCTTACCAATTCGACCAAGCTTCAGCTTTCAATCACACCACTTTCCCCCAAAAATTTTTTGGGAAACTTTTGGTTTTCTCCAAAGATTGTAAATCTCCCTATGAATCTTGCAAAAATAGTGGTAAATGGTGTTTAGGGGATTTAGAGATATGTGATTTGTAGTGGAAATGCTTGGGAAGGACAAAAGAATTGAGAAGAAAAAGGTGTGCTATGGAGGCTAGGGTTTGATGCAGTGAAGAAGAGTAAAAGAAAAATTGCAAGTTTAAATAGAATTCCGTCTTCGCCATGGTGAAGGGATTTAAAAGAAACTTCAATCATCAGTTCGCGATGCTGCGGCGAAAATAAAATTTGTCGTGGTGAAACTTGCAATTTTTTCTTCGTCCCAACATCGTAGTAGATTTCATGCCGTGGCAAAAACTAGACACATTTTTTTGCTAACATCCAGTAGATTTCATGCCGCAGCGAAAACTGATTTAGCCGGGGCGAAAACTGGACACATTTTTTTGCTAACATCCAGTAGATTTCATGCCGCCGGGGTGAAAACTGGACACATATTTTTGCTAACATCCAATAGATTTCATGTCGCGGCGAAAACTAATTTAGCTGGGGTGAAAGCTGGACACATTTTTTCTTCTTCAAATTTGTAGATTTTCACCTGAAACAACGCAAATAACATCAGTTAACTATCTTCTAACTCAACAAAAACACATTCACATAAAAACATCACAAAAATAGTCAAAATGAACAACACTTGGGTTGCCTTCCAAGAAGCGCTTGATTATGGTCGAAAGCTTGACTTTCTCTTGGGATCTTATTCTGGGATGTCGAGTTTGATAGGGAATGACTTGCAGCTCAACACTCCATCAATGCATGGCTTCAATCGCTGCCCATTCACCTTAAATGTACCATTTTCCTCATGAGAGACCTCAACGGCTCCATACGGGTATATACTTATGTGACTATGAATGGTTAAGACCATTTAGACTTAAGTTTTTCAAGAAAGAGCCTAAGTCTAGAATTGTACAACAATACTTTTTGACCCACTTCAAAGTTTTTCTTCGGTATGTGCTTGTCGTGCCACATCTTGGTTTTTTCCTTGTATATTCGAGCATTTTCATAAGCATCATAACGAAACTCATCTTGTTCATTCAATTAAAGCATCATTTCTTCCTCAGTAGCTTGTAAATCCATGTTTAGCTTCTTGACAAGCCAATATGCCCTGTGCTTTAGCTCCACCGACAAGTGACATGCTTTGCCATACACTAGACGAAATGGAGGCATGCCAATTGGAGTTTTAAATGCAGTCTGATATGCCCACAGTGCATCATCTAACTTTCGTGACCAATCCTTCCTAGATGCATTTATTGTCTTTTCAAGAATCCTTGTCAGTTTCCTATTTGAAAGTTCCACTTGCCTGTTGGTCTGAGGATGGTATGGTGTAGCAACCTTTTGTGTCACTCCATATTTTTCCAAAAGAGCTTCAAATTGCCTATTGAAAAAATGGGTTCCTCCATCCCTAATGATTGCCTGTGACACTCCGAATCTCGAGAAAATGTTTTTCCTCACAAAATTTATTACCACCTTGGCATTGTTGGAGGGTAATGCAATTGCTTCAACCTGTTTCGAAACATAGTCAATAGCCACTAAGATATACAAATTCCTATATGAACTTGGGAAAGGACCCATAAAGTCAATTCCCCACATGTCAAAAAGTTCAACAACCAAGATGTTACTCAATAACATCTCATTCTTCCTTGAAATATTTTCACTTCTTTGATATTAGTCACATTATTGAATGAACCAAAAAGCGTCATTGAACAAAGTTGGCCAATAAAACCCAGATTGAAGGACTTTAGCTGCTGTTTTAGTTCCTCCAAAGTGACCACCGACTTCCTTCTCATGGCAATGCCTTAAAATACTTTCTATTTCTTCTTCTAGGACACACTTCCTTATTATCTGATCTACACAATGTTTATACAAAAATGGTTCTTCCTAAAAGTAAAATTTCAAATCAGAGAATTTTTTTTTTTTTTTTTTTTTGGTTGTTGTTGGAAAGTTAGGCCATTTGGAAGCACTCTTGATGATAGGTAATTTACAATATCTGCATACCAAAGTGTTTCTTCAACTCTCATCAATTTCTCATCTGGGAATGTCTCCTTGATTTGAGTTTCCTCTTCACTTCCTTGTGTCGGTTGCTCAATTTTTGATAAATGATCTGCTACCACATTTTTCGACCCTTTCTTGTCTCAGATTTCTAAATCAAACTTTTGAAGTAGTAAGATCCATCTGATTAACCTTGGTTTTTGCTTCTTGCTTTGCCAACAAATGCTTGAGTGTTGAATGGTCAGTGTAGAAAATTACCTTAGCACCTAACAAATAAGAGCAAAATTTGTCAAATGCAAAAACAACGGCTAAAAGCTCTTTTTCAGTCGTGGTGTAATTTAACTATGCATCGATTAATGTCTTGCTAGCGTACTAAATTACATGTAGAACCTTGTTCTTTCTTTGTCCTAAAACCACTCCTAATGTAAAATCACTAGCGTCACACATCAATTCAAATGAGAGTTCCTAATTGAGAACTGCAATAATGGTGCAGACACTAATAATTTCTTGAGAGTTTGAAAGGCGTGCATGCTATCATCATCGAAATCAAAAGATGCATCTTTAATCAACAATTTGCAAAGGGGTTTAGAGATTTTGGAGAAATCCTTTATGAATCTTCTATAGAACCCTGCATGTCCTAGGAAACTCCAGACAGCCTTAACATTTGTAGGTGGTGGCAGCTTCTCAATCACTTCCGTTTTAGCTCGATCCACCTCAATGCCTTTCCTTGAAATCCGATGATCGAGCATTATGCCTTCTTGAACCATAAAGTGACATTTCTCCCAGTTCAGCACCAAATTTTTATCTTGGCATCACTGCAAAACAAGAGAAAGATTAGAAAGACAATTATCAAAAGAATAACCGAAGATAGAGAATCATCCATGAAGACTTCTATGAACCGTTCCACCATATCATTGAATATTGACATCATGCATCGCTGAAATGTGGCTAGTGCATTACACAACCCAAAAGACATCCTTCTATAAGCAAAGGTATCATAAGGACATGTGAATGTCGTCTTCTCTTGATCTTTAGGAGCAATAGGGATTTGATTATATCTTGAATAACCATCCAGGAAACAATAATAAGCATGCCCCGCTAGCCTTTCCAACATTTGATCAATGAATGGAAGCGGAAAATGATCATTCCTTGTTGCTTCATTCAGTTTCTTGTAATTGATGCACACCCTTTAACCTGTGACTGTCCTGGTTAGTATCAACTCATTGCTTTCACTTTTCATTACTGTAATACCTCATTTCTTTGGAACCACTTGCGCCGAGCTCACCCAAAGACTATCTAAAATAGGGTAGATGATTCCTACATCTAAGAGTTTTATCATTTCTTTTCTCACTACTTTCTTAATAGAGGGATTTAATCTCCGTTGTGGTTACACTCTAGGCTTGACATCATCTTTCATAAGTATCTTGTGCATACAAAGGGATAAAGAAATGCCTTTAATGTCAGAAATGGTCCATCCAATGGCTAATTTATGCTCTCTTAACACTCGAATCTATCTCTCTTCCTCCACTTTACTCAATTTCGCATTGATGATTACCGAAAAAGATTATACTTCACCAAGATATACATATTTAAGGTGGGGTGGTAAAGGCTTTAGTTCAAGCTTTAGAGGTTCTTCCGTTCTTGCCTTTTCCTTCTCTTTTTCTATTCAAAATCTTCAAATTTTGGATCTTGGCTTGTATTTATCAGTGGGAGTGCTTCCAAGTACCTAACACACTCATTCTTCTTCGACTCGTTTACCTCAGTTGTTTTGGATTGGGCAATGCAAACTTCTAGAGGTAGTTGAGGAGTGATCTTTCTAATAGTATCAGCTACATGTTTGTCCATTAAATCCACACTAAAACATGAATCAACCTCTGATGGGAATTTCATAGCTTCAAAAACATTAAAAGTCACTGTTTCGTCTTAGACCCTTAGGATTAACTTTCCTTCTTGAACATCAATCAAAGTCCTCCCTGTTGCAAGGAATGATCTTCCCAAATGAGTGGTATTTCCTTGTTTTCTTCCATATCCAACACAACAAAGTCAGTAGGGAGGATAAACGTATCCACTTTAACCAATACATCTTCAATAATGCCCCGTGGATGCTTGATGGATCGATCTACAAGCTGCAAGGATACGATTGTAGGCTTCACTTCACCAATCCCTAGTTTCCTGAAAACAGAAAAAGAAATTAGGTTAATACTAACACCTAGATCACATAAAACTCTATCAAATGTAATATCTCCTATGACACAAGGGATAGTGAAACTCCCCCGATCTTTGAGTTTTGGTGGTAGCTTCTTCTACATAATGGCATTGCACTCCTCTGTAAGCATCACTATTTCTTCCTCTTCCAACTTTCTTTTGTTTGACATAATTTCCTTGAGGAACTTAGCATAGCTCGACATCTATTGCAAGGCATCTACAAAACGAATGTTAATGTGCAGTTTTTTAAATACATCAAAGAATTTCATGAACTACTTATCCTGTTTTTTTTTTTTTTTTTTTTTTTTTTTTGAGCCTCTAAGGGAAGGGAACTAGATGAGTATGATGTGCCAACTCCGGTGGTATTTCAGGAAATGACAATTTTTCCTTCTTTTGCTTTGGTATCTTTTCCCTCTTTAGTTCTTCTATTCTGGGACTTGTTGACTTCTCCTCAACAATGGTCTCTTCCTCGAATTCTTCCTCTTCTTTTGGTGGGTTCTCATATTTCCCTTTTTATTCAACCTCTTCTAAGACTATTCTACTTCTTAAAGTTATGGCATTTGCTTGTTTACGTGGATTTGTCATTGTGTTACTTGGTAAAGAACCTTGAGGTCTCTCATTCAACTTTTCGGCTATTTAACCCATTTGTACCTCCAAGTTTCGGATAGATGCCCTTTAGTTTTGAAAGTTTGCCCTCGTCTCACTCATAAAACTTGTGGTCTCTTGCATAAACTTCTCGAACATATCTTCCAATTTCAAAATTCTTTGATCGCATGAATGATGGTTCACCCCTGATTGACGGTTTGGCACTGTCCTTTGATTCAATTGATTGTTTTGATTACCCCAAGACAAGTTTGGATGATTTCTTCAACCAAAATTGTACATGTTGAAGAAAAGATTGTTCTGTTGTCTCTAATTTTTAGCCAAATAGTTAACTTGTTTTGAAGATGAGGAAGATGAAGCAAAGGTAATCCCCACTTGATAGTCATTGCTCGCATGGTTACTTGCACAAAAATCACATGTTACTTGAGTTGTTTGAATAGAATTAACCTGCATACATCCTAATTGTTTTTGAAGTGCTGCTAGTTGGGCTGAAATGGTCGTATAAGTGTCAACTTCATGAATACCCATAGACTTCCCTAGATGAATTCTCTCATTAGGTCTTTGATAGTTGTTACTTGCCAGGACTTCAAGTAACTCATAAGCTTTTTCAGGCGTCTTGTTTTGCAATACTCTTCTAGATGCTGCATCCACCATTGTTTGCACATTAGAAAGCAACCCATTATAGAAGGTTTGGACTTGCATCCAAACAGGCAAATCATGGTGTGGACACTTCGTCATTAGTTCCTTATATCTTTCCCATGCTTTATAAAGTGACTCGTTCTCATCTTGTAGAAATGATGTGATGTCGTTTCTCATTTTTGCTGATTTCGCTGGTGGGAAATATTTAGTTAAGAACCTTTACGCCGATTCATTCCAGGTGGTGATTGTTCTTGCTGGTAGTGCCAATAACCATCCCTTTGCTTTATCTCTTAGTGAAAATGGAAATAATCTCAACCTTATGGCATCATCTGACACTCTATTTGCTTTAAATGTGTTGCATGTCTCTAAGAAGTTAGCAATGTGTGAGTTTGGATCTTCATTTGTATCTCTCCCAAACTGTATCGATTGTTGGATCATTTGGATGATTGCCAGCTTTATCTCAAAATTGTTAGCTTGTGCCGGTGGCCTAGTGATACTTGGACCACTACCGTCAACTGTGGGCATTGAGAATTCCAACAAAGTTTTGTTTTCAGCCATCTCAATGACTATCGCCTCTCGTTCTCTTTTTTCTTTGATAAGTCTTCTCACAATTCTTTCAATGTCTAGATCAATAGGAACCATTGGATGATTTTTTGCTTTTTGCATAAACTACACAGGAAAGAAAAATAGCGTGAGACCACAAGCAAATAAAAAAGAAAAATTAAGCTAGAAATAATTTGAAACTAAAATCAAACTCCAATTTAGCAAAAACTAGAAAACTTCAATATTAACACAAAATCAATCCCCGACAACGGCGCCAAAAACTTGATGCATGTGATTTGACAACATGCATACGTAGCAAGTGCACTAGTCACAAAAGGTAATAAGACAATGAATAGAGTATCGTTCCCACGAGGATTGAGTGTTAAGTACTAATTTTCCTAGTTTTGTAACTAATTGAAGAACATTAAGATCGTTTGGATTTGCAGGAGAAAAATAAAGCAGAAATTAAACACAAAAGTAAACAACTTAAATTAAAATTTAAGTAATTAAGACAATATCAATTCAAGGCAAAAAAGGTTAGGATTTCGACTTCACTAGGATACTCTGATTTAATCTACAATTTACGTTGCTTTCAAATTCACATGCCAGGATTATAAATCTGACAACCTAATCTATAAAATATACCTTCTCATGCTATATTCTCCTACTTATTCCTATTAACATTCCGCACCCAACAAAATGAAGATTAACATTTCAAAGTCCATTAAGCTAAGTGGAATCCTAAAGCGATTTCATATATCTCCAAACCTATCTCTAGCGTTCACTCAAGCTACGGTGTTTACTCTAAAAGGCGGACACATGAATCACTTCTCAGTCTCATCATGCTCAACATTCAATTGAACCAAAAACTCAATATCCAATTGCATTAAGAACAAGAATAAACACATAATCCAAGCAATATAACTCAAAAACAACATCAATTTAAAGTCTAAACCATTATAATCCGAGTTACATCAAAACCCTAACCGAAAATTGAGTTAGTTCATACTCAAAGTAAAGGAAAACATGACAATAACTGTAAATAAAGAGTTCAACATGCTAGGAATTGAAAGAGGAACGAAATCTTCCCTAAATTGAAGACCCAAATTCGTCAAAACTCCAATCTCCCCTTTTTCTTTCCTAACAATCTCGACCTCTCAAAAAATGAGCTAAATCTCTCTTGAATAGTCGGCCAAAACCCTAGGACTTAAGACAAAAATGGGAAAAAGCACCTTTTAACAAAACAAAAATCTCCAGAGTTCGCTGCGACGAAGCACAAAAATACACATTGGGCCTGTGAGTCTCATGCCGCGGTGAAAATTCTTTTCGCTAGGGAGAAATTCTATGTTCATTAAATTGAATTTACAAAAATGCCCTTGCATGCTCCAACACTTGAATCTTCGATTTTCTCTTTCCTTCTAGTTCATTTGAGCTCCAAGGGTACTTCCAATCAACCTCTGACATTCCTGACTTTGAAGACTCTCGAATTTGAATTAATTGACCTTGTTTTTGCTTTGTTTCGATTTGGAAATGTGCTTTAGACCTGAAATGTGAAATGAATGAATTAAGTGGCAATTCAGGCTTAAATTCAAGTGAAAGTATCCAAAAATCTAACCAAATAAACAAGAAAAACAGTATAATCTACGGATTATCAACAATAAACATACTTCCTGCCATTAACCAAATCGTAAACAAAACAACAAAATGACACTTTTCTTTCCAACACAACCTATAGTAAATGAAAACAAAAAAAGTATAAACAAACATGATTACCTCCAAAAGTTCAAACACTCGAACACTTAAACCTTATCGTTGACAGCCTCAATGATTACGGACTTCAAAAGTCGCAACTCAGAAGACCAACTTGTCACTAGAAGTTGCAAAAAACTTCTTCGTTCGCCAGAAAAAGTCGTTGTCAACAACCCTTAACTCCTACCGTTAACAATGTACACGAACGCAAAATGCTAAACTCGCCAACCGCAACTCCACTACCAGTCTACCTCACCATTAACACTCACTGATCGCCGTAAATAGTCACCAGAAGGCAATCAAAGACGTCAACAAAAAACCCAACAGTCGCCACTTCCAGAACACACAAACGTCAAATGACTTTTGCGTTTTTCCTTTTCTGTCAAATGTCAAACTCTCATGGACACCTATCAATGCCCCAACCTTGCACTTCAATTTCAAATTTTAATTTTTTTATTAAAATATTAATTGATAATAATGCCCTTACTTTTATCAGTCGATTGACCATTATACCCTTTTATATTAGGAAAACTACTAACGGAACTCCTCAGTGAGTGGCAATTTGGTATTTTAAAACTTTTTGGGTGGGAAAGTGTCATTAAGGCAAAACTTAAGTGGGAAATAGTCGTTACTCTTCTATTAATTGTTCTTTGTTAAATTAGATAGTAAGCATTAAGATGAAGTTAATAGGAAAACAAAAGTTGCTACATCTATATGGTTTAACACTAATATGTAAAATTTATTAAGGAGAAGATAAATGAGCTTTATTATTACATAAGTTATACTTTATTAATTAAATGACAGTTAAGTTGGATTACATACTTATACATACGTATAATATACGAATCCATGGAAACATATAAGATATAAATAGAAAAATTTATGGAAGAATTATTATTTGGAGGTAGAGAAAATTTTTGATTATCATCATATTGTGACAAGATTGATTCAAGGTAAGTAAAGTAGATAGTTGTTTTAAACGAATCATAGTAAGCATATGAATGTAGTTATATAAAGCATTTTCATGTGAATTGTTTTGTATATTAAATATGTTTGATCGATGATGCTTGTGGCTTTGCCTATATATGAAGCTGATTTTTGTGTATGGATTGGATTTTCGTTAATATGTTCTGATCAGGGCATATCAAATTTTTGTTTATATATTCTGATTATGCTATGTTCAGTTTCCTCTTTGTTATGGAAAGTCCACTAAGCTAAGTGTTAAGTTAAAGAAGCTTTGTGAAAAGTATATGTTTTCAGAAAATGTTTTATAAAAGTATTTATGAAAAACCCCAGTTTATATATTGAGTTAGAGTGATGCTATGGGTACTAATGAATGAGTACTAATATGTGTACTAACTAAAGTATAGTACCCGTACTATGCGCATAGTACGGGTACTATGCTTTAGTTAGTACACATATTAGTACTCATCCATTAGTACCCAAAGTATTATTCATTGAGTTAACTATCACCCTAGCTTATTGTGATTCACAGATAATTGAATGATTAGAACGTAATATTGGATTTGGCATGGAGGCTTCAAGTTCCCTTGGTTCCCTAATTGTCTATAATGATTGAGAGTTTTACTAATGGTTTTCAATGAAGATATGATAGAATATAGACATGTTCTATATGAGGGAACAGAGCCTCCAGATTATAGGGAGAAAAGAAGAGGGGAATTTAGGTTAAAACTCTGATGATCTTTATTTCATGATTATCAAACTTAAATATTGTTGGTCCAAGAGTCAATTACCAAAAGACCCTTACACCACAAATACTTAAAGTCTGAAAAACCAGAGTAACGTAAAACTAACTAATAAGCAATTGCTTCATAAAACTACTAAGAATCACACCACATAATCCTTTGACCACCAAGGTGAACGTCTCACTCTTGCAGGAAGCTTTCTGCTGCTTTCTTCCTTACTCAAAGTCCTATCAGAAATTATTGAACTTGGAGAGTTGGATACCCACATATTGCCATCCCTAAAACTCTACGAGCCTCAAACGTTTCTTGATTACGTTATGAAAGTAACTCAATATATTCTATGGTTTACAATGAATAACACTATTTTATTGATTAATCCATAGTTTGTCATTAAAAAAACATTTTACATCCTGAGTATATTTTTAACACCAAAAAGCCTCCCCAACCCGGCAAAGTTAAAGCAAGCCCATGATAAGTAAAATTCTAAAATTCACATATTCAAAATTTATCAATAAAATTATTCTTAAAAAAAAAATTAAAATCTAACAAAATTAAGAAAATGAAACACTAGAAAAAAAAATAAAGGAGAAAAACCCATTTGAATTTAAATTTAATAAAAAAAAAAAATCAAGGGGGGCCAGCTGCCTCCCTTTATCCCTTGCTAGTTGGTAGCCCTGACTATAAGTATGAGCCCGTCAAGATTGAAATCCTGAGTCCGCTGTATGTACGTGAGCTTAATTATTAAGAAATAAACAAATACAGATAGATAAACTGCTTCGGAGAATTTAATATGAATTGGCTTAAATTAAATTAATTCTTATTCATGTTATAATTCCATAAGTATAAAACACACTTGATTTCTCACACTATATTGACATCTTTGAATTTCGAGTTATTGCGTTCAGCAAAACCAATACTAGGATCCTTCCCCTCTCTAATTGCACTCCGGAATTTCTCAATCCTCTCAAGATTTCCCTTCACTGCCAAATCAAATGCATCTCCAAGATTCTCATCCTTTCTAACCCTCCTAGGATATGAGTATATTATCCCTGGAATCAACCTTATAACTTCCTCTCTCATGGCCGCTACCTCTTCCTTTGAAAATTTAATCAATGTCTTATTAACCCTAAATTCCCTCACCCATAGATTTTTCTCTGGTATAAATACAGAATACTTAGTATAATTCTTGGTTAAATGCCACGTGTACTGCATATAAGCGCTACCCGGATGGAAAAAAACTGGAATACAACCTGATAAAATAGACTCGAATGCTGATCTTCTGGTCAATGAATCCCCGGGAGGCTGTAAGCAAAATATTGAACTTTGATAGAGTTTCATCACATGAATTGGGTTATCGCAATTGGTTACCCCCTCTCTACAATCCAGCAATTTACACGTACTACTCGAAGCTTGGCATTGGTCGATGAGAATACTCCGAATAGAAGTTTTCATCGAGGGCCGTGGGGCACCGGAGAAAGAGAACAAATATGGTCGCTCTTGTCTTCTCATTCTGTCCTGCCACTCCACCACCTCACTGTCTTCAGAAGGGTGAAACGATGTCGGATATGGTATGGCCAGGTCGTTGTTCCAAGGACTTGCTTCAATTGATAACATTGTTATGTTATTTGATTCAGGAAAAAATCTGAACTTGCTTCCCCAGGCACCTCTTCTGTCTATTTCTCTCCTGAAATCAGTAGCAATCCTTCCTCCGATTAAGAAATGGTCTCTACCCCACATTCGTTTCCATTCAGGTCTTTCTGCTACCCATTTGAGTAGATTAAGACCAGGTGAATCTTTCATCGAAATGTCGAAATTACCCCATAGATAGGCATAATATCTAGACCTAAATAATATGGTACAAAAATTGCTGATGCAATTGATGAATCGTTGGTTAAACACTCGTATGTTTTCATTCTGTTGTGGAAAATAACTTCTAATAAAAATTGGTTTGTTGCAAACCAACTTTTGTTGGATAAAATCCTAGAAGAGTTTTCTATCTGAGGACCATAACCTGAGTTCTCTGCGTATTTACACACAGGAAATTTATTAGTTCCTGGGACAGTAAAATTACAATTCTTGACCACGTCTTCATTGAACTGGCTTGGAAGATCATGCATATAGATATATCGACCCAGACATAAATCTAAATTTACCTTAGTTATATTGTTTTTGTTCCCAAGATAAGCATTCACATAACTGTTTACTAAAAGTTTAATATCAAACTTGCTACCTGTGACACATGAATAATAAATACGAAGCAACAAGATGCAAAAAACAACGATGACTAGAAATACAAACCGGAGTTGACTGCCATAATTTCTAATGAATGGTTTCTCCATTTGATCTTGACGGGCTTCCACTAATGCAGCAGACAATGAGAGAAGCTCCCTGAAAGTTGTGTGTCAACAAAGCTGCAATGGAAGCAAGAGTTTTTCCAACTCTTGTATCATATGTTCTTTAAGATATATCATACATTTATACAGTGGCGGAGCCAGAAATTTGCGTACAATTAAAAATTAATATAATGATAAACATGAAAGCAGAAATGTAAAAATAATGAGAAAACTTATCAATTTATTAATATATAATAAGAAAATCTATATATATATATATATAAAATTTATTACACTGATACATCCAACTTGGAACACCTTAAGCTGTGTGTAGATGCCCAAGTTGAAGTTGATAAATTAATAAATTTATTTTAACTTGGCTATGAAGTATGCACAGTTTTTAAAACGCTTCAGCTTCCTAGAAGATAAACCTAGTTTACCCTATTCTCAAGCAAAATACTACATAATTACTGGATGAATTTCCTCCGTTAATCCCTCCTAAATACCTTGTATTCCGACCTCTACACCTGTTTAGCTTTCACTGCAAATTTCGTTAATAAGTTGTTTAATTCGTAATTAACCTTTGCTTCATCTAATTGCTTGTAGATTATTGATTTACATCCAATAACTTCGTAAACAAGAAAAACTTTAATTTTATGCGTTGCGCCAATCTCGAAGAATAATGTCAAACTCAAATTGCTTTATTGTTTAAGGACTTATGTTATCATCATTGACGAATTTTATCAAACTCCCCACCTTCATTCTTTTAAAAAATTATGCCAGTAATCAGGCAAGTAGCCATGTGGGTTCAATTGAACCCACTCAATTTAAAAAAAAAAAAAAAAAAAAAATTATGTTTTATGAAATTTATAATTTTAACCCCACTTAAATTCATGTTAATTCCATAAAAATGAATTATTAATTAACATTTTTTTAAATTTTCTCTCTTCTTCATTTATTTTTATTTTCTCTCATATTATTTTTTTCCTTTGGTTAGATATTCAAGAAATGTTACTCCTTTAGATTATAAGGTAAGATAATATATATATATATATTTTTTTTACTTTAAATTCTTTTCTTTTAACTTTTTTAATTAATGAAAGATTATGAGCTATGAGTTTTTGTTGAGTTTAATAAATGAGTTTAAAATTAGAAAATGAAATTTCTAGATTTTGATATGGGTTTTAATTTAATTCTGTTTATGTTGAGGTATGGGTTAATTAGTTATTATTTTAAGTTGGGTTTGATAAATTTTGATTAATTATTGACTTAATTTTGAATGAGTTTAAAGAATTGATGAAACCTTAAATTATAGAGATTTGGGGATTTAATTTAATTTTAATATATATTAGTTAATTGCTTGATATTTAGAGTTGGATTTGATAAGTTTTCATGGGTTTATGAGTTGAATTTTATTGGGTTATTAGAAATTATTTGAAAAGCTTAAATGATAAGATTTGAGGTTTTGATTTATCAACTTAATTGTTTGACTTTTGATCCCACTAAATAAAAATCCTTGCTGCATCCCTGTGTTTTGTTTATTTTTACTCTTTTTCTCTTATAGTTAAATAATTGGACTCTTTTAGTTTTTTTTTTAATTATTATTATTATAACTTATTTTTAGATAAATTCACTTATAGAAAAAGTTAAATTTCATAAACTTATATCTAAATTCTGAAAATTTTAACACACACATAAATTAAATTACGTACCTAATATGCACTTATTCTATAAAAATATTAAATAATAACAAAAAAGAATTTATTTAAAAGAATTTCAAGTGTGTTGATCATTACAGCAGTCAAATTAGAAAACAATCGCAGAAACCGATTGATGATGATCATTTTTTTAAATGAGGTTTAATGTAATGCTACAGTTGAAGTCCAAACAATACTTTGAGCTACAAACCAAAAGCTCAAGGCTCTTCTTGCACTTGAAGTCTAAATGGTTGATTCTTGCGCTATTAAAAATTGAAACTCAAGTAGTTTATGAGTGGATTTATTAGCACCCCATCAATAAACTAAAGAAACCCACTTTTTTATAGTTTATAAACTTTAATTTCTTAGTTTTTACAAATACTCTTGAAACCCCATTATTATCTCATAAACCCCTAATTTTTATATGCTATTCAAATTATACTTAAAACTAAAAAAATAGTTTAATGTCAGAAAAAGATTTCCAATGTGATATATGAAGTTACAAGCAATACAAAATTATAATTTTTTAGTAGCTTCTCAATTATTATTTTTATTTTTTTAATTCAAGTTATATCTATAATGAGAAATAGTTGGAAAAGATAGAGATTTCATGTTAACAAATGTCGAGCCTAGTTTTATGTTATTTTTTTTTTATATAAAATATTTTTGCTTATTATACTTCTATCAACATAATGATATTAATAATATATATATTTTTTTTTATGTTCACTCTTTTTGTATCTTATTCATATATAGTATCACTAAATTAGTTAATATACGTATAGATGTGTTATGTTCTTTAAGTAAATTATTTGTAAAGATTTTATTTGAGAATATGTAAGGTATTAATTTGGAATGTTAAACGTCAAATGAGCTTGATCTAATGATGATTGTAATGATCGATGGTGTTAGAATCCTTTAATCTATTGCTTTTCCAAGTTGACTTTTATGTTTGGTAGATTCTCATTGGTTGCGGTTATCTGATGCTTTATATAACATTATTTAAGTTACTTTTCATGTTTGCTGTCTTAGACTACGATTTCTCATTGTACATTACTCTTAATTTGATTCACATGGTGCTTTGTAATTATGGACTTTGATTTGGATAATTTTTTTCCTGAGTGTTTGTTACTTACAAATTAAAACATATCGATATTTGTGATGATGGAATTTTTTGTTTGGAGCCTGGAAATTAGTTACTGAACTCGATCGGAAAATGTTGTAACATTAACAATTGTAGGATGGGTATCATATCCATCCTTAAAATTTATTATGTTCCTGCCTCTTTTAAGAATGTACATATTCGCTTACTTCATCGATGCAAAAGAATGTTTCACACTGTCACACCTTAACTAATCCATTATAATCTAAACCTAAATCCTATTTATGGAATATAATATATTTTATAAATAAGATTCCATAAAAGTTGAACAGTTTAAATGAAATATATTCTTTTGCGTCTAAAGGAGAAGAATTAAGTAATTATGATATTACTTATGACAAAATATGTTTAACACTTGTTATGTTTGAATATAGTTGATTTCTATGATTACGATACAACTATTTGTAAACCAATACTTTCTATCTAATTTATATATGTATTTTTAACTATAGAATAACTATTTAAAAATAAAAAAATTAAAAATAAAAAAATTATTGGCATGTGTTGCCAAACTGGTGGTGATACCACCAGGATCAAAATGATTGGCTTGAGATGATCTATCTTCTTCTCTTGGTGAAAGAGACGTTTGGCCGTAAGAGATGAAAACAAATTTGGTCATCCAATGTGGCGAAACGTCGTGCCGAACACCATTAGATATAGATAGATTGGCTTGCATCGATCATTCTAACCCGTTGGTGGTCATCCGACAACTAATCAACAATTGTCCAATGATGTTTTACCTAGTCTAGTGTGATATTTTATAGACTTACAAAGACTAAAGTGACGTAATAAGTCACATCTCCATTTTTATAAATCAGCATTTTAAAAATATTTAATATTATATTAATTAATCCAAATAAAAAATCTCCGATTCCCTTTCTATTATTCAAAAATCAAACCCTAACCTTCCATTGTTATTTCTCATCCGTCATCTTCTTCCTCTCCAGTCTCCTTCTTCTCTTCTCCTCCTCTTCCTCCTTTCTTCTCCATCTCTACCTTATTTCTCATTCTCTTTCTCCATCTTCCTCCAATTGCACTTGGGCAGTGGCTGAATCTTGCCACCACTGCCCAGATCCGATGTTTGGCCACCACAGCCGATCTGGTGGTTGGCTCAAATTTTTTATTTCTTCAGTTTATTATTAATTTTTCTTAAGAAATTAGATTTGGTTAATTTGGAGATTGAAGGGTTGTAATTAATTATGTTTTGTAACGTATTTTTGATTGAGAGAGAAAAAAAAGAAAACAGATGAAAAAACTAAAATGACAGGAAGAGAGGAAGACAAGGGATTGGTGGTTGGCCGCACCTTGGCCCCGGGTGGCCACATGTGGTGGCAGTGCCGCGGGAGGCAAGGGATTGGTGGTTGGCCGCACCTTGACAGTGCCTCGTGAATAGTGGCGGCGCGGTTGCGAGTGGTGGTGGAAGTGGGAAACAAATAAGAAAGAAATAGGAGGAGAAGAGAAGAGAAGGGAAGGGAAGCAGAACAGATTTTTAATTTAGTATAATCAATATTTAGGTTAATTGAAATATTTTAATTAATAAATATTTAAAAAAGTGGTGAAGTGGCAGTTTATGTGGTTGTACAAAGACGTTTTGTAAGTTGTCTATTTTATAAGCAGCTTGAAAATTAATCAATTTCAAAAGTGGTTTATGAAACACTTTTGTTGCTGATGCTTAAGTTATGGCAATCCTAAGCGCACTGTTATGCAATTTGTATTCTATTTTCTCGTGCATTTTTTATTCTCACTTCAATATTTTATAGAAGGCCAAAATTTGCTGATTTAATCTTTTCTATTTTCTCAAGTTTCATCTCCTTCCTAGTGCATAACAGTAAAAGATGTAGCACGAGTATGTGTTAATTCGAGCACTATCTGCGGCTAATCGTTTAACCTCACAAATTCTCTTTACTGCTTAACGTGTAAATATATTTACTTTTCAGATAACGGGAATATATGGATACTTGAGGGTAATTCCCACTTTCCCCAATCCAAAACGACAAAGCCATGTAAAATTTTTATTTACCACCTTTATTTTCATGTTCATAACAAGTATTTTAAGTACACAAGGAGAACCACTACATAAATATTTAAACATTGATAAACTAAAACCAAATTGGCATAGTCATCAATGCATGTTCTCAAGGATTATATATATATATATATATATAGGTGGTAATCACAGGGACTGCGCCATCCCTGGATGGCTCTTCTAATGTGGATGATTTCCCCCACCGATACCCTGACCATGTCCATGACCCTGATCACGTCCGCCGCCGTGACCATGCTTATTATCATCATGACCATGGTCCCCTTGGTTCCCTCCACCCTGACCGCGCTGGCCTCCAGGAGGTCCCCCTACATGCCCGCCACCAAGACCATGCTGGCCTCCAGGAGGTCCCCCTGCATGCCCTTCGCCATGACCTTGCTGGCCTCCAGGAGGTCCCCCTGCATGCCCTCCGCCATGACCGTGCTCATCCCCGTGGCCCTGGTTATGCCCTCCAGGCCCTTGGTTCTGAGGTCCTTGGTGAGACATTTTTCCTTGCTAGTGTTTTTATTTTTTAAAATATTGGTTGGAAGGAAGAAGATGAATATAATGTTATGTTAAGCAAAGGCGTTTATATAGATGAGCAGACAGTCGGCCATATAAGCCACGTTACCTAGAGTTGGAATGTTAGGTTTAAGATATTTAAAGCATGTTGCCGTGTAACACCACATGGCTCTTTACTTTTCTCTCTCAGGATACCATCAAAGTTTCTGGATAATGATTCAATTACTGGATAAGGTTTGAAAATCAGGTTCAGTTCACCATGAAATATTATTTCATTTTTATATGTACTCTCAAATCATATGGTATGTTTGATATATACAGTTTTTTGTTTTTGAAAATAAAGAATATAAATCTCATGAAAATGCATTGTATAAAATGAGTTGAAGTGTTTACGAAAACAGTTTTTGGATGTAATCTGTGAATCAAAAAACGATTAAAAACCGTTTTCATAATTTTTAATTTGAAACCATTTTTAAATATCATATTTTCGAATATTTAAAATATAACAATATACATAGAATTACCTCTTACCCAAAAAAAATATAACAATACAATACAATTCAATAAATTAAATTATACTAATTTTTGGACCACAAATCAAACGAGCCCTATACATAATTCAAATAAAGAGTAATATTATCCCATTAACATACCATATATAATCTTTGGATATTTCTATCATTGTTATAAAGCAATAAACCATGGACGAATCTAACGTTTTACGGTTGTAAACATTGCTCGTGAAATTGTGCCCTTCAAATAATAGTTTATAGTGCCATCCATTCATATTATTATAATTTTCTATTTAAAAGAAAGTTTTTCAAGTCTAATATAAATCAATGAACAGTTATATCAAATTTCTTTTGCACCTTTTACGGAACAAGTAAAGGATTACCACATGTTTTCTGATTTCTGTCTCTTTTGTAGGTAAAGTAAACACCATGGGGCCGATTTCTTTTTCGATGTTTACTGGTTACATAAACTATTTCAAGTAGTGTCGGCAAGATTTATGTAACCACACCTAATTAATCCTAAAATAATGTATTACAATTCTTATAATAATAATGATGTACTATCCAAATTTCCTTAAGGCCAAAATGATACAATCCTAATTGATATGTTAAATTTTAAACTTTTGTTACTAAATTCTCAAAGTTAAAAAATAATATTCTAAATAATAATAATATTAACAAGGAAGGGCAATTTAGTAAAAACTACTATGATAATATTTTATTCATCCCAACCAATCATATTAATTATTCATACTCATCCATCTAACCAAACATATATATTAATATAACATTTACCTAATAATCTTCAAGATAATCTAACTCAGTGGTAATTCTATCTTTTTAGTAATAAAAAATTCTCCGAACTAAATGCTACGAAAGTAGTTACGAATATAGATTTTGTTTGTTTTTCAGTTATATTTCACATAATAATTTTGTTGTTATTGTTATTTTTAAACCATAAATTCTTGATTTTTATATATTCCTAAGATCTAAGAACTAGGGTTTATATAGTTAGAGGTATTTTATATGAATATCTAGGGTTTGTGTTCTTAGAAATATACATTGATGATTTTTATCAATTTTGTCGTGATATAAAATTTTAATATTATTAAGCTTGATTTTTTTTTCCATAAAATAGAAAAAATGTATGCTAGATTTGGGTTTTTGTATGTGCTGTTCATACTATGTAGTTGCTGATGGGTGCATGATAATGATGTGAAAGAACATTTTCTAGCATGTTTGTGATGCTTCGTTTTAATTTCAGTTTTCAGTTTCTTATGTGTTGTTCAGTTATGTGATAGCTGATGGGTTCATGAAAATGATGTAATAGATTAAATAAATTCTCCATATGTATGTTGTTGATGGTTTTTAATTTATGCTCTACACGTTTGACTAGGTTTAATGCATGTCAAATCCCTATTTGTATTAAGTTTAGGTTCTAATTATTTTATTTAAAGTGGTTCGGTTCAATGATTAAAAAATTCAGTTTGTGGATTGATTTAATTGTGTTTTTTTTTTTTTTATATGGATGTATAGATATTTGGTGATATTAATTCTACTGAACTTTGAGTGTATTTTTTTATATATAGGATTAGTAATTGTGTACTTTTTAAATTGTACCTTTATATAATTCAAGTTTTATTTATTTTGATTAAAGTGCATAGGTTCAATGATGACAAAATTGATTTAACTGTGTTTTTAAATGGTTATATATATTATTTGTGATACAAATTTCAGTTATGTTTATTGTAATTAAGTTTTAATGTAACTTTTATATAAACAATAAGCTAATGTTTTATACTGAGTACTTTTTTAATTGATGGTGGAATTCTTTGGCCAGCAAAAAATGGTACCAGAATTCTCCCCTAAACAGTATACAAGAAGGCAGTTTTTTTTGGCAATGTGAAGAGACTTACTGGTGATGGTGAGCTCCTGCTAAGAACAGAGTATGGTTTAAGATGTTTGCAACCATGGGATAAGGATTTGGTTAATATCAAAGATGATCATCATTTCTTCAAGATCCTTTCTAAGTGTGTGAGACAGAAGGTGCCAAGAGGGTTCATTCTCATTGAAGTTTTGCCATTGCAAGGTGAGGAGGACGAAGATTTTGAGGTAGTTGTAGAAGAAGAATGAATCGATGGACAAGCACAAAGAGGATATATAGATCTTTTAGTGAGGCCAAGTAGTTTCCTTGGTCAGATGATGAAAACAACAAGCTTAAGCATGTGAGGAGGTTGATGCAAATGTGATTAAGTAGGAGTGGAAGGAAAATAGGGCAAACTTTCAACAACATAATTCACTACTCGAACATCCAAGAAGGATTTAGACTTAATAATGACAAGAGAAGGTAGATGACATTAGAGACTACATTGCTCCAAGGTGGTTGGTTGTGAAACCTTTCAAATTTGGACACTAAATGATGAGCGCATTTGTGGTAAGGCAACTAAAAGTTCACACTGTTTTATTAACTTGTTAGCCAAGACCTGTGACAATACGGGTGGAATAGTTGGTTCCTTTACACAAGCTTTATAGAGCAAAGAGAGATGTTGCAAAAGGAGGGGCTTTATGAGTTGGATAATCAAGACTTGTAGGGATTTGATGTGCGAGTGAAGGACATGGCCGATTTTGTTTTACTGTTTATTGAAGAAGATGGTGAAAAATGTAATGCTTTTGTTTGTTGATTATGTTTGGTAAAGGAATAATATTATGTAACTATTTTTGTTGCCAAATTCAAGAAGATTGTAGATGTCTTTGTGTTTATGATTGATGAAAGATGGAATAGAAGCTTTGTGATGGGTATTGATAAGAGTAATACTACACATACATCATTTTCATACAACATTTCTCATACAACATTATGTGGCAAGATATGATTGGTTAATTTAAAGTTAAAATCAAACTTTCATCCAATCATATCTTGCCACATAATATTGTATAAAAAATGTTGTATAAAAATGATGTACGTGTAGTATTATTCATTGATAAAGATGAGAGTATGGTGTAATCAAACGAGCAGGTTTTAAATAGGCACCAGTACTACTTGCAAACTTTTAAATTTTGTCCTATTTACAATGGTGTTTTAGTCTTTTTGTAAAATTTCCCCAGTCACCCAACATAATTTACTAGCTTCTCTTAGTTTCTGCTACTGAAAAATGATAATAATAATAAATAAAGGTGTCCTAACTCGCATAAAAATGTATAACCCGGGGAGCTCCCGGTATTTCCTTCACATTTAACTCATCTAACATGTTTATAACTATTAAAACATCATCTCAAATTTAGAATAAATTAAATAGTTATAAACTTTATCACTTAAACGATTTAACACATATCGTTTAAGAAATAAACATATATACGTACAAGTTTATATTGTTTAAACGATAAGTTTATATTACTTAAGCGAATTATCATTTAATAAAGAATTTCAAATTTCATGATTATTCAATTCATTTCAAACTTGAAATGATATTTTAATTAATTTTTCCTATAATCCGTCCTATTTAACATGAATTTAACTTGTAATAATTTGCTCAAAGTTTAATTAAATTGTAACAACAATTGACAAACACATAAGTACAAAATTATTATAAACACAATAAACGTAATAAACTTAAGTTCAATGTCCAAAATTTAAAAATCTATAAACAAATTACAATTTTCAGCTTAGGTATTGTTTTTTATATTAAAATTATAGTTTTTATTTTATTAATTATGTCATAAACAAATTATATCAGAAACGAGTAATTGTGTCATAGACGATTAATCGTTTCATAAACGTATTAGTGGGTTGAGACATCTGGTTTAATTAATTGTTTCCCTAATTGAGTTGGTAGGGTGAGAACCCTCAGCCCAAACACGACATGATTAATATATGGCACGAATATGACTGGCATCAACCTTTACTCGTTTAAAAACTGCAAGTATTGGGCTCTGTGCCTCTGTGGATGGGGTTAAACTATAAATAAAATTAGGCTTAGAAACAATAAATTACAAACAAGTAATATATATACACGGGGCCAAAGTTTGGACTCCCTTGGGTCTAGCCCAAGCACCGAAATCAATCCTCGACCCATAGGTTTATTAGTCGAGTTTCCGAGTAATTACCGTGCCCCGTAATCTTGGGCACGGGGCCAAGGTTTGGACTCCCTTGGGTCTAGCCCAAGGACCAGGTTAGGTTGTGAAATGAATCAATCCCCGGCCCCCTAGATTATTAGCCGAGTTTCCGAGTAATTACCTAGCCCGTAATCTTCGGCGCCCACCCACCCCCCAACCAAAAATATATATATATATATATTTAACATCCTTAATTTATTACAAAGTATTTTTTAAAAGTAATTAGAAAAGCTTACAATTTTATGTGAATTATAACTTGATATAACTTATTACAAAAATTCATACCACTGTTCAACTATCTTTTAGTTTTGAAAATTAGTTCCATTGTGCAATAATATGATGTAAGCATATAAAAATTAGGTATTTTAATATAGAAGTGGATGTTAGAAGTATATGGTAAAGAATAAAGAATTTAAGAAAACATGTCATTTTCTTATTGTTCTATTTTTTTTTTCAAATTATTGTAGTTTGAAAAAAAAAAAAATTTATGGGAAACTATATTACACCTAAAATTACATTAATACCCTCAATAAAGTTAAAGTTAAGGCTTTTAAACCGTGAAGAAGTGTCTTCTCATTATTTTATCCAATATAAATGTCCTATAACTATAATTTCATGATAAAAGTGTTATCTGATAATAGTCTATTTAACATTTACTTATAAAAAAAAAAGGAAAAAAAACTAAAAATTGATTTCTTAAGTCCAAAGGTTGGGCCAGTAGAACCATTCAAAAACAAATTAAAGAATTAACTTATAGGATTTTATTCTCCTAATTAACCGCATTACCTGGCCTGATCGTAGACAAGCAAGGAATTAATCCCCCTTAAACCATGCAAAAATTTAAGGAATAAAGACAAATAGGCCATGCGGTTTCGGTTCATTTAATTTCAATCACGCCCATCACGGCTATATTGACATGTCATCGCTCATTTTATTCATCCGATGTCAGATGGCCTGAGATATCATGTCACATGCAACCATTAAGTAATGGGTCCTAGCTATCAAGTGTCGGCAAAATCAGAATATTTCCTTTTTTTTTTTTTTTTTTTTGTTATTGAACTCAGGCGAAGTAAAAGTTAAATTAAACCCGGAGTAACATAATAATTCCCTTAATAAAAAGTTTAACCCATTATGAAGAGAGCGCAAATATTATAACACAACTATGAATAGCCCCCAAAATAAACGAGTATTGAAGATAATTAAACTCAATATTACAAAAGAAAATTCTATGAGCTCAACTGTATAATATAAGCACAATCATTGAACAAGATTGCTGATTCTGCTAAAGATTACATGAACAAGCCAACTATATATTTCCCAATATTCCTATTTGGAAAGAACATGTGATGTGAATATCCTCAGTTTAAAAGCATTGAGTTTGAAATTTACCATTCAACTTTGTTCCTCATACGTAGAAAATGTGTACTTAAAATCCTCTCCATCTGCAAAACCAATAGCAGGATCCTTTCCCTCCCTAATAATCCTCCTAATTCCCTCTGTTCTCTCAAGAATTCCCTTAACTGCTAAATCAAATGCATCTTCCACACTCTCTAATTTAGACTTTGGATCTGCATAAATTACTCTTGGAATCAGCTTTACAACCTCCTCTCTTAATGCTAACACTCTATCCTCTGGAACTCCAAGCAATGTCTCATTAATCATCATTTTCCAATCTTTAACATCTCTCACCGGCAAATACAAAGAATATGTTGTATAATTCTTTGGTAAATGCCATAAATATTGAGCATAAGCAGTACCCGGATGGAAAAAAACTGGAATGCAACCAGCCAAAATCGCATCAAAAATTGATCTCCTGGTGTATGAATCCCCTTGAGGCTGCAAACAGAACACTGAGCTTTGAAACACCTTCATCACGTTAACAGGGTTGTTGCAATTTGTAGCACCATAATTACAATCTATCAATTTACATAAACTTCCTGAAGCTAGACATTGGTCTATAATCTTTCCCCTAATGGAACCTTGAAGATCAGGCCTTGGACCTCCAGCAAACGAGAACAAGTACCGCCTTTTTTGCCTTCGCATTTTGTCTTGCCATTGAATAATTTCACCTTCTGATGAAGGATGGAAGCATGTTGGATATGGTACGGCAAAGTCATTGTTCCAAGAACTCGCTTCAATCGACAACATTGTCATGTTATTAGATTCAGGCAAGAACCTAAACTTGCTACCCCAATCAGATTCATTATCAGTTTGTCTCCTGAAATCCCAAGAAATCCTTCCCACAACAAAGAAATGATCTCTACCCCACATTTTTTTCCACTCTTCTCCTTCTCTTACCCACTTGAGTAAATCAATTGCAGAAGAGTCTCTCAGTGATGTGCTAGCACCGGCAAACAGATATCTACTGATATCAAGTCCCGCATAAAAGGGCACATAAATAGCTGATGCAAGTGAAGAATCAGTCGTTAAACACTTGTAATTCTTCATCTTATTGTGAAAAATAACCTCTAACAAGAACTGGTTAGTCAAATACCAACTATCATTTAACAAAACCATTTCATGATTCTGAATTCGAGGGCCAAGACCGAGGTTGCTCAAGTATGGACACATATTTTTCTCGGTACCTGGTGTAAGCAAATGGCAATTCTGGAGTAAGGCTTCATTGAAGCGGGTGGGAAGATTATGCACATAAATATAGCGACCCAAACAAGGATCTGAATCAGTTTTATTGAAGACAAAAACATGTGGATTGTGGGGCAGTGGAGAAATAGGATCACTGGAATTTGAAGATTGAGTGCTTATGGGATTTACATAATTGTTGACTAAGGAAGTGTCCCCATTATTGCTACCAGTTAAAGCTGAATAATCAAAGCAAAGTAAGACCAAACATAAGACAAAGGAGAGAAGAATCACACACCCCAGTTGCTGATTACACAACTTTCCAGTCATGGGCTTCTCCATAGAGTGGAAGAGAGAACAAGAAGACGAGCAAGTGAAACTGGTGTTGAGCTGAGCCTTTTGTCTTGCTTCAAACTCCAGAAATCGGAGCTCATAAAAAGGATGATGAACTCCAAGGCATGGACAACAAATTAAGAGCTGAGAGCTCCATAACCATTAGATAAATGGAAATTTTGTTTGGATTTGTGCCAGAAGTTTGAGAAACGGAGCAAACGTCCGTTACTTTGTTGGGAAATTAAAAACAAAAGCGAATAAACTGGGACACCCTAGGTGAAAAAGGAATAGTTTTATTTAGACCTGGGCATTTGAGACCGGGCTCAAAAGCCTAGTATCAAAATCCAATCCTAGGATCTGTCCTAAGAGACCTGGTCCTAAAACGGGATCAGGCCTAAGGAGGAGGGCCCTCCTCCAAGGCTTCGGTCTAGGCCCAAATTGTTTTTTGTATTTTATCCTTTTAGTCCCTTTTAAAATCACATTAAACCCCTTAAATAGGTATAAATTAAAGGGTTAAAATAAAATTTTATAAAATTTATTTAAAAAAAAAAATTAACTTTTTATAACCGTTGGCTGCCAACGGTCACAGCAGAGCAGCCAACGGTTATAATTATAAGTTTTTTTTTTTTCATTTTCCCCCCCACAACTACACTATAAATAACCCTAAAACATTTCATTTTTTTCACACCAATCAATCTCTCATTCTTTCATTCTCTCAATCTCTCTACTCTAAATCTCCAATTAATTTCTCATTCAATTTATATTTATAATTTATTCATATTATTCAAATTTTTTTCTGTTTTTCAATATCATCATAATTTCATATTATTATTTAATTTCTTTTCATTTTAATTATTTATTATTTTATCATAAATTTATAATGTCTTCCCCAAATGAGTTTTATGTTCCATCCGACGAAGAAATTGAAGCCTTCAATCCATTTTCACAATTTCCTCCAGAGGAAGCAGTTGCAATTCCACAACCACATTCGATCGGGACGAGGTGTAGCCAAACACATGCGAGTTGCGAGTCAACGGGCACGGACATAGCCCAACCCTCCTGACCGTCAAAGAGGGTCGTGTCCGATGTCTCGCGATACTCCACCAAATCAAAACTGCCAAAGACAAATGGGGAGGGGGAAGAATCATGTGGGATATGTAATTTATGTGGAACCATTATTGGCGTTGAGAAGGGGACTTCGACGATGCAATGACACGTAGAGAAGAAGCATCCCCAAATAAATGCATCTTCAAGCGGATCAGATAGACAAATTCAAACTCAACTTAATTTTAATCCACAATCCTCAACTCTCTCAACATGGCAATACAATATACATATTACACGAGAGGAAATAGCAAGATATATAGTTGCTACGGACTCTCCCATTTGTTTATCTGAAAATCCTTTTTTTGTTAATATGGTTAAAACTGTATTTTGTCCAGCATATACCCCTGTTAGTAGAAGTACAAGTAGAAGAGATATACTAAAACTTTATAACAAAATAAATAATAAATTTAAAAACGAATTTTAAAATTTTAGGAATATATCTATTGCACTTACATCAAACATATGGGCTTGTAGATCAAAAACCGATTTTTTAACTGTCACAGTACATTTCTTAGATCATAATTGGGGTTTACAACAAAAATTGATAGGTTTTAAACCATTATATGAAAAACATAGTGCTGAAACTATTTATTTTACAATTCTTGAAGTTTTGCAAGAATATTTATTAACCGATAGAGTTGTAGCGCTAACGCTTGATAATATAGCTACTAACACCGCGACAATCTCTTTATTTGAAAAGAAATTTGATCCTCTTGGTGAAGGCAAATTTTATCACCAGAGATGTGCTTGTCACATCATCAATTTGATAGTTAAAGCAGGTTTAGATGCTATACATTCAAAGATGGAGAGGGTGCGTAGAGCTATCGGATTTATTGTCGGCGGTAGCAATAAAAGATGGCAGGAGTACGTCAAATATTGTAAGTAAGAGGAGCCACCAGTTCGACCTTTGAAGTTATGTACAGACATACCTATCCATTGGAACTCTACCTACTTGATGTTGGAAAAAGCTTTGCCAACCGCGAAACAAATTACAGATTTCGTCAACCGGAAGAACTATCAAGGGAAAGTTGTCAACTATGATGATTGGGCCGTTTGTGAACTTTTTTATTCATTTCTTAAAATTTTTTATAATGCTACTAATACATTAAGTGGTATTTATTATCCAACTACTAATTTAGTGTTAGATATTTTAGTTCAAATTGCTAAAACTTTTGCTCAATATAGATATGATAACATTTTAAGTGAAATTGTTTTAAGTATAGAAGAAAAATATAAGAGATATTGGTTAGATATTCCATTCTTATATGGATTAGGCCTTTTTCTCGATCCTAGGTTTAAATTATCCGTAGTTAATGGTGTAATTACTGAGTTAGGCCATTATTTAGGATATGATTATACGTCTTATTTGAATGACTTTAAACACAAATTGGATAGACTTTTTTCTTTATATGAGAACAGGTACAATGGAAGTGGAAGTGGAACGTCTAGGAGAGGCGATCAGGGCCTTGATGCAGCCCCCCCTCAAGGATCGAGCAAGTGGGCGTATGTGGAGCGTGGCAGAAGCTCCAGCTCTTACATACATGGACCAAATGAGATAACTCGCTACCTACAGGTGGACCTGACCTTTATGACGATGAGGGAGCAACTTGACATGGATATTCTTCAATGGTGGAACCAACATGAAAGTCGATTCCCCATTATATCCCAAATGGCATGTGACATTTTATCTGTGCCGGTTTCTACAATTGCATCTGAGTCAACATTTTCAACAAGTGGTTGGATTGTTGAAGACAGAAGATGTTCTTTAACCGATGAGATGATTGAAGTGATAACGTGTTTACGGGATTGGACTCATGCAGAAAGATGACTACAACAGCACCCTGAAGATCCCGAACTACTCGAACTCTTTAGGAATACAGATTTGAATAATGTAACTAGTGTTGACGATGAAATTGAAGAGGAATAATTTAATAAAAAAAATTATTTAATTGTTTATTTGTGAAGCGTGAATGTATGAAATGTGAATATTACATTTATGTTAAAAATTAAAATTAACTATTAATTTATTATTTTTTAAAATTAATTAAATTTTTAGAAACTTACTAATCAACCCCTAAAAAAATACTAAAAACCTCCTATAAAATTTCGTTTTGCCCCCAAAATATAAAAAAACAAAAATTAAGGGGGAAAAATAAAATTATCCAAACCCCATGGGACCCGTCCTAAGACCAGTCCTGGGCCTATGGGACCAGTCCCGACTAGGCCTAAGGCTCCTGGGCCGGGTCCTGGTTTTTCTCATGGGCCTGGGACCGGGTCCTAGGCCCATGAGTGACTGGTCCCAAACGGGCCCAGGCCTGGGCCCGCAAGGGACCGGTCCCTTGCCCACCTCTAGTTTTATTCTAGGAGAATCAAGGTGTCAAGGGTGAGGAAGTGTATAAATGACTATATATTCAATATTAATAAAAGTGTACGGTTCAACATATTCTATACAAGAAAATACAATCATTCTAATAATGAAATTAATTAAAACTATAAGAAAATGAAATCATCATAATAATAAAGTTAATAAAAAAATATAAGGAAAGATAATATTATAATAATTGTGATAATAGGCAAATAAAATCAAAATGATTTTATTCCTTAAATACTCCCCCGCAATTAAAGCGGTAGATCTTGGAGCTGCAATTGAAGACAAAGCGACTGAAATCGCTCACGAGATAGGGCTTTGGTGAATATATCTGCAAGTTGAGAGGCAGTGGGGACATGTCGAAGACGAAGGGCCCCGTGGGCAACTAACTCACGAATGAAATGTAGGTCGATATCAATATGCTGAGTGTGAGCATAAAAGACAGAATTAGTTGCCATATGTAGAGCAGATTGATTGTCACAAAGAAGCAATAGGGAAGAATATAAGGGAATGTCAAGCTCACGCAGTAAATAAAAAAACCATTGGACATCAGCAGTAACATGGGCAAGAGCACGATACTCAAATTCAGCACTGGAGCAAGACACAGTAGATTGCTTCTTAGCAGTCCAAGATATCAGATTGCGACCAAGAAAAACACAACCACTAGATATAGAATGACGAGTAGCTACATCAGCAGCCCAATCAACATCAGAATAAGCAAGAAGATGAAGACTAGGGAAGCGATGAAAAGTGAGACCACAAAATAGTGTGCCCTTAAGATACTGGAAAATTCACTTAATAGAATGCATATCACGTTGAGTGGGAGTGGACCATCTTTCAGCAACTTGATTTACAGCAAAGGCAATGTCCGGCCTAGTGAGTATGAGATATTGAAAACCACTAACCATACTGCGATAAAGGGTCATATTAGGAAAAATGATCATCATCTGAGGACTGTGATGCTTTGGAAGAGCTAAAGGGTTTAACACATGAAGCATAAGAATCAAGTTGGAAGCGTCTAAGTAAGTCCACCACATAACATCGTTGAGACAGATACAAAACAGTATTATCCCGAACAACTTCCATGCCAAGAAAGAGACTAGGAGAGCGCAAGTCCCGGTAAGCAAATGCAGAACATAACGAAAAGACACAATCTGTGACAGTAGAGGGGTCCAAACCAGAGACAATCAGATCATCCATATAGACAAGAAAAATCACAATAGATCTAGATGTTCGGTGGATGAAGAGAGAGGAGTCAAAGCGGCTATTTGTAAATCCAATATCAATCAAACAAGAGTGTAGACGATGGTACCATGCACGAGGAGCCTACTTAAGACCATAGATAGCTTTAATAAGTTGACAAACATGAGAGGGTCGCTGTGAATCAATGAAACCGAGAGGTTGCTCTATGAATACTTCTTCAGGGAGATAACCTTAGAGAAATGCGTTCTTAACATCAAGTTGATGAAGCGGTCAACCATGCATTGTGGCAAGAGCAAGAACTGTGCAAATAGTGACAAGCTTAACAACGGGACTAAAAGTATCACCAAAATCCACACCAAGCTGCTGATGAAAACCCTTCGCAACTAGACTAGCCTTATATCATTCAATAGACCCATTACTCGACATTTAAATTTGTACACCTAACGACAACCAACAAGATTCTGATGAGGACTAGGTGGAACAAAAACCCAAGTATTATTCTGCAGAAGGGCATTATATTCTTCACACATTGCCTAACACTAATGAGAGACAGATTGTGTTTGCTTGAAGGATGTCGGTTCATGCAACATAGGATCCAATGTCTCTGCAGTAAGAGCATGCGGAAGCAGATGATGTGAGGAGGCCATAATATCATAGAGAACACGATACCATTGACGGATTGATATTGGTGGTGTTACGGAACAGGGAGGCACATAATCTGTGGCCGTCAAGGGACGATTGGAAATCCCTGATGGAAGAAGAATGAGTACTAGCTGATGGGGACTGAGGAAGACCAGAGGAGTCAGATGGAATTAAATTGAAAGATTGATCTGTAATGGTAGATGATGGTGGCATGGCTGGTGTAGATAAAGAGGCAAGCCTAGATCCAAGAGCATCGGAAAGTTGAAGCACTGTGGTGCCATAATCAGGAAATTTTGTCTCATGAAACACCACATGTTGAGAGATGTATATACGACCAGTAGGAATATAGAGGCATTAGTACCCACGATGTGACAAGTCATACCCCAGAAAAATACAGAGAGCAGGGCGTGGGGCTAGTTTGTGAGTAGCAGTCGGAGTGAGCAATGGATAACAGGCATAGCCAAAAGTCCACAGGAAGCTATAGTCAGGAGATCGCCGAAAAAGAACCTTAAAAGGACAGTGATGCTTGAGCACTGGTGAAGGCAACTTGTTAATCAGAAAGACAATAGTAGAAAAAGGCCTCCACCCAAAAGGATGGTGGCAAGTTAGATTGTAATAAAAGGCAGCGTCCTTTTTCCACTATGTCACAGTGTTTCCGCTCAACGACACCTTTTTGGGTAAGAGTGTAAGGATATGACAATTGATGGGTAATACCATGGGACTCAAGAAGGGAACGAAACATTTTATTATCAAATTCACCACCACTATCAGAACGCACAATTTTAATAGAACATGAAAGTAAGTTCTCAACCATTAATTTAAATTTACGAAAAAACTTAGTGACATTAGATTTTTTAAACATAGGAAAAAACTAAGTATACCGACTATAATCGTCAACAATAGATAAGTAGTATTTAAAAGAAAACAATGACACGACTGGAGCAGGGCCCCATACATCAAGATGAAGGAGCTCGAGAGGAGATTTAGCTGTGTATGTCCGTTTGCCAAAGGGAAGACGACATCCTTTACCAAGAGGACATACTGGACACTCGACAGAGAAATCCTAAACTGGAGTGGACACAGAGACAAGCACAATCTTGAGCACAGCACGGGAAGGGTGTCTAAGACGACAATGCCACACATTTAGCGATACACAAATATGAAAGAGCGGTGACAACGAGAGATGATAATTGGTATAACCCATTATTGCTGTGACCAAAGAGAAGAATATGACTTGTTCGTTTTGCCTTGATAGCAAAGCCAGACGAATGAAGAATGCAAACAGAATCAGTAACTGATGTAAGTTTATTAATAGAAAATAAATTCTTACGAAGAGATGGAACACACAAAACATCAGAAAAAATAATTCTAGAATTAGGAGACTCAGACAAACATACATCACCCTTATGAGTAACATGTAATGACTAACCATTCCCAACTAGAACAGAAGACGTATCATTATGAGGTTGAGGAGAGGACAAGGTAGTAGCATTGTGTGTCATGTGATGTGTGGCTCCAGAATCAAGAACCCAATTGGAGTCATAGGGGTCACACATGGACATATCAGCAAAAGGTGTAGCAACAGTCTCTAGAGAATATGCAAAGTTGCCACGTTAGGAACAAACACGAGCGGAATGCCCATGTTTGTCGCAAATTTGACAAGCACCCTACGGAAGAACACTGGAGTAGGCAACATAAGAGGCTGGAAAGAAGGCAGAGGGGACTGGCATGACTGATTATTTTGAGCACCACGGCCTTGCCCGCGATTGTGAGAATGGTAGTTGCGCCTATTAGAGGAAGAGCCAGAGGACCTAGATGATTGTGAGGAAGTGCGGTTAGCAGCCATGGCCACAACCTGAGTGGACAAACTTGGTTATTCTATTGAAGCCGCTCTTCCTGAACTAGAAGATCAAACAATTCATCAAAGGTAGTAGAAGGCTGAAGATGGAGAGCGGTAATGAACCCTTGATATTTTGGATCGAGGCCATCAACAATATATTCCACAAAATCATATTCCGAAACTAGAAAACCTGCCGCAGAAAGGGAATCAATCACAGATTTAGCATCAATAAGATAATCAGTCATTGATTGGTCAGTGGCCTTTTGAAGATTGCGCAGTCGATCATGAGTAGAACGAAGATGAACACCAAACAGAGGATTCAGGTGATGGTCAAGTATGATCCAAGCTTCGACAATAGTGATGCATGGTAGTAAAAGATTCTTGACAATAGAGGGCGAAACGGTAGACTTGATCCATGTCATAACCAATCAGCAGGTCCGTAACTAATGGGAATGAGT
>CM047742.1:13906097-14007192 GCA_026225825.1 Pistacia integerrima | reverse complement strand
ACTACCACCACTCGTGTCCTCTCGGTCAACTTTGCTTCCTCAGTTGTTTAGCCAACGATCTCCCTGTTAGTGTATGCCCTAGGAACCAATCGTGTCATCGGTTCTAAGACATTATGTTTTGTATATATATGTGAATGTATATAGTTTGTATATACATTTTATCTTATCAATAGAAGAAAGTGTTCTTATTTCACATGTGGTTTATTGCTTCATTTATATATATGTATTACATGTGAAATGTCCGGATGATACAAATCTTTAGAAGATCAAAATCATCAAAGTATTCCCTACATAGGTAATATTAATTGGGCAATAATATTACATAGTAGGCATGTTGAATGCCTCCGTAGAATATCATGTGATGGTATTGGTGTGGGTGATTATAAAAGTTATATCATTAGGGCATTAGCATGGATACGCGGTTAGTAAACTGTTTATCGAATATGGCCATTTATGATGAATCACATGGACATTTAAAATGTAGTCAATGATTTATCATAAGATCGTACTAGGGTATTATTAATCCTTAGACCTGAGATATCACGGTTGGATTCTGCATAAACGCATATGGTTCATACGGTGTATAAACATGAGGCTAATCATGTCATGTGTTAATAAGCCGAATTAGCCATGTGTTGTTTATGTGTGAGGACAAGTAATAGTCAAGATGGGATCCGTTGACTTGGTATAGATTGATATCAAGTTCCTAGACAAATGTCAAGATATATTGGAAAAGGGAAATCTCCGTCCGGGGTATATAAAATGTTACATGAAATGTTGTTTCATGGTGACACGTTCCATATGTATTGAATTAAAATTAAGATAAGGATTTTGACATACCATGAATACATTCTTAATTGGGATTAGATAACGGAAGGATTTGATTATATAACGTGTATGATTGTAAAAGGTTCGTTGGAGTATATCTTCATTGTGACTTAGGGGTTATGGAGCATTGCTAGATGCCAACCATAATCAGTGGGAGTTTTGTTCATAAAGAGTTATGACAAAACATATCAAAATAGACTGTGATATTGGGCCCACGGCTAGGCCACAATGAACCTAAGAGGTCACACATAAAAACTAAGGAGAATGGAGAAATAGCCAAAGAGAGTTGATTATCCAAGGTTGGCTAGCACCTACCAAGGGTAACAAAGTTATTTATGTTAAAAAATTTCTTTATATTAAATTGGATTTTACAAGGGGTTGTGATTGTAAACAATTAAGGGTTAAATTGTTATGTAAACAATTTAAGAGTTAAATTGTTAATTGTGATTAAATGTTAATCCAATGTTATCATTTAAAGAAGTTTAGCAACTTCATAACAATTATGGAATTGTTTAAGGAAGTCCAAAACAATTATTGAATTGTTTACAAGGATTCCTATATAAAGAAAATGATATATCAATTTTTGTGTAGAGAAAAAAAAGAAAAAAATCTCTAAGAACCCTAAATCTCTCTCTTGGCCAAATTTCTTCTTCCCTTGGTGTGGATACTCTTTTGCTTAATTTCTCTTGAAATTAAGAGGCTCCAAGGTTGCTAAGGGTTTAAGGTAACATGTTCTACCTTACTTATTTCAATTTGATTGAATTTTTTTTTAAACTATGACTATACTTGTTATAGTATGATATGCTTGATTCTCTATGCATCCATCTTTCACTCCCTACCATCCTCCTCCCTCTCCATGAGTGGTTTCCTTTACCCACCACCACACCAGCAGGTTCCTCTTACTTAGGTGCTCACTTCCATGACCGAATTATCTCACTCGTTGACACCTATTTCACCCCAACCACAACCTATGTTGTTGCCACCCTTGCCTACCACAGTGAACATTGGAAACTACTTTTCTTCTCTCATAGAACACGATACGTATCGCGTCTGGAAGTCCCCATTTCTTGATGTCCTTGCTATCCACGACCTACAACATGTCATCGCTGGTGATGCCCTTCCCCCCTGCACCCTTCCTCTCGATGGCACTACAAACCCAACTCATTCCCATTGGTTACGGACCTACAGATTGGTTATGACATGGATCAAGTCTACCGTTTCGCCCTCTATTGTCCAGAATCTTTTACTACCATGCACCACTATTGTCGAAGCTTGGATCATACTTGACCATCACCTGAATCCTCTGTTTGGTGTTCATCTTCGTTCTACTCATGATCGACGCAATCTTGGAAAGGCCTCTGACCAATCAATGACTGATTATCTTATTGATGCTAAATCTGTGATTGATTCCCTTTCTGCGGCAGGTTTTCAAGTTTCGAAATCTGACTTTGTGGAATATATTGTTGATGGCCTCGATCCAGAATATCAAGGGTTCATTACCGCTCTCCATCTTCAGCCTTTTACTACCTTTGATGAATTGTTTGATCTTCTAGTTTAGGAAGAGCGGCTTCAATAGAATAACCCAAGTTTGTCCACTCAGGTTGTGGCCATGGCTGCTAACCGCACTTTCTCACAGTCATCTAGGTCCTCTAGCTCTTCCTCCAATAGGCGCAACTACCATTCTCACAATCGCGGGCAAGGCCGTGGTGCTCAAAATAATCAGTCATGTCAGTCCCCTCAGCCATCTTTCCAGCCTCTTATGTTGCCTACTCCAATGTTCTTCCGTAGGGTGCTTGTCAAATTTGCAACAAACATGGGCATTCCGCTCGTGTTTGTCCCCAACGTGGCAACTTTGCATATTCTGTAGAGACTGTTGCTACACCTTTTGCTACTATGTCCGTGTGTGACCCCTCTGACTCCAATTGGGTTCTTGATTCTGGAGCCACACATCACATGACACACAATGCTACTAACTTGTCCTCTACTC
The DNA here is from genome assembly GCA_026225825.1 of Pistacia integerrima. Taxonomy (NCBI): domain Eukaryota; kingdom Viridiplantae; phylum Streptophyta; class Magnoliopsida; order Sapindales; family Anacardiaceae; genus Pistacia; species Pistacia integerrima. The sequence goes on along the minus strand of CM047742.1, from coordinate 14,004,377 downwards.
AACCTCGTAATGATACGTCTTCCATTCTAGTTGGGAATGGTTAGTCATTACCTGTTACTCATAAGGGTGATGTATGTTTGTCCGAGTCTCCTAATTCTAGAATTATTTTTTCTGATGTTTTGTGTGTTCCATCTCTTCGTAAGAATTTATTTTCTATTAATAAACTTACATCAGATACTGATTCTGTTTGCATTCTTCATTCGTCTGGCTTTGTTATCAAGGCAAAGCGGACAAGTCATATTCTTCTCTTTGGTCACAACAATAATGGGTTATACCAATTATCGTCTCCCGTTGTCACCGCTCTTTCATATTTGTGTATCGTTAAATCTGTGGCATTGTCGTCTTGGACACCCTTCCCGTGCTGTGCTCAAGATTGTGCTTGTCTCTTTGTCCAGTCCAGTTTAGGATTTCTCTGTCGAGTGTCCAGTATGTCCTCTTGGTAAAGGATGTCGTATTCCTTTTGGCAAACGGACATACACAGCTAAATCTCCTCTCGAGCTCCTTCATCTTGATGTATGGGGCCTTGCTCCAGTCATGTCATTGTTTTCTTTTAAATACTACTTATCTATTGTTGACGATTATAGTCGGTATACTTAGTTTTTTTCCTATGTTTAAAAAATCTGATGTCACTGAGATTTTTCGTAAATTTAAATTAATGGTTGAGAACTTACTTTCATGTTCTATTAAAATTGTGCGTTCTGATAGTGGTGGTGAATTTGATAATAAATTGTTTTGTTCCCTTCTTGAGTCCCATGGTATTACCCATCAACTGTCATATCCTTACACTCCTACCCAAAATGGTGTCGTTGAGCGAAAACACTGTGACATAATAGAAAAAGGACGCTGCCTTTTATTACAATCTAACTTGCCACCATCTTTTTGGGTGGAGGCCTTTTCTACGGTTGTCTTTCTGATTAACAAGTTGCCTTCACCAGTGCTCAAGTATCACTGTCATTTTGAGGTTCTTTTTCGACGATCTCCTGACTATAGCTTCCTGTGGACTTTTGGCTATGCCTGTTATCCATTGCTCACTCCGACTGCTACTCACAAACTAGCCCCACGCCCTGCTCTCTGTATTTTTTTGGGGTATGACTTGTCACATCGTGGGTATTGGTGCCTCTATATTCCTACTAGTCGTATATACATCTCTAAACATGTGGTGTTTCATGAGACAAAATTTCCTGGTTATAGCACCACAATGCTTCAACTTTTCGATGCTCTTGGATCTAGGCTTGCCTCTTCATCTACACCGGCCATGCCACCATCATCTACCACTACAGATCAATCTTCAGATTTAATTCCATCTGACTCCACTGGTCTTCCTCAGTCCCCATCAGCTAGTACTCATTCTTCTTCCATCAGGGATTTCCAATCGTCCCTTGACGCCTACAGATTATGTGCCTCCCTGTTCCGTAACACCACCAACATCAATCCGTCAACGGTATCATATTCTCTATGATATTATGGCCTCCTCACATCATCTGCTTCCGCATGCTCTTATTGCAGAGACATTGGATCCTATGTTGCATGAACCGACATCCTTCAAGCAAACACAATCTGTCTCTCATTGGTGTTAGGCAATGTGTGAAGAATATAATGCCCTTCAGCGGAATAATACTTGGGTTTTTGTTCCACCTAGTCCTCATCAGAATCTTGTTGGTTGTCGTTAGGTGTACAAATTTAAATGTCGAGCAATGGGTCGATTGAACGATATAAGGCTCGTCTAGTTGCTAAGGGTTTTCATCAGCAGCCTAGTGGATTTTGGTGATACTTTTAGTCCCGTTGTTAAGCTTGTCACTATTTGCACAGTTCTTGCTCTTGCCACAATGCATAGTTGACCGCTTCATCAACTTGATGTTAAGAACACATTTCTCCAAGGTTATCTCACTGAAGAAGTATTCATAGAGCAACCTTCCGGTTTCATTGATTCACAGCGACCCTCTCATGTTTGTCAACTTATTAAAGCTATCTATGGTCTTAAGTAGGCTCCATGTGCATGGTACCATCGTCTACACTCTTGTTTGATTGATATTAGATTTACCAATATCTGCTTTGACTCCTCTCTCTTCATCCACCGAACATCTAGATCTATTGTGATTCTTCTTATCTATATGGATGATCTGATTGTCACTGGTTTGGACCCCTCTACTGTCACAGATTGTGTATTTTCGTTATGTTCTGCATTTGCTTACCGGGACTTAGGCTCTCATAGTCTCTTTCTTGGCATGGAAGTTGTTCGGGATAATACTGTTTTGTATCTGTCTCAACGACGTTATGTGGTGGACTTACTTAGACGCTTCCAACTTGATTCTTGTGCTTCATGTGTTAAACCCTTTAGCTCTTCCAAAGCATCACAGTCCTCAGATGATGATCTTTTTTCCTAATATGACCCTTTATCGCAGTATGGTTAGTGGTTTTCAATATCTCATACTCACTAGGCCGGACATTGCCTTTGCTGTAAATCAAGTTGCTGAAAGATGGTCTGCTCCCACTCAACGTGATATACGTTCTATTAAGCGAATTTTCCAGTATCTTAAGGGCACACTATTTCGTGGTCTCACTTTTCATCACTTCCCTAGTCTTCATCTTCTTGCCTATTCTGATGTTGATTGGGCTGCCGATGTAGCTACTCGTCATTCTATCTCTAGTGGTTGTGTTTTTCTTGGTCGTAATCTGATATCTTGGACTGCTAACAAGCAATCTACCGTGTCTTGCTCTAGTGCTGAATTTGAGTATCGTGCTCTTGCCCATGTTACTGCTGATGTCCAATGGTTTTTTTATTTACTGCGTGAGCTTGACATTCCCTTATATTCTTCCCTATTGCTTCTTTGTGACAATCAATCCGCTCTACATATGGCAGCTAATTCTGTCTTTTATGCTCACACTCGGCATATTGATATCGACCTACATTTCATTCGTAAGTTAGTTGCCCATGGGGCCCTTCGTCTTCGACATGTCCCCACTGCCTCTTAGCTTGCAGATATATTCACCAAAGCCCTATCTCGTGAGCGATTTCAGTCGCTTTGTCTTCAATTGCAGCTCCAAGATCTACCGCTTCAATTGCGGGGGAGTATTTAAGGAATAAAATCATTTTGATTTTATTTGCCTATTATCACAATTATTATAATATTATCTTTCCTTATATTTTTTTATTAACTTTATTATTATGATGATTTCATTTTCTTATAGTTTTAATTAATTTCATTATTAGAATGATTGTATTTTCTTGTATAGAATATGTTGAACCGTACACTTTTATTAATATTGAATATATAGTCATTTATACACTTCCTCACCCTTGACACCCTGATTCTCCTAGAATAAAACTAGAGGTGGGCAAGGGACCGGTCCCTTGCCAGCCCAGGCCTGGGCCCATTTGGGACTAGTCCTAAAGAGGACCAGTCACTCATGGGCCTAGGACCGGTCCCAGGCCCATGAGAAAAACCAAGACCTGGACCAGGCCTTAGGCATGGTCGGGACTGGTCCCATAGGCCCAGGACCGGTCCCATGGGGTTTGGATAATTTTATTTTCCCCCCTCAAATTTTTTTATATTTTAGGGGCAAAACGAAATTTTATAGGAGGTTTTTAGTATTTTTTTAGGGGTTGATTAGTAAGTTTCTAAAAATTTAATTAATTTTAAAAAGTAAAAAATTAATAGTTAATTTTAATTTTTAACATAAATGTAATATTCACATTTCATACATTCACGCTTCACAAATAAACAATTAAATAATTTTTTTTTATTAAATTATTCATCTTCAATTTCATCGTCAACACTAGTTACATTAATTAAATCTGTATTCCTAAAGAGTTCGAGTAGTTCGGGATCTTCAAGGTGCTGTTGTAGTCTTCTTTCTACATGAGTCCAATCCCGTAAACACGTTATCACTTCAATCATCTCATCGGTTAAAGAACATCTTCTATCTTCAACAATCCGACCACTTGTTGAAAATGTTGACTCAGATGCAATTGTAGAAACCGGCACAGATAAAATGTCACGTGCCATTTGGGATATAATGGAAAATCGACTTTCATGTTGGTTCCACCACTGAAGAATATCCATGTCAAGTTGCTCCTTCATCGTCATAAAGGTCAGGTCCACCTGTAGGTAGCGAGTCATCTCATTTGGTCCATGTATGTACGAGCTGGAGCTTCCGCCACGTTCCACATACGCCCACTTGCTCGATCCTTGAGGGGGGGCTGCATCAAGGCCCTGATTGCCTCTCTTAGACGTTCCACTTCCACTTCCACTTCCACTTCCACTTCCACTTCCATTGTACCTGTTCTCATATAAAGAAAAAAGTCTATCCAATTTGTGTTTAAAGTCAGTCAAATAAGACGTATAATCATATCCTAAATAATGGCCTAACTCAGTAATTACACCGTTAACTACGGATAATTTAAACCTAGGATCTAGAAAAAAGCCTAATCCATATAAGAATGGAATATCTAATCAATATCTCTTATATTTTTCTTCCATACTTAAAACAATTTCACTTAAAATGTTATTATATCTATATTGAGCAAAAGTTTTAGCAATTTGAACTAAAATATCTAACACTAAATTAGTAGTTGGATAATAAATACCACTTAATGTATTAGTAGCATCATAAAAAATTTTAAGAAATGAATAAAAAAGTTCACAAACCGCCCAATCATCATAGTTGACAACTTCCTCTGGATAGTTCTTCCGGTTGTGAAACGAAATCGAATTTGTTTCAGATTGGCAAACCTTTTTCCAACATCAAGTAGGTAGAGTTCCAACGGATAGACATGTCTGTACATAACTTCAAAGGTCGAACCGGGTGGCTCCTCTTGCTTACAATATTTGACGTACTCCTGCCATCTTTTATTGCTACCGCTGACGATAAATCCGATAGCTCTACGCACCTCTCCATCTTTGAATGTATAGCATCTAAACCTGCTTTAACTATCAAATTGATGATGTGATAAGCACATCTCTGGTGATAAAATTTGCCTTCACCAAGTGGATCCAATTTCTTTTCAAATAAAGAGATTGCCGCGGTGTTAGCAGCTGTATTATCAAGCGTTAGCGCTACAACTCTATCGGTTAATAAATATTCTTGCAAAACTTCAAGAATTGTAAAATAAATAGTTTCAGCACTATGTTTTTCATATAATAGTTTAAAACCTATCAATTTTTGTTGTAAACCCCAATTATAATCTAAGAAATGTCTTGTGATGTTAAAAAAATCGGTTTTTGATCTACAAGCCCATATGTCTGATGTAAGTGCAATAGATATATTCCTAAAATTTTGAAATTTGTTTTTAAGTTTATTATTTATTTTGTTATAAAGTTTTAGTATATCTCTTCTACTTGTACTTCTACTAACAGGGGTATATGCTGGACAAAATGCAGTTTTAACCATATTAACAAAAAAGGATTTTCAGATAAACAAATGGGAGAGTCCGTAGTAACTATATATCTTGCCATTTCCTCTCGTGCAACATGTGTATTGTATTGCCATGTTGAGAGAGTTGAGGATTGTGGATTAAAATTAAGTTGAGTTTGAATTTGTCTACCTGATCCGCTTGAAGATGCATTTATTTGGGGATGCTTCTTCTGTACGTGTCGTTGCATCGTCGAAGTCCCCTTCTAAGCACCAATAATGGTTTCACATAAATTACATATCCCACACGATTCTTTCCCCTCCCCATTTGTCTTTGGCCGTTTTGATTTGGTGAAGTATCGCCAGACATCGGACACGACCCTCTTTGTCGGTCGGGGGGATTGGGCTATGTCCGTGCCCGTTGACTCGCAGCTCGCATGTGTTTGGCTACACCTCGTCCCGACCAAATGTGGTTGTGGAATTGCATCTGCTTCCTCTGGAGGAAATTGTGAAAATTGATTGAAGGCTTCAATTTCTTCGGTGGATGGAATGTAAAACTCATTTGGGGAAGACATTATAAATTTATGATAAAATAATAAATAATTAAAATGAAAAGAAATTAAATAATAATATGAAATTATGATGATATTGAAAATTAGAAAAAAATTTGAATAATATAAATAAATTATAAATATAAATTGAATGAGAAATTAATTGGAGATTTGGAGTAGAGAGATTGAGAGAATGAAAGAATGAGAGATTAATTGGTGTGAAAAAAATGAAAGGTTTTAGGGTTATTTACAGTGTAGTTGTGGGGGGGAAAATGAAAAAAAAAAAACTTATAATTAATAAATAATTATAACCGCTGCTCTGCTGTGACTGTTGGCAGCCAACGGTTATAAAAAGTTAAATTTTTTTTTTTTTTAATAAATTTTATAAAATTTCATTTTAGCCTTTTAATTTATAATTATTTAAGGGGTTTAATGTAATTTTATAGGCGACTAAAAGGATAAAATACAAAAAAAAATTGGGCCCAAGCCCAGGCCTTGGAGGAAGGCCTAGTGGAGGGCCCGGGCCCTCCTCCTTAAGCCTAGTCCCGTTTTGGGATCAGACCTCTTAGGACCGATCCTAAGACCGGGTTTTGATGCTGGGCTTTTGGGCCCGATCCCAAATGCCCAGCTCTAAATAAAACTATTCCTTTTTCACCTAGGGTGTCCCAGTTTATTCGCTTTTGTTTTTAATTTCCCAACAAAGTAACGGACGTTTGCTCCGTTTCTCAAACTTCTGGCACAAATCCAAAAAAAATTTCCATTTATCTAATGGTTATGGAGCTCTCAGCTCTTAATTTGTTGTCCATGCCTTTGAGTTCATCATCCTTTTTATGAACTCCGATTTCTGGAGTTTGAAGCAAGACAAAAGGCTCAGCTCAACACCAGTTTCACTTGCTCGTCTTCTTGTTCTCTCTTCCACTCTATGGAGAAGCCCATGACTGGAAAGTTGTGTAATCAGCAACTGGGGTGTGTGATTCTTCTATCCTTTGTCTTATGTTTGGTCTTACTTTGCTTTGATTATTCAGCTTTAACTGGTAGCAATAATGGGGACACTTCCTTAGTCAACAATTATGTAAATCCCATAAGCACTCAATCTTCAAATTCCAGTGATCCTATTTCTCCACTGCCCCACAATCCACATGTTTTTGTCTTCAATAAAACTGATTCAGATCCTTGTTTGGGTCGCTATATTTATGTGCATAATCTTCCCAGCCGCTTCAATGAAGCCTTACTCCAGAATTGCCATTTGCTCACACCAGGTACCGAGAAAAATATGTGTCAATACTTGAGCAACCTCGGTCTTGGCCCTCGAATTCAGAATCATGAAATGGTTTTGTTAAATGATAGTTGGTATTTGACTAACCAGTTCTTGTTAGAGGTTATTTTTCACAATAAGATGAAGAATTACAAGTGTTTAACGAATGATTCTTCACTTGCATCAGCTATTTATGTGCCCTTTTATGCCGGACTTGATATCAGTAGATATCTGTTTGCCGGTGCTAGCACATCACTGAGAGACTCTTCTGCAATTGATTTACTCGAGTGGGTAAGAGAAGGAGAAGAGTGGAAAAAAATGTGGGGTAGAGATCATTTCTTTGTTGTGGGAAGGATTTCTTGGGATTTCAGGAGACAAACTGATAATGAATCTGATTGGGGTAGCAAGTTTAGGTTCTTGCCTGAATCTAATAACATGACAATGTTGTCGATTGAAGCGAGTTCTTGGAACAATGACTTTGCCGTACCATATCCAACATGCTTCCATCCTTCATCAGAAGGTGAAATTATTCAATGGCAAGACAAAATGCGAAGGCAAAAAAGGCGGTACTTGTTCTCGTTTGCTGGAGGTCCAAGGCCTGATCTTCAAGGTTCCATTAGGGGAAAGATTATAGACCAATGTCTAGCTTCAGGAAGTTTATGTAAATTGATAGATTGTAATTATGGTGCTACAAATTGCAACAACCCTGTTAACGTGATGAAGGTGTTTCAAAGCTCAGTGTTCTGTTTGCAGCCTCAAGGGGATTCATACACCAGGAGATCAATTTTTGATGCGATTTTGGCTGGTTGCATTCCAGTTTTTTTCCATCCGGGTACTGCTTATGCTCAATATTTATGGCATTTACCAAAGAATTATACAACATATTCTTTGTATTTGCCAGTGAGAGATGTTAAAGATTGGAAAATGATGATTAATGAGACATTGCTTGGAGTTCCAGAGGATAGAGTGTTAGCATTAAGAGAGGAGGTTGTAAAGCTGATTCCAAGAGTAATTTATGCAGATCCAAAGTCTAAATTAGAGAGTGTGGAAGATGCATTTGATTTAGCAGTTAAGGGAATTCTTGAGAGAACAGAGGGAGTTAGGAGGATTATTAGGGAGGGAAAGGATCCTGCTATTGGTTTTGCAGATGGAGATGATTTTAAGTACACATTTTCTACGTACGAGGAACAAAGTTGAATGGTAAATTTCAAACTCAATGCTTTTAAACTGAGGATATTCACATCACATGTTCTTTCCAAATAGGAATATTGGGAAATATATAGTTGGCTTGTTCATGTAATCTTTAGCAGAATCAGCAATCTTGTTCAATGATTGTGCTTATATTATACAGTTGAGCTCATAGAATTTTCTTTTGTAATATTGAGTTTAATTATCTTCAATACTTGTTTATTTTGGGGGCTATTCATAGTAGTGTTATAATATTTGCGCTCTCTTCATAATGGGTTAAACTTTTTATTATTAAGAGGGCCTTTGGTTCAGGAATGTTAGATTACTAGGAATGTTGGATTACTGAAAAGATAGATTACCTTGAAAGATTACTGGGAATCTTTAAGAAAATGTGTTTGGTTAGTTGGTGGGTATGTTATATTAATATGGTTGGTTATGGGGAATAAATTGGTGGGTATGTTATTTAAATTACTAAATTGTCCCCTTTACAAATATTAATATAATATTATTTTTATTATTAATTTTTGAATAATTTCTTTTAACCCCCAATATTTCAGATTTAGTTAAAACACCCCTGCTTATATAAAACTTTAATTTATTACGAAATCACCCCCGTCTCCTGCCGCCGCTTGCCGCCACTGTAGACCACCGCCGGAAGTCTCCGAAAGTCCCCATCAGCAACTCACCGTGACCAAGAGGCTTCGATATGGCCGTTTTGGCCTGGTGGTCCGTGGCCAGCACTACAGATCGCCATTTTCTGGCCAGGATCCGGCTGATATGGCCATTTTCGGCCATCAATATGGCCGAAAACGGCCATAGCGATGACTCTCGGAGCCTCCCATTGAAACTCGTTCTTTTTTAGGGACTGCGAGTTTTCCGAGGCAGTTCGTGGTGGTTGGCTATAGGCGGTGGTGGCTGGGTGGTAGTGGTGGTGGTGGCTGAGTGGCAGTGGTTTGTAAATTATTTTAAATTCAAGGACATTATTGTCCAAAATTTTCATTAATAAGGGATAAAATTGTAACAAAAAATGATAACCTTGGTAATCTCAGAATACCTAAGAAAATGGAGGTAATCAGATTACCTTCAATATTACCAATAGTAGTTACTATTAGTATTTGAAGATTACCGGAATCTTATATTACTTGACAACCAAACGTGGTAATTAAGTAATATCAGATGACATTATCCCAATAATCTGACATTATCGTTAAGTAAACGCCCCCGGAATTATTATGTTACTCTGGGTTTAATTTAACTTTTACTTCTCCTAAGTTAAAAAAAAAAAAAAAAAGGAAATATTCTGGTTTTGCCGACACTTGATAGCTAGGACCCATTACTTAATGGTTGCATGTGATATGATATCTCAGGCCATGTGACATCGGATGAATAAAATGAGCGATGACATGTCAATATAGCCGTGATGGGCGTGATTGAAATTAAATGAACCGAAACCGCATGGCCTATTTGTCTTTATTCCTTAAATTTTTGCATGGTTTAAGGAGGATTAATTCCTTGCTTGGCTACGATCAGGTCAGGTAATGCGGTTAATTAGGAGAATAAAATCCTATAAGTTAATTCTTTAATTTGTTTTTGAATGGTTCTACTGGCCCAACCTTTGGACTTAAGAAATCAATTTTTAGTTTTTTTTCCTTTTTTTTTTAAGTAAATGTTAAATAGACTATTATCAGATAACACTTTTATCATGAAATTATAGTTATAGGACATTTATATTAGATAAAATAATGAGAATACACTTCTTCACGGTTTAAAAGCGTTAACTTTAACTTTATTGAGGGTATTAATGTAATTTTATGTGTAATATAGTTTCCCATAAAATAATTTTTTTTTTTCAAACTACACTAATTTGAAAAAAAAAAAAAAAAAATAGAACAATAAGAAAATGACATGTTTTCTTAAATTCTTTTTTCTTTACCATATACTTCTAACATCCACTTCTATATTAAAATCCCTAATTTTTATATGCTTACATCATATTATTGCACAATGGAAATAATTTTCAAAACTAAAAGATAGTTGAACAGAGGTATGAATTTTTGTAATAAGATATATCAAGTTATAATTCACATAAAATTGTAAACTTTTCTAATTACTTTTAAAAAATACTTTGTAATAAATTAAGGCTGTTAAATATATCTTTTTTTTCTTTTTTTTTTTTTGTGGGGGGTGGGTGGGCGCCGAAAATTACGGGCTAGGTAATTACTCGGAAACTTGGCTAATAATCTAGGGGCCGGGGATTGATTCATTTCACAACCTAAACTGGTCCTTGGGCTAGACCCAAGGGAGTCCAAACCTTGGCCCCGTACCCAAGATTACGGGGCAAGGTAATTACTCGGAAACTCGACTAATAAACCTATGGGCCGAGGATTGATTTCTGTGCTTGGGCTAGACCCAAGGGAGTCCAAGCTTTGGCCCTGTGTATATATATTACTTGTTTGTAATTTATTGTTTCTAAGCCCAATTTCATTTATAGTTTAACCCCATCCACAGAGGCACAAAGCCCAATACTTGCAGTTTTTAAACGAGTAAAGGTTGACGCCAGTCATATTCGTGCCATATATTAATCGTGTCGTGTTTGGGCTGAGGGTTCTCACCCTACCCACTCAATTAGGGAAACAATTAATTAAACGAGATGTCTCAACCCACTAACACGTTTATGACACGATTAATCGTCTATGACACAATTGCTCGTTTATCATATAATTTGTTTATGACATGATTAGTAGATTAAAACATGATTAATAAAATAATAACTATAATTTTAATATAAAAAACAATACCTAAGCTGAAAATTGTAATTTGTTTATAGATTTTTAAATTTTGGACATTGAACTTGAGTTTATTACGTTTATTGTGTTTATAATAATTTTGTACTTATGTGTTTGTCAATTGTTGTTACAATTTAGTTAAACTTTGAGCAAATTATTACAAGTTAAATTCATGTTAAATAGGACGGATTATGGGAACAATTAATTAAAATATCATTTCAAGTTTGAAATGAATTGAATAATCATGAAATTTGAAATTCTTTATTAAATGAGAATTTGCTTTAAGTAATATAAACTTATCGTTTAAGCAATATAAACTTATACGTAATATGTTTATCTTTTAAACGATATATGTTAAATCGCTTAAGTGATAAAGTTTATAACTATTTAATTTATTCTAAATTTGAGATGACGTTTTAATAGTTATAAACATGTTAGATGAGTTTAAATGTGGGGGAAATGCCGGGAGCTCCCTGGGTTGTACTTTTTTATGCAAGTTAGGACACCTTTATTTATTATTATTATTATTTTTCAGTAGCAGAAACTAAGAGAAGTTGGTAAATTATGTTGGGTGACTGGGGAAAATTTACAAAAATACTAAAACACCATTGTAAATAGGACAAAATTTAAAAGTTTGCAAGTAGTACTAGTGCCTATTTAAAACCTGCTCGTTTGATTACACCATACTCTCATCTTTATCAATACCCATCACAAAGCTTCTATTCCATCTTCATCAATCATAAACACAAAGAAATCTACAATCTTCTTGAATTTGGCAAAAAGAATAGTTACATAATATTATTCCTTTACCAAACATAATCAACAAACAAAAGCATTACATTTTTCACCATCTTCTTCAATATCCAACATAAAGCCCCCATGTGTAGCCCCTCCTTCTGCAACATCTCTCTTTGCTCTATAAAGCTTGTGTAAAGGAACCAACTATTGTCACAGGTCTTGGCTAACAAGTTAATAAAACACTGTGAACTTTTAGTTGCCTTACCACAAATGCGTTCATCATTTAGTGTCCAAATTTGAAAGGTTTCACAACCAACCACCTTGGAGCAACGTAGTCTGTAATGTCATCTACCTTCTCTTGTCATTATGAAGTCTAAATCCGTCTTGGATGATATCATGTTCGAGCAGTGAATTATGTTGTTGAAAGTTTGCCCTATTTTCCTTCCACTCCTACTTAATCACATTACAGGTGTGTCCCTACCCCATTTTACATCATCATCGTCTAACAACACAAACATTTGCATCAACCTCCTCACATGCTTAAGCTTGTTGTTTTCATCATCTGACCAAGGATCTATATATCCTCTTTGTGCTTGTCCATCGATGCATTCTTCTTCTACAACTACCTCCAAATCTTCGTCCTCATCACCTTGCAATGGCAAAACTTCAATGAGAATGAACACTCTTGGCACCTTCTGTCTCACACACTTAGAAAGGATCTTGAAGAAATGATGATCATCTTTGATATTAACCAAATCCTTATCCCGTGGTTGCAAACATCTTAAACCATACTCTGTTCTTGGCAGGAGCTCACCATCACCAGTAAGTCTCTTCACATTGCCAAAAAGAACTGCCTTCTTGTATACTGTTTAGGGGAGAATTCTGGTACCATTTTTTGCTGGCCAAAGAATTCCACCATCAATTAAAAAAGTACTCAGTATAAAACATTAGCTTGTTGTTTATATAAAAGTTACATTAAAACTTAATTACAATAAACATAACTGAAATTTGCATCACAAATAATCTATATAACCATGTAAAAACACAGTTAAATCAATTTTGTCATCATTGAACCTATGCACTTTAATCAAAATAAATAAAACTTGAATTATCTAAAGGTACAATTTAAAAAGTACACAATTACTAATCCTATATATAAAAAATTACATTCAAAATTCGGTAGAATTAATATCACCAAATATCTATACATCCATATAAAAATACACAATTAAATCAATCCACAAACTGAATTTTTTAATCATTGAACCGATCCACTTTAAATAAAATAATTAGAACCTAAACTTAATACAAATAGGGATTTGACATGCATTAAACCTAGTCAAACGTGTAGAGCATAAATTAAAAACCATCAACAACATACATATGGAGAATTTATTTAATCTATTACATCATTTTCATGAACCCATCAGCTATCACATAACTGAACAACACATAAGAAACTGAAAACTGAAATTAAAACGAAGCATCACAAACATGCTAGAAAATGTTCTTTCACATCATTATCATGCACCCATCAGCAACTACATAGTATGAATAGCACATACAAAAACCCAAATCTAGCATACATTTTTTATACTTTATGGAGAAAAAAAAAATCAAGCTTAATAATATTAAAATTTTATATCACGGCAAAATTGATAAAAATCATCAATGTATATTTCTAAGAACACAAACCCTAGATATTCATATAAAATACCTCTAACTATATAAACCCTAGTTCTTAGATCTTAGGAATATATAAAAATCAAGAATTTATGGTTTAAAAATAACAATAACAACAAAATTATTATGTGAAATATAACTGAAAAACAAACAAAATCTATATTCGTAACTACTTTCGTAGCGTTTAGTTCCGAAAATTTTTTATTACTAAAAAGATAGAATTACCCCTGAATTAGATTATCTTGAAGATTATTAGGTAAATGTTATATTAATATATATGTTTGGTTAGATAGGTGAGTATGAATAATTAATATGATTGGTTGGAATGAATAAAATATTATCATAGTAGTTTTTACTGAATTGTCCTTCCTTGTTAATATTATTATTATTTAGAACATTATTTTTTAACTTTGAGAATTTAGTAGCAATAGTTTAAAATTTAACATATCAATTAGGATTGTATCATTTTGCCTTAAGGAAATTTGGATAGTACATCATTATTATTATTATAAGAATTGTAATACACTATTTTAGGATTAATTAGGTGTGAACGGAAAATTATATAAATCCTGCCGACACTACTTGAAATAGTTTATGTAACCAGCAAACGTCGAAAAAGAAATCGGCCCCATGGTGTCTACTTTACCTACAAAAGAGATAGAAATCAGAAAACATGTGGTAATCCTTTACTTGTTCCGTAAAAGGTGCAAAAGAAATTTGATATAACTGTTCATTGATTTATATTAGACTTGAAAAACTTTCTTTTAAATAGCAAATTATAATAATATGAATGGATGGCACTATAAACTATTATTTGAAGGGCACAATTTCACGAGCAATGTTTACAACCGTAAAACGTTAGATTCGTCCATGGTTTATTGCTTTATAATAATGATAGAAATATCCAAAGATTATATCACGAGCAAATGTTAATGGGATAATATTACTCTTTATTTGAATTATGTATAGGGCTTGTTTGATTTGTGGTCCAAAAATTAGTATAATTTAATTTACTGAATTGTATTGTATTGTATTGTTATATATTTTTTTTTTTTTTTTTTTGGGTAAGAGGTAATTCTATGTATATTGTTATATTTTAAATATTCGAAAATATGGTATTTAAAAATGGTTTCAAATTAAAAATTATGAAAACGGTTATAATCATTTTTTGATTCACAGATTACATCCAAAAACTGTTTTCGTAAACATTTCAACTCATTTTATACAATGCATTTTCATGAGATTTATGTTCTTTATTTTCAAAAACAAAAAACTGTATATATCAAACATACCATATGATTTGAGAGTACATATAAAAATGAAATAATATTTCATGGTGAACTGAACCTGATTTTCAAACCTTATCCAGTAATTGAATCATTATCCAGAAACTTTGATGTTATCCTGAGAGAGAAAAGTAAAGAGCCATGTGGTGTTACACGGCAACATGCTTTAAATATCTTAAACCTAACATTCCAACTCTAGGTAACGTGGCTTATATGGCCGACTGTCTGCTCATCCATATAAACGCCTTTGCTTAACATAACATTATATTCATCTTCTTCCTTCCAACCAATATTTAAAAAAAAGAAAAACACTAGCAAGGAAAAATGTCTCGCCAAGGACCTCAGAACCAAGGGCCTGGAGGGCATAACCAGGGCCACGGGGATGAGCACGGTCATGGCGGAGGGCATGCAGGGGGACCTCCTGGAGGCCAGCAAGGTCATGGCGAAGGGCATGCAGGGGGACCTCCTGGAGGCCAGCATGGCCTTGGTGGCGGCCATGTAGGGGGACCTCCTGGAGGCCAGCGCGGTCAGGGTGGAGGGAACCAAGGGGACCATGGTCATGGTGATAATAAGCATGGTCACGGCGGAGGACGTGATCAGGGTCATGGACATGGTCAGGGTATCGGTGGGGGAAATCATCCACATTAGAAGAGGCATCCAGGGATGGCGCAGTCCCTGTGATTACCACCTATATATATATATATATAATCCTTGAGAACATGCATTGATGACTATGCCAATTTGGGTTTAGTTTATCAATGTTTAAATATTTATGTAGTGGTTCTCCTTGTGTACTTAAAGTACTTGTTATGAACATGAAAATAAAGGTGGTAAATAAAAATTTAACATGGCTTTGTCGTTTTGGATTGGGGAAAGTGGGAATTACTCTCAAGTATCCATATATTCCCGTTATCTGAAAAGTAAATATATATTTACATGTTAAGCAGTAGAGAGAATTTGTGAGGTTAAACGATTAGCCGCAGATAGTGCTCGAATTAACACATACTCGTGCTACATCTTTTACTGTTATGTACTAGGAAGGAGATGAAACTTGAGAAAATAGAAAGATGAAATCAGCAAATTTTGGCCTTCTAAAAAATATTGAAGTGAGAATAAAAAATATACGAGAAAATAGAATACAAATTGCATAACAGTGCGCTTAGGATTGCCATAACTTAAGCATCAGCAACAAAAGTGTTTGATAAACCACTTTTGAAATTGATTAATTTTCAAGCTGCTATAAAATAGACAACTTACAAAACGTCTTTGTACAACCACATAAACTGCCACTTCACCACTTTTTTAATATTTCAATTAACCTAAATTTGATTATACTAAATTAAAAATCTGTTCTCATCCTTCCCTTCTCTTCTATTCTCCTGCTCTTCCTTTCTTATTTGTTTCCCAATCTCAACCGCACCACCGCTGTCTATCCTCTTCCACCACCACTCGCAACCGCGCCGCCACTATTCACGAGGCACTGCCAAGGTGCGGCCAACCACCAATCCCTTGCCTCCCGCGGCACTGCCACCACATGTGGCCACGATTTCGCCAGCCACCAGGCCACCCGGTGCCAAGGTGCGGCCAACCACCAATCCCTTGTCTTCCTCTCTTCCAGACATCTTAGTTTTCTCTTCTGTTTTTTTTTTTTTTCTTACTCTCAATCAAAAATACATTGCAAAACATAATTAATTACAACCCTTCAATCTCCAAATTAACCAAATCTAATTTTTAAGAAAAATTAATAATAAACTGAAGAAATAAAAAATTTGAGCCAACCACCAGATCGGCCGTGGTGGCCAAACATCGGATCTGGGCAGTGGTGGCAAGATTCAGCCACTGCCCAAGTGCAATTAGAGGAAGATGGAGAAAGAGAATGAGAAATAAGGTAGAGATGGAGAAGAAAGGAGGAAGAGGAGAGAGAAGAAAATAGATAAGAGAGGAAGAGGAGGAGAAGAGAACAGAAGAGAGGAAGAAGATGACGGATGAGAAATAACCATGGAAGGTTAGGGTTTGAATAATAGAAACGGTATTGGAGATTTTTTATTTTTTTATATGGATTAATTAAAATATTTTAATTAATTAAATATTAAATATTTTTAAAATGGTGATGTGATTTATCACGTTAGCTGTCACGTCAGTTTAGTCTATAAAATATCACACTAGACTAGCTAAAACGTCATTGGACAATTGTTGATTAGTTGTCGGATGACCACCAACGGGTTAGAATGATCGATGCAAGCCAATCTGTCTTATATCTAATGTTGTTCGGCACGACGTTTCGCCACATTAGATGACCAAATTTGTTTTCATCTCTTACGGCCAAACGTCATGACAAATTCCAGATCTTTCACAAGAGAAGAAGATAGATCATCTCAAGCCAATCATTATGATCCTGGTGGTATCACCAGACGCACCACTAGACCTGGTAAAATGAGTCTGGATCCGTGGATCGATCCTAAACCCGGGTAAAAAATATAGGATGTGGGTCTTTAACATTAGACCTGTTTTTCTTCTACCCGTACTCGGTCCAACCCGTTTTCTAATGGGTTAAACAGGTACACCCACGGGTGCCCAAGGGCACCCGTTTGTTTTTACCCTTTTCATTTTACAGGGATACCCTTAATTCAAAATTGGGGTTTGGCCATGTTTTTGCCCCAAATCACAAAATCCCTAACTCTCTCAAACTCATCGTCACCGCTTCTCCTCTCAAACTCATCGTCACTCGTTCATTTCGCTTCTCCTCACAGCTCCCTCTCTTAACTTCTCACGCCTTTTTTTGTGACCCAGAATTGCCGTCGTCGTTTTGCCCCAGTTTCCTCTTCTCTGGCTCCATTCTTTTACCTTCAGACATCTTCGATAGTTGTGTATAATCTGAGGTGTATTTTTGTAAGTCTCTTGTATTATATTTGTGAAAAGAGAGGCGGAACTTAGAAGTTGATATTCGTGGTAGTGATTAGTGATGAGGCAAGGGCAGTGATCCGTGACGAGGCAAAGGCAGCAGGTGGCATGTGGCATGTGGGACATAGGGAGTGGAAGTGGGTGGAAGTGGAGGTGATTAAAGTCAAAGTTAGGTTTTGGTTGGGATGAAGACTAAAGAGTGGAGAATCTACGGTAGAAGTTTCAAAAACTAAACAGTAAAAGAGGATACTCAGATTTGTTCAATTTTGCTTATTTGCAGAGTCAATTCATTCTCAAACTGTTGCTTCTCTTCTGTAAATTTTTTCTTTTTTCAAATTTTTTTAAGTGGGTTTGTTTGGTTGATGAGGAATGAAAGGAAATCAATAAAGTTTTTTAATCTTTTTCTTTGTTAGGTTCTGGGTTTCTGTTTGGCTGGTGAGAAAACTTGGGAGAAAACGTGGGTTTCTTTTTTCTGTTTGGTTGGTCACAAATTTTGCTCAAAAATAAAGATTTTAGGAAGATTTGGGGGTGTAACTGCAAAAATCAAAAACTAGTGTGAATAGTACGGGCACTCGCGGGTCCACCCATACCCGTATAGGGTAGGGTGTGGGTCCAAAATATTAGGCCCGTTTAAATCGACCGGTTTTGAGCCCGTACACGTGAGACCCGTACCCGCGAGACCCCACCCATACCTGGCCCACCCGCCCGTTTTGCCAGGTCTACGCACCACCACCAGTTTGGCAACACATGCTAACAATCTTTTTAATTTTCATTTATTTATTTTTAAAAAATTACTCCTTTCGTTTTTTTTTAATTGACGTTTTAGGTGTGGGCACAGGTTTTAATAAAAAAAAATTATCTCTCCCACCAACTTTTTTTCCTGATTTTACAAGTGAGAGACTTTGAAAGTGGGAAACTTTCCCGCTTATTTAAATAACATTTTTAACAATTTTGTCTTATTGCATTTGTTTCTCCCACCAACTTCATCTGTTTTTTTTTTTTTACGCTGCTCCAGTTCTTTAATTTTTTCGTCCCTCACTGTTTCTGTTCGGTCAGTCACCATGGCCGAACAATGTAATAGTAGAGGTGTACTTGGGAAAATTGATTTAAATGTTCTTCCAACATTAGAAACTACGAATGAAGTTGATGACAAAAAAGCCACTTACATGATAAAGGCATCCATATTCTCATTTGTTCTAATTCTTCATTCGAAACTTTACGACTCATAATCTCCACTACGTTTACAGCCTAATGTATTTACAAAACCTCAATTTGCGGAACACAATAATGCAACAACATCACAAATTTGACAATAATGCAACAACATCACAAATTGATTTTGATAAGAAAAAAAACATCACAAATTTCTAAACTCAAATCTACTACGCAACTGCCACAAACGCCCATTTTCTCCTTTTTCTCCCATGGATACCACTCAACCAGACTAGTCCACTCTCCCCGCACTTCTCCTCAACGCCATCGCTAAACGCCTTGCCACACGCATAGACATCCTCTCTTTTCGCGTCGTCTGTAACTCATTCAAGGACTTTCCTTTCCCATCATCTGTATCGTCACTCTCCTCTCAACTCCCTCAAGAAACTTCAGCTTTTGTTAACACCCGTGTGGACTAGAAGGAAACTCCAGAAGCTCACGAGTTCAAGGTTGATCTTCCAGGGCTCAAGAAAGAGGAAGTGAAGGGAAGGTGGAGATTGAAGACGACAGGGTGCTTCAAATAAGTGGAGAGAGGAACATAGAGAAGGAAGACAAGAAAAAAAGAGAAAAGATGGAAGCAGAGACTAATTAGAGAAAGATGAAGTGGCGATGGAAAACGAGGAAGAGAGGAGAAGAAGGGAAGAGATAAGATAAAAGATTAAAGAGAGACAAAGGCGAAAAGTAGAGAAATGACAAGATAAAATGGAAAGAGAGAGGGCATGATAAAAAGTGTAGAAATTACAAGGCAGAACGACTTTAATTTTGAAAATTTTAAAAACTCTTAAAACGACAATTAAAAAAAACGGAGGGAGTATATGAAGTTACAAGCATTGGGAGCAATCTCAACCCCCAGCTCGCCTCCGAGCTGATTAGCTTCCTCAAGAAAAATATCGATGTGTTCGCCTGGTCGCACGTGATATGATCGGGATCAGCCCTGATATCATCTGCCATGTGCTGAATATCGACAGCGAAGCCAAGCCGGTTTGCCAAAAAAGAAGGGCGATGGATCCGGAGCGATATGCGGCCTTAAAGCTAGAGGTGGATAACCTCCTTTGAAACGGGTCCATCCGAGAAGTACTCTACCCGACCTGGGTTGCCAACCTGGTTCTGGTAAAGAAGCCCAATGACAAATGGCGAACCTGTGTCGACTTCAGTGACCTCAACAAAGTCTGCCCTAAAGATAGCTTCCTCCTGCCTAAAATCGACCAGCTCGTGGATGCCACCTCGGGGCACGAGCTGCTAAGTTTTATGGACGCATACTCAGGATATAATCAAATTCTGATGTACACGTCGGACAAAGAGCATACATCTTTTATTACAGATCGGGGACTGTACTACTATAGAGTTATGCCCTTCGGCCTCAAGAACGCTGACGCTGGCTCGACCTACCAACGATTGGTTAACCGGATATTCTCCGACCAAATCAGTAAGTTAATGAAGGTCTATGTAGATGACATGCTGGTTAAATCCCATGTCGTTCCAGGTCACATAGCGCATCTCGCTGAGATGTTTGA
Organism: Pistacia integerrima; assembly: GCA_026225825.1. Classification (NCBI taxonomy): domain Eukaryota; kingdom Viridiplantae; phylum Streptophyta; class Magnoliopsida; order Sapindales; family Anacardiaceae; genus Pistacia; species Pistacia integerrima. The sequence continues at coordinate 13,983,911 of CM047742.1, read as the reverse complement.
TATCCTTCGACTATACAGAATGAAGCTGAATCCTCTCAAGTGTTCGTTCGGAGTATCCTTAGGAAAATTCCTAGGATACATGGTTAACCAACGGGGGATAGAAATCAACCTCGAGAAAATTCAAGCTCTCATCTATATGGAAAGCGCGACCAGCAAAAACCAGGTCATGAGCCTTAATGGACGAATAGCGACGTTGAGTCGCTTCATATTGAGGCTAACAGATTGTTGTTTGCCGTTCTTCAATGTTCTAAAGGCTAATAAGAAGTTCGAGTGGACTCCCGAGTGCGAACAAGCGTTCCAAAGTATAAAAGAACACCTCGGGAAGCCACCTCTCTTGTCCAAGCCTATTCTGCAAGAGATCCTGCTCCTGTACCTATCTATCTCTCAGTTTGCGGTCAGTGCAGCTTTAGTCCGGGAAGAGGAAAAGGTCAAATGGCGAGTATTCTACACGAGCAAGCGTCTGTTGGATGCCGAGATGCGGTATCCGAAAATGGAACGATTAGCCTATGCCTTGCTGATTGTTTCCAGAAAGCTGCTACCTTACGTCCACACCCATACTATCCATGTAATGACTAATAACCCGCTTAGGCAGGTCCTCCAAAAGCCAGAGGCATCAGGTAAATTGCTTAAATAGGCCATGGAATTGAGTCAGTTTGATTTGAAGTACAAGCCAAGATCGACTATCAAAGGGCAGGCTGTTGCTGACTTCATTTCAGAATTCTCCTATCTTCCAAGTGAGTCGGAGCAACAGCCTAGCGAAGCCATCTAGGAAACTGCTCAGAATCTATCAACCTGGAGCCTCTACATCGATTGGTCATCGAACAGAAAGAGGGCTGGTGTAGGTTTTCTTCTTTTGAGTCCTGAAGGGGCTCGCGTTCACGGCATTCTCTGGTTCGGATTTAAGGCAACCAACAATGAGGCCAAGTATGAAGCTCTGCTCGCTGGATTGTGGTTAGCCAGAGAAATAGGCGCAACCAAGATCAGCATCCACAGCGACTCCATGTTGGTCGTTAACTAGATTTTAGGAGAGTATCAAGTCAAGAAAGAAAATATGATCCACTATCTGAAGAAAGCTAAGGCCGCACTTGAGCCGTTCAAGCATTTCACGATCACTTAGATTCCCAAAGATGGCAACTCTGTGGCGGACGCCTTGACAAGGATAGCCTCATTGTTGGACTCAAAAGCACTGGATAGCATTCCTGTTCGTTTCAGCGAGGCCCCTAGTATTAGCTCGATCGAACATGTCGTGAATGTAATAGAATCAGATTCTCGGATGACCCCCATTTTTCGATACCTCAAGGATGGGACCTTGCCTGACGACATGGTTGAGGCAAGGTTCTGCGAACAAGATCTGCTGGTTACACCCTCATCGGGGACCAGTACAGGTGGAGGGTTTAGCGCCTCTCTCCTTCGATGTGTAACCAGCAAAGAAGCGGATTACATCATGAGGGAAATACATGAAGGGATTTGTGGTAATTACACCGCCGCACGATCTTTTGCAAACAAGGTTGTTCGTCAAGGGTACTATTGGCCCCGAATCCAAGAAGACACTTACAACTTTGTTAAGAGGTGTGACAAGTGTCAACGGTTCGCGAGCATACCGCGAGCTCCTTCCCATGAACTGATAACAATGACTAGCCCTTGGCCATTTTCTATGTGGGGAATCGATTTCATAGGTCCCATGCCAGTCGGTAAAGGGGGAGTCAAATATGTCGTGGTCGCGGTAGATTACTTCACCAAATGGGTGGAAACCGAACCGCTAGCCATGATCATGACCAAGAAACTCAAAGACTTCGTTTTCAAGAATATTGTGTGCTGCTATGGAATTCCTCATACCTTCATCTCGGATAACGGAAAATAGTTCAACAACAAGGAGTTCAAACAGTTTTGCGACAAGCTGGGCATCCATAAAAAATTCGTTTCAATCGCAAGACCACAAGCAAATGGTCCAGTTGAAGCTGTCAACAACACCATCAAGCACACTCTAAAAGCCAAACTTGGCAAGGCCAAAGGGAATTGGGCTGACGACCTCCTAGAAGTCTTATGGGCGTACAAGACAACCTCGAGAACCTCTACCTCAGAAACCCCTTTTTTGCTAGCATACGGTTGCAAAGCGATGATCCCTGTGGAGGTAGGAACTGGTTCGCTACGGAGGAACTTGTACAATGAAGCTGACAACGAAACACTTATGCGAGCGAGTCTAGACCTTGTTGAAGAACATTGCAGCAGGGCTTCACTAAGGATAGCATCCTACCAACAACGCGAGAAAAGGTTCTTTGATTCTAAGGTCAGATGAAGAGACTTCCAGGTCGGCGACCTTGTATTAAAGGAAGTTCTTCTCAGTGTTAGGGAACCAAGTGCGAGAGTGTTAGGATCGAGCTGGGAAGGTCCATACCGCATTGGCAAGGTGATAAGACCGGGGACTTATCATCTCAAAAGGCTGAATGGTTCCAAAGTACCCCGAGCTTGGAATGCTGAGCATCTTCGACCTTACTATCAGTAATTCTGAACTCAGTTTTCCTCGTAAATTAATTTTTGATCTTTGTAAATTATTTCCTTGTAACGTATTATTCTGTTCGCTTGTAACAGTCTTCACATGTAATCTTGTTCGTATAAATGTGTTATCATGTTTGCATAGACTTGTTCCAATATTGTAGATAGAATGTAAACTCATGTATAATAAAGCGAACAGAAATTGTAAAAGCAAAATGTATTTCATTAATGCGAAGAGTACAGCAGGCAAAACGGTACAACTGTTAGCCCTAAACTGACTCCTTGAGGACCGACCTCATCATTCTAAGGTTAGTCGGCTGGGGGCTTCTTCGAGGCGTGTCCCGAACCCTCTGTCTGTTCGAATTTTTGGGCGGTCGCCGCTTCATCATCCTACCGCGCCATGGACATGAGAGTTTTTCGCCAGTCCTCCGAGAGGTCGAACATATCAATGCGCGGATTCTTTGACTGCAAGGTGTAGATAGACTCGATCGCCTATTCGACAGCCTTCTCCTCGACCTCCGCTGCCTGATCTACATCTCTTCGGTCAGGGAAGCAACTTTTCCCTGACTTGCTTGGAGCTCGGCCTCAAGAGCTTGCCTTTGCTTATCGAAGGCATCCCTCTCTTGTTCTGCTCGCCAAGCCCGCAGAAAGGTCGCTTTGAGCTCCTGGTCCTTCTCTCCGACCTCCTTGGAGAGTCTGGCTATGGTCCTTTAAAACTCTTTTATTTCCTCCCCATGCTTCTCAAGTTCGGTTTTATAGAAGTCCATCGTGCGAAGAGCAGCATCCCTTTTGCTCAGGTACCGGTTCACCGACTCAGAGGATAGGTTTCTTTTTGTTTCGGCAACTTCCAGGCCTCGCTTGAGTGTCTTCTTCCTTCAAGCTGGGACCTCCCCTTTGCAGTCCCTCCCACCAACCTTCTGGTGGGGGACAGCTTGCATGGAAAGTAGGACCTGCGAACAAGAAAAATAGCAAGTTAGTTTATTGATAAACTAAGGGAAAGTCCTTGCCTAGGGACATTGCTTTTACCTTGCTTAAGTGCTGGAGCGATGTGCATATCAGGTCGTGTCATTGGAACCTAGAGCTCGAATGATTCCGAGAGTCCGCACTCCAGCAAAGTGTAGACTATCGGCTGCAAGTACTCGACCAGGTTCCCTGAGAGTCCAACAACCGGGCTTTCCTTCGCGCTTTCGGCAGGGGGTGGTGTCGCCCGTCGGTTCCTTACCTGACTTCCTCCCGACGTCTGGCTGCGACCTCCCAGGTTGATCACCCTCGAATTCGATCTCTGACTCTTCGGCCTGAATTTACCTTCTCTTCTTCTTAGCTCGCTGAGCCGTTGACTTTAGTCTTGGGCGAACAGCCGATGGCTGGGAAGCCTTCGCAGGTCAGATTGGTACGTCCTCCGAAGGTTGATCTTGAGAAGTTCCAGCAGGTCGTACCGGGGGGCCCGATGTGGCGCCTTCACGGGAGGGTACGGTAGGGAGGCAACATCACCGCCTTGGCGGTCCTTCCCCGCGAAAAATTGAATTGCCTTTGTCGCGGCGGCTCTTACTCCTTCAGAGGCATGGTCGCTGCATGGGAGCATCGTTAGCAAAAATAATTCATTGCACGACCAGAAAAGACCCAGTTAGCAAGACTTATGCAATGGGGGCTCTAAGGACGCTCTTGCATTGAAGAAACCATATTTTTGCAGATTCGCGGTCGTCATGAGCTTCTTAAGGTCGCAACTAGCTTCGAGTAGGAAGCCGAAAGCTACAATCCTGTCTAGATCAAAGAGTAGCCCTAAGTTGGTCGACTTGTTAACTGCCAGAAAGAAACAGGTCGTTAGGAAAAGGATGCACTTCAAATTTAATAAATTCGCCAAGGGAAAAGAACCTACTCGGGTCCTGAAAGCGGCAATGGCCGTCATAATGAAAGAAGAAAAACTTCGTTTCGTAGGCCCCCGCATCGCTAGGGTAACTGTGTATCCCTCCCGCTTCTGTAGTAGGTCGCTTGGACAAGTAATAAGAATTCTTGTCCTTGCTCTTTTTCAAGTAATACGAGCAGCTGAGCTCTACCGCGGTTAGCTCGCCTATCCCGTTCTCACGACACGCGATGTACATGACAACAGTAATGACATAAGCGTTCGGAGTGAGTTGTATTGGTGCTATCCCGAAGTGATCCAGGATCGACCTGACAAAAGGGTGGAAGGGGATCAACCCCCCACCCTTGAAGATCTCCTCGGAGATTGCGACCATCCCACTTGACGGGTATCGCGATGAGTGGGTCCTATCGCAGAAAACTCCCACGTTGACACCATACTGCTTTGTCACTCTCTCGAGCTCTTCCCCGGTGAGTATCGAGTAGACCTCAGGAGTGACACTCGGAGCACCCTGCGAGGACAAACCGATTCCTTCCTCGGATGCAGTGGGCCGAGGGGTCCATTCTGGCAGTCGCAAAAAGCGACAAGTAGGAGGGTCATTTAGCCATCGTACATAGTTCTGTACGATGACGTGGAAGGAAACAAACTTCCTAAAACCTAGATAAAACCCTAACAGCATGATTCGAATTGCCATTCATGGCTTGAACCCGACATGAGCGTCACGTCTCCAATGAGTTATTGAAAGACTAACGCCATTTACCAACTATGGAGAATAAGAGAGCAAAAACAGAGAATGATTCTTACCTCTCGGAGTACGAAAATAGCTTCTACTTCAAATATCAGAAAAACGCTGGTTTAGAAGGCAAAGGTTCCAAGCTTATGAAAATCTCTTGCTCTTTGTGAAAAAGACGAGTGTGGTGACATTGCCTGAGAAGGATCTGAGTTTTTATAGTGCATGAAACGATGCTTGTTTTTCTCGGAATCAAAACAATGTTTGGGTGGTAAATTTTCTCACCGTTGATCACGACCACATGTCGCAGATCAGTAAGGAAGAATGAGCATCACGATTAAAGAAAAATCAAATCTTCATCTTTTCCGTTGAAAAACTCAAGCGACGGCACTCTCTCTCTCTCAACATTAATTGCGCCCCAATCTGCATTTAATGCTGTGATAAGGGTTGTCATTTCAGCATGTCACACATTTAATGTTCTGATAAAGTGGTACCGTGTCAACATACAATGCATTTAATGCGCCTGGCTAGCACTTATCACGCACAGGACACGTCTGTCAGCACAGAGAATGATTTATTAAATGCTCCCATACCTAAAGTACAACGGATAACGCGACGAAGTCAGGTCGCCCGTCTTTAATGAGCGATGACCATGCGAGGTCATGTTCGCAAAAAGTGCTACCCCGACCTACTGAAACAGGCCAAAATCACCAGAATTTCCAGAAATCATCCAATCGCGGCATGACTTATAGTTTCCAAGGTTCGATTCTCAAACCTTAAAAACTAGGGGACTTCGCTTATGCCCCTAAAAATATATTTGACGTAAGGTCACGCTGCAAAGTCAAAGCATGGGTACACCCTGGCAGTCACGTGAGGAAAGGGGTAGCCCTCAGCATCGTAACAATAGGTGCCACGCCAAACCGGCCCTTGTGGTGATCCCACGTGTCCAATCCCTGCTCCAAATCGCGTAAATCACTTTAGAAGGTGGGCAATGTGACATAAAAAAGATTTGTACACTTAATCCCACCAACTCACAGATTCAGTAATCATTAGCTTAATGTATCCCACTATAAATAGAGAGCTCCTCTCCTAATCAAGGGATTCGCTCATTTTTACTCTTGATTAGCTACTCTCTCTCTCTCTTGTACTATCATTTGTAAGTCAGTCCGCTAACGCAACTTGACCCTTATCATTAATATAAACATCAGTGGACGTAGGACTTGCTACCTTAGCATCCGAACCACTTTAAAAGTTGTCCCCATTGCATTTACTCTTATATTTCCTTATATTCACGTGTGTCTTCTGAGTCAACTCAGCATTTCACACGTGCGTTTCCTTGGTGTAAAAATCACGCATCAACACTCTTCAAACCCAGCTTCAAACTCTCTTGCATTTCGCAGGCCAAAACTTCGTTTCTTAATAATGAAGAAGAAAAACAAGTTACACTGAGATTGGTGGAGTGCTCCATGTTCGCTGCAGTGACTGGCCTTGTTTACTTCTTGAGCAATTCTCTCTCCATCAGTTAGCTAGGTGTTAACATAGAAAACTTGTGGAGGCTTAATGGTGTGATCATTCCATGGAATACACGTTATCACATAAATCACAAATATGGGAGAAAGGGAAAAAAACAAGTGACGTCCATGGAGGTTTTGTTTTTGCCACGATATTTCAGCTAGTGGGAAAACTGCTTTTTATGCCTTTAACTGAAACAAAAATGCTTTTACATTCAAATCGGTTTTAAAGGATAAGTTTTAAGGATTTCTATATATTATATAGAACATAACATATCATATAATTGTGTGTATATACTAATTTATTGTATAACTGTATTTATATATCAATTTCATATATTAGGCGTCACGTTTGTCAATTCCCCGAAAGATTAGCTAATAATATTTAGCTGACCTTATAAGCTCAAGACTTAGGACCTTATGTGATTCGATATAAAATATAACAACAATAACATACATGGACCTATATCAATATTAAGAAAAGAATGCAGACAGAGGTTAAGTGATTGGTCCAAGTTATCACTTAGAGGACTATTGTAGCGTGATAAATGGTGACTGCTCATTTCCACGTTACAACTTACAACATACATACCAATTTTTAGCATATTTTGATAAATGGGTGCTTGATATATGTATAGCATATTTTGATAGTAATCTCTTCAATGAGATGGGGTGTTGCAGCTGGGAGGAAAACTATGGTTTGTAACCAACCATTTATTATCAATCCCTATTTAGATTTTTTTTTTTTTTTTTCATTTATTGCATTGGAAGTTTGTTTAATTATTCAACTAGCATAACAATGTATAATTAATTAATGCATATCTCAATAAAGTTCAGTAGATTATATACTTTGATGCTTTGTAGTGCTAATATATATACAATGTTTGTATATGCTGGAAAGCATGCTACATGTATACAATGTTTTCATAATTTCTTTATGCTCAATAATTGTCTTTCAGATACATAAACCACACTGTTTTAACATTTACATATTTACTCTTGGAACATAATTTACCACTAAATTGTCACAGGAAGCCTTCTTCAGAATGTATTGCTTGGATACAATTGTTTCATGTTATTCCAGGTTTTAGCTCACCTGCTTCATAGACCACAGCAGCAGCGACACTGGACTGAGGCTTGCGACGATTATGTACGTGTTGCCATCGTGATCCTGATGACTGATTATCTGCTTGCACAATATATAGAAAGCTCGAATTTAAAGGAAATATCGTGGAACTAATTAAAAAATGACTAATGATTGTAAATGTGTCTCGCAGGTTTTACTAATTTTAATTACTATTAAAGATTAATCAATCACTTCTCATATGATAATAGAAGAAACAGAGTGAAATATGTAACAAGTGATTGCATCAATTCATTCATCTTCAGATAAGATTGAAAAACACAAACAGTTAAATCAGTACAAGGTTCTGTAATAGATGTTCTAAAAATCAATCATATCCTTCAAATCCAAAATCACACAGACTAAATTTCAACAATTTAATAAAGAAAAGCAGCAAAGTTAACGAGGAAAATATTCCATGTATTGTTTTATGACATCTAGACCTGCCTTGACAGTAAAAACAGTTTTATTTTAGGCAGTAGCTGAACAAACATGTGATATTAGCAATAACTAATTGGCAAATGTGATTAAGAATATCTAGGAACTTGCAACTGTGAGGAAAAGAGTTGACGTAAGTGAAAGCTAAGGCTTGTAGTGTATATTAAAAATGACTTCCATCTGGGTACACTGAACTGAACTCAACTGCTGACATTAGCAATAACTAATTAGATAAAGATAAAACTTTGTTGGATTTTCTACCTCAGTATTAACTGGTTGTAGTTTTCCTTAACTTGAAATGTGAAAGGATTAATAGAATTTCCACCGACAGAATAAAAATTTTGACCACTAATCATTTCTGAGTTTACCCTCTTCATCACCCTAAATTATTCATTGGAAACTTGCAGAAATTGAATGGAAAAATGTCTGCCTCCACCGACAAGTTAAAACCTTTTCTCATCGTTTTATCTTATTATATTATTTCAATTAAATCTCCATATAGCCGCAAACTAAACTAGAAGCAATTCACAGACTTGTTAAAAGTTATCAAAATCCCATCAAAACCATCAAATCTCTTCTCTTAGAGGCATTTCATCAAACACATAACAAGTTCTCTGCAAACTTCCAAAAATTAACGCAACTCATATCACCTAGCTTCCAATTTCCAAATATACAGCAAAGTCAACATAAACCCACGATGAGAGGAAAACAAAGAAATTTGTAATCAACTTAAACAAGTTTAAAGAATGAGACTCACGGCAAGAGACAACTTTGGGTGTCAAGAAGCAGGAAAATGTACCTTGTGGCAGCTGGGAAGTGAAGAAGGGAAGACGATGGTGGATGGTAGTAGCTGAAGTTGGTCGCTGGTTGGTAGTAGCTGAATGAAGGCTGGATGAAGGCTGGACAATGGTGGTCTCAGATCTTGCGCTGTGTTTTGGCAAAGGTGAATAGCTGAATGTCTTTGTTTTTGGCCGAATGAATGACTTGATCAGACTTTAGGGAAAATATTAATACAGCTCGATCTCACAAATCTCCTGCTCGAATGACGAAACGAGTTCTTCGAACAGCTCACGAAGCTGCTTCGACTTGAGCCGAAAAGCTCAACAGTTTTCACGAGCTTGAAGTTGAGCTCGAACTCGTGAACTACTCATTCCCCGACGAGTCGAGTTCGAGCTCGTCATGAGTCTAATCCGAGTAGCTCACGAGCTACTCGGTTCGACTGCCCACCCCTAGGCGCAACGCATAAAATTAAAGTTTTTCTTGTTTAGGAAGTTATTGGATGTACAATCACGTTAATTCATCTTCTTACGATGAAACTAAATCAATAATCTACAAGCAATTAGATGAAGCAAAGGTTAATTACTGTTATGCCTGGGAACATAGGGCTGACGTGGCGCCCAGTTAAGTGAGAAAGGTCAGACCTCGGGAAGAGTCTACTGCTATTCTGGTGCAGCTGCATCGTGTGATCATGGTTGCACCCCACAGCTTGCTTCCGTCAGAATAATGGGTGCACGTCAGGCCAGCAAGGAGTTGTGATGATCATGCATGTCCAATCCTGAAGCAAATCACGTGAATTACTCTAAAAAAAGGATTTGCATGGATCATTCCACCAACCTACAGATTCAGTGATCATTACCTCAAGGCATCCCACTATAAAATGAGAGCTCCTCTCTCATTAAGGGGATTCGCACATTTTACTCTTGACAAAACTCTCTCTCTCTCTCTCTAGAATAGATAGTCTTGGATACCTTGTATCATCAGTGTAAAGTCAGTGGTCTAAAGCGACCTGACCCTTATCATTAATAAAAACATCAGTGGACGTAGGATTTGCTTCCTTAGCATCCGAACCACTTTAAAACTCCTTTCTCACTGCATTTAGTGTCATTTTCCAAACCAGTCACGTGTGTCTTTTGGGGTCAAATCAACATTTCACACGTGCGTTTTGTTGGTGTCAAAATCACGCATCAACAATTTGACGCTAGTAGGAGGGCTGATTTAGTGTTCATCCTTCATCAGGAGAATCTCCAACCTATCAATCCTACAACAACAAATGGCCCGCCAACCAAAACCTGAGCAAACCAACCAGGGCGTTGAGGGGTTCCCCCAAGTTCAGGGGGACACCTCTTCCAAAAAACCTTTGGCCCCGCAAAATGTTGCAGGAGATATTCCGTCAAGTTCACAGCTTGACCCCATTATTAGAAGCTACCTGGAGAGGTTTGACAATACTCTCCAGACAGTCAACCGAAGGCTGGATTGTTTGGACCAAGGCGTGCCATCCAAGTCAGCTGCGGCGGTGCAACCGCCAAAAAGGCCTGTAGGTCGCCCGAAAGCGTGGCAAAGGGAAATAGCTCGTGCCGCGAGCACTGCAGCGCGTAGACGAAAGGGTAAACAAGTGGCAAAAAGCAAGCCCACGGGCTCCAAAGGGCCAGCAAATTTCGACCGCGTCCCGTAGAATACCAGTCTCATTGAGACTCGGTGAAAGGATGCGGCCCGAGTTGTCCCTATTAGTGTATATTAGTGTATACCCTAGAAACCATTCGTGTTGTTGGTTTCAGAGCATTTTGTCTTATATCTATATATATCATAAATAATAGAAGAAAGAGTTCTTCAATTCATATATGTAAATTGCTTCCTTTATTCAGTCATGCATTTAAAATAAAGTATGTATATGAATTGTCCAGATGATTCATTTAATAGGTAAATGAATTATTGAAAAGGTTCCCTACGGAAGCAATATAAATTTGGGCAACTATATTGCACAATAGGCATCACGGATGCTTAAAGATATCATGAGTTGATATAATACGGATGACGATGATAGTCATGTCACGGGGCATTGGTATAGATTAACAAGTTGGTGAACTATTTTTTCGACGTGGAATGGAATAACGACAAATCACTTGGAAAAGCATGTAGTCAATGATTTATCGTTTGGTTATATCAGTGCATGATGTAGTCCTTTGACCTGAGACATTGTAGTCGAATCCGATATGGATGCGTATGGTTCATATGGTGTATAAGTACGAGACTAATCATGTTTCGTACAATAAAAGCTCATTTGGTCATACGTTGTTCTATGCGAAACGAAGCGATGGTCAAGAGGGGATCCATTGACTTGGAAATATAGGATCGGGAGCCGTGACTCCATCCCGGATTTGAGTTCCTAGACGAACATCGATAAATGTCGAAAAACTGAATCTCGGCGGAGTCTATTATTAGTCATACAAAAGTAAGTTTGTGATGACAAGTTCCAGTTATATTGATCGACAATTCGGTAAGAATCAAGTTTAAGATTTTGACGTTCCATGAATCCATACTCGATTAGGATATCTCAATGGAGGGAATTTACCCGCATGGTACGTATGATGCGAAATGGGTTCGATGAAGTATTTCTTCATCGTGGTTTGGAGGGACTATGGCACATTGCTAGATGTTTACCATAGTCGTTGGGCCTCCGGACGAGGTTTGGATTCATCGGAAGCCGAGTCTCACGGCTAATCCACGGTGGACCTACATGGTCGCACCAATAGCCTTGAGAAGTTAGAAGGATGAGAGAGAAATGATTATACGAAGAGGGCTAGCACCTTAGAGGGTAATAACGGGATTTCTATAGTAATAGTTACATAGAAATCATTTGTGACATTTTAAGGGTTAAAATGGTCAAGCAATAATTAATTATATTTAATTATTATATCTTAAAGTGTTAAGATTAATGAGATGAACAAAAATAACCTTTTAATAGTTAAAGGGTAAAAAGGAGTAAATTTTTGGGTTGTTAATGTAAACTAGTTTAGTTTACATGGGTCCTTGAATAATATTGATTATTCAAAGGGTAGCATATTAAATTCGTGGGGTCCCGTTATAAAATAAGATTTTATTGGGCTTGGAAGTGAAAAATAAATAATTGCAATATTGCCCAAGTATATATAAGTGCAAAAGGTTGCATTTTTGTTCATTCTTGACTAGTTCACAAAAACACAAACCAAAACTCTCTCTCAAACCCACGGCCACTTTCTAATCTCTCAAGGTGGTGTTAAAGTGTGGAGGTTTCATCCTTTTGAAGCTAATCTTCATCAATCCAAAGCAAAGGAGTAGGTATAATTTCTTCTCAAGCTTTGTTTTTAAAACCGTTTTCTTGAATCCATTTTTTTTATGCTTTCTTCTCCATTTTCACCACTCTTCATGCATGCATGCTGTTCTTTTAAATGGTATCAGAGCTAAAAGCTCCTTGCATGTCGAATTTATAAGCTAAAATGACATTTTCCATATGTTCATATGTTCATCAAACTTGGTTGAGTTTGCATGTTAGTGATATGGTTCAAAAATGTTTTTTTCATAGTAGATCTTTACATGCATGTCTCGGCCATACATAGATCAGAGGTATATGTTCATTTTTCTTCTTATTCTTATATGTTTTGAATGATGATAATGGTTATAATGTGCATGCCTTTGTATTGGATAAGTTGTTTGATGTAATAAGCATGTTTGATGCATGTCTATGTCTCAGCCATCTCTTTGTTTTGGGAAAACATGTTTTCCTTCTTGCTCTAATATGTTTGGGTATGTTAGAATATGATTTAAAGCATGTTTGAATGATGATTATTGCATGAGATGTGTTGAAAACTACATGCATGCATATATGTCATTTTCAGCCATGACTAGTTTTGCCATAAGAAATGTCATTTCATTCATGTATTGATGAATGATGTTTTAGGAAATGTTGCATGATGATTCATTTAGAAAAATTTTCATGCATGTTCATTTCCATTACTTTGATTAAATGGTTTATGCTTTGACATGCTAAATGTGTTATCTTTAATTTGATTAAAGTATATTTTTGCATGAAGTGTGTGCAAATGTTGCAAGTGTTTAGTGGTGGAATTTGATGTTAGCATAAAGTTATGGATTATTAATTCATATGATGAATTGTGATATTATGTATGTATGATGGTAGTAAATTTAATGTAGGATGTTTAATTTGATTAAATTATCTTATAATGCATCATTGCATGGCATAAATTATTATATTTTTGAAATGTAATAATTTGGTTGTTTGAATGGTTTCAAAAATGATGATGCAAGATGAAATGATTGTCTTTGAGAAGATAAATGTGTCATAAAAGGTATTACTTTAGCTAAAAGTAACTTGTGTCATAGAATGATTACTCTTGGAGTGATAAAACCTATTTATCTATGTCACGCATGACTTTTGTGAAAAGTATTGAAATGATGCTAACAATTAAATAATATATCTTTGGGTGGAATATGACAAAAGTGTTTGTGTAATGATTCCTATAAAATATGTAATTGTTGCATGCCCCAAAGTTATGATTATATTACCAAATGAATATATATATATATATATAATATCTATTAATATATGAGATATATTTAAATTTATATATATTAGTGAATATATATATATTTTAAATAATTGTTCATATTCATGCCTTTAAATAATTGTTTATTATATTTGGTATGAATGTTTAATATTTATTTATGTGATGAATGAATATTAGATTAGAGGGTTGATCATGGGCACCATTTGGTTTTCAAAATATTCAAAAGTGTTTGTAATATTCTTTTATTAAATGGCTTGTAATAATTAAATTTTATTTATTTATTTAAATCGGGCCTCGTGCCTAAGATCCAATATGTAATGGAATCGGCTAGATGGGAACCAGAGTATCGGATGACGATCCAATCAAGATATAGTATTAGGGTAAATAGGTTTGCCTTTAGGATGTATTTTTCAAAAAGCCCCATAGTCAACCCACATGCTTTAATTTATGCATATATGTGATATGTATGAATTGTTAATTAAACATGGCATGCTAAAATGAATTAACTAAAGGTTAAACCTAAATCTCCCCAATTTAAAATTATTAAATCCATGTCTCCCATTGTGGGATAACTAAATTCTTTGATATAAATTTTAATATCCCAAGATTTCTATTATGTGAGGGATACAATCTTTATATCATAGAATTGTTGATCTTGTTCTTGGATGGATATTTTCACCTTGACCAAGAATTCCCTATTATGTGAGGACATGATGAAAATGCCATCCTAAGAAAGCACAATGGTTCCGGAATTTAACTAGCCTAGGGTACCAAGAATTCTATTATGTGAGGTATCCAAGCTAGGACAAGGAATATGAATCAAACCTTATATAGTGATATAAAAGGAAAAAAGTTTCCTACTTATTAGACTTAATTAACCAAGAATTCTATTATGTGAGGTTAATTGAATTTGATAAGAAATTGATTCCCCACTAAGAAATTTAATCCAACGAAAATTTTCGGATCCTATTTAAGGGTGGGAGTGTAGGACTCGAATAAAATAGTGGGAGCTAATTTGATTATACATTAAAAGGTTTAAAAGATTACAAGACACTAATAAAATTACTTTTCTTTGCGGCCTTTCATCTTTGTGATAAATAATCTAAAAAATGGCCAACAATGTTCTCATAAGGATAATGGACAATAACATGTTAACTTGGATTCAACCTAAAAGATTGGCTAAGAAATCTTAGAATTGTTCTAGATTTTGAAAGAATTGCTTATGTCCCGGAAGCACCTCTTCCACTTGATATTTGACCGGGATGCTCCACAAAAGGCGAGCTTGATGCTCTTGAAAAGTGGAGAGAGGATAGTAGAAGGGCTAAAAATTACATGTTAGCCTCCATGAATAGAGAGCTTCAAACTATGCATGAAGAGGTTTCAAATGCTTATGATATCCTCATAGCTCTACAAAGGGGAGTTGTATAGCGAAAATCCAAGAGTGGTTGAGTATGAATTGTGTGCATCCACTTTTTTAGCATGAAGTTGAGGGGAAGGGGGAACCTCCGCCATTTGATCATACTCTTAAAATGATCAATGGATTAGATCGCCGGATGGATATGGGGTGGTCATGCCGGAGCAAGCCTCAAAGTGAATTTGATTCTACAATCCCAACCCTTCCTCCAAGTTATAAACCATTTATAACTAACTACAATCTCAATAGGATTGAGAGAAACCTTTGAATTGTTAAATGAGCTTAAAGAATTTCACAGGCCAGTGTGAAAAAGGGAAAGGACATGAGGATGTCTTTGCCGCCTCCACTAGCGGGGGAGGGGGCCAACAAAAAGGCCCAAAGTGCTACCCGAAAGGTCCAAAAGTTGGACCCAAGAATAAGAGCTTCAGCCTTGAACAAAGGCGGAGAAGGTTGATGCAAAGGGAAAAATGTTTCCACTATGGAAAAGATGGACCTTGGAAGAGGAAGCGTCCTCAATACAGACGATTAGAAGAAAGGCAAAGGAAAAGCGGTGCAGAACCAATGTCTGATGATTGAATATGAATTAAGTGTTAATTCAGATAGTCATTCCTCGGATATTAGATTCAGGCAACACATCTCATGTTTGTATGTCTTTGCAGGGTACTTGAGAATAGTTTTGAGGTGACAAAGGGCGATATCATTTTGAGGATGGCAAATGGGGCACGAGTTGCAGCCGAGGCCATGGGGACTTGCTCACTAAGACTACCTTCAGGACATGTTTTGAATTTGTTTAAAGTATTGTACTTTGAAAAGGCCACAAGAAACATCATTTCTATTTCTCGCTTTGTGTAAGGCAGGTTATTATGTCTTGTTTAATGAAAATGAATGTTCAATACATTTTGGAAATGTTTTAGTTGGTAAAGTTATGAATACGGATGGTTTTATGTCTTAGAATTGAATGACTATGCTTTAATGAATACCATTTCTAATAAAAGAACTCGATCTGAATCAAATCCTAAAATTCTATGGCATCATAGATTGGGTCATATAGGAGAGAGAAGATTAGTACTTAACAGAAAGTGGGATCCTAAACTCAATTGGGTTCGAACCCTATCCAACCCTTTCCCGTGAATCATGTCTCCAGGAAAGATGACCAAATCTCCTTTTTAAGAGTAAAGGAGAGCGAGCTAAAGAACTATTAGAACTCATACATACAGATGTATGTGGACCATTTAGTACTTTAGCTAGGGGAGGATTTGAATACTTCATTACCTTTACAGATGATATGTCACGATATGGGCATTTGTATTTAATGAAATACAAATCTGAATCCTTTTGAAAAATTCAGAATTCAAGAATGAAGTAGAAAATCAAGCGGAAAGAGTATTAAAATACTACGATCGGATCGTGGGGGTGAATACTTGAGTACGAGTTTCAAGAGTTCTTAAAAGAAAATGGGATCATCTCACAATTACTCCTCCTTATACACCCCAACTTAATGGAGTGTCTGAAGGAGAAATCGTACCTTATTGGATATGAGTACGATCGATGGTGAAGTTTTACACAGACTTACCAATGTCTCGTGGGGAGGGGTACGCCTCTCGGACAATTGCACACATCCTTAATAGGGTCCCGTCTAAAAGGCGCCCGTGAAAACACCATATGAGATATGGTATGGAAAACGTCCAAGTCTGAATTATATGAAGATTTGGGGGCTGCCCACTTATGTTAAATTGGTTAAATCGATAAGCTTGATGCTAAATCCGAGAAGGGTCACCATTGGATATCCTAAAGATAGTTTAGGATATTACTTTTACTTCCCAAGTGATCAAAGAGTTTGGATCAGTAGAAATGCGTGCTTTCTCGAGAATGAGTTTTTGGAGGAAGGCGGTGTTGGAAGAAATATTGAACTCAAGGAAGAGTTCGAAGAGCCAAGAACCGAGATTGCTGAAGATGGAACGTCCACTTTGTAACGCCCCAGTTGAGGTACGTAGTTGTTGTTTCTTCTTTCGCTCTTATTTGAGTTGGTTTTTGGTAATATTGTTTGATTGAGTGTTATGTTGAATGTTTGCCCTGAAATTGGTTGAAAATAGAAGAAGTTCAGTGTGCCAAGCTTCGCCGGGGTGAAGAATAAGCTTCGCCGCGGTGAAGGTGTGTTGAAACCACGGGAAACTCTCGGACAGCCTTTCGCGCACAGGTTCTTGGCCCAAGTGGCGAGCCGGGCCGATTAAAATGTTTGTTAAGTTTTAGATATTTTCTTCCCTAAGGGCTATTTGACCATTCTACCCCTAATTAGCAGGAAAAGTGGGGAGTAAAATGTAAGGATTTTTCATGGAGAATATGTTGATATGGGGGTGTGTTTGTAATGAATCAAAGGATATAGATAGAATTCCCAAAGAAGAGTAAGGGCAAAATGGGAATGCTTGGGTATAAATTTCATTAAAAGGAATTAAGAGTTAGCAAACCCCTCATTCTTCTTCTCAAAAACGCAACCCTCCACTCTTGTTTCCTCTCAACTTCTCTTTCTTTTGATCAAGGAGTTCCAAGGGGTTTTTGAAGTGATTTGGGGTAGAAAATCAACCTAAGGCTTCCTAAGGTAAGGATTCTTACTTTGGTTGTGAAACTTTGTGAGTTTTAGCTTATATTGAAGTTTGAAGGTTTTTGTTCTTTTGGTTAAGAGTAGAGAAAAAGTCAAGCAAACCAAGTGAAAGGAAGAGTTGGTGAAGTCTCTCCATAACAAGTAAGTAAATCCCAACCCAAGTTGAGATTTAAGAATTTTCTTGATTAGGATTTTGATAGAAATGATGTATGTATGTGATATACATGTGATATGCCATGTATGGAGGCTTAAATAGAGATTTCTATGCCTTGTGATTGGTTATACCTTTCAAAGATAAGAAATGAGTTGTGGTTTGGAAAGGTAGTTTGAGATGGAATTGAAGGGGTATTGTGGATCCCTTTTTGGAAGTGTTTTTATTTCCAGGTGGTGCTGGCTATAGAGGGGTTTCTCCCCATTTTGGATGGTTAGAGAAAGATTTAGAATCATTGCTATAGTAGAGTTTTATGATGCACTTGAGTTGTTTGATGAAATGCCTAGTAGAGGTTTGAGTATAAGTAGTGAACCTTAATTCTTGCAACATTGCATGTTGGCATTTCATAAGTGCATAAGTGGAGATGAACCATCCATATGCATTATTTTTGCATTAAAAAGTGACCTAAGGAAGAGTAGGAAACTTTGTGTATGCAATTAATCTATGAGTAGAGAACTTGGTGGATTCAACTACTCTAAGGGTAGAGAGAATGAAAATGCTAGAATAGAGTGAATTAGAAGAGTAGAAGAGATGGGTTGATGCTTTGTGATCATCACCCAACAAGCTTATGGGAATCGGGTTGATGCTTTGTGATCACCACCCGAATAGCCCTTAGAGACGGGTCGATGCTTTGTGATCGTCACCCGATAAGTATTAGAAACGGGTGAATGCTTTGTGATCACCACCCGGTTAGTTAATAGATAAGTAGGTTGATGCTTTGTGATCATCATCCGACATTTAGTAAAAGTGGGTTGATGCTTTGTGATCATCACCCGACAATGATTAGAAATGGGTTAATGCTTGGTGATCGTTACCCAAAAGTCATAAGAAACGGGTAGGTGCTAGGTGGACTCTAGCCGATAGTTATGAAAACCGAATAGGTGCTTTGTGATCCTCACTCCTGGTAGTCACTAAGCCTGGGTTGGCACTGTGTGAATTCCACCCGATAGTCATGGAGAGAGAGTGGTACTGTGAATGCCATCCCGGCCGTACCTCCTAGAAGATGAGGCCATGACGTTTAGTATAAAGTAAATAGAAACAAAAAATAGTATAAGGAAAGAATTAAAGAGTATTATATACTGGGGACGACATGATAAGTAGGGTTTTACCTTATCGAGCATTATTTTCCCCGTGCTCACCCCTTGTTATTTTTCCTTTCATGGATACGTGGATCTGTGGTGATGATGCAATGAGGGGCGTCGGCGGAGCAAGAGCAATAGCTACACTTCAAGGGCCCCTTTCCCGTTTTGTCTTTTAAAAAATGACTTTTTGTAAACAGATTCATTGTGGTATAAAGACATATGACTTATAATGAAAAAGAAAGTTTTTGGGCCCAATTTTCTATTGTTATTATGCATGCATTGTACTAGTTTACAGCAGTTGTTACACACTTAGCAAACCTCAGTATCAGATACTATGGTTCTAGTACGGAAGTCTTCTAGAATACCAAAACCTCCAAAGAGTTATGGGTTCCTACATGAGCAAGATTTTGAATCTTACTTAGTGAGAGAGATGATCATGGTGATGATCCTGTTGTTACGAAGAAGCAATACTTTGGATGAGATTCAGGAAAATGGTCGAAGCAATGGATTCTCGAGATAGAATCAATGCATGCCAATCAAGTATGGTTCGCTTGTAGATCCACGGGAGGAATAATTCCTATAGGTTGTAAATGGGTCTACAAGGAGAAAAGTTGGAAAGGATGGGGAGGTAGAGACCTTCAAAGCTCGGGACTGGTAAGCAAGGTTATACTAAACAAGGATTGGATTACGGGGAAAGGAAACCTTCGCCCGTAGCTTATGATTAAATCCATCCATATAATGCTAGCCATCGTAGCATACCATGATTATGAAATTTGGCGGATGGATGTCAAAACATTTCCTCAATGGGTTTATTGAGGAAAACATCTATATGGAACAACCGATAGGATTTGTATCCTCTACCGAAAGACATAAGGTATGCAAATTGCATCGATCTATTTATGGATTGGAAGCAAGCTTCAAGAAGTCGAACATTCGATTTGATGACATAATCAAATCGCTTTGGTTTTGTCAAGAATCCTTATGAGGCCCCTCCGTATACAAATGGGTTAAAGATCATGCCATCACGCTTTCTCATATTATATGTAGATGACATACTTTTTTGATGGGAAATGATATAGGCATGATGACAAAAGAGGTTAAGGTTTGGTTGTCAAAACCTTCTCGATGAAAGACTTAGGAGAAGCGGCATATGTCCTGGCATTCGTGTCTATAGAGATAAACGAAAAGGGTAATTGGATTATCCCAAAAAATTGTACATAGAGAAAATGCTAAAAAGATTTAGCATGGAGAACTCTAAGAGAGGTCTCTTGCCCTTCTTTCCACTCACTGCCTTCATCTTTCTAAGGAGATGGGTCTAAAGACCGATGAAGAGCGGCAACGGATGCGTAATGTGCCTTATGCATCTGCCGTAGGTAAGGGCTTAATGTACGCAATGCTATGTACAAGACCTGATATAGCTTATGCCCGTAAGTGTTACGAGCAGATATCACAAACCTAGGGAGAAACATTACTGGGTTGTAAAATCGATCCTTAAGTACTTGAGAAGAACTAAGGATCTGTTCTGAAGTTATGGATGTTCTTGAGTTAAACATTCAAGGATACTCGCATTCTGATTTCCAATCAGATATTGATGATAGAAAATCTACGTTATGGTACATTTTTTATATGTAATGGAGGTGCCCGTTAGTTGGAAAAGTTCCAAACTGTATAACCCACAATGACTCCCAACTACGTGGCGAATACATTGTTTCGTTCCGGAAGCAACGAGAGGTCATTTGGATGCCGAAAGTTCATAATTGAACTTGGTGTGGTTCCCGAACATGGCTTACCCGATAAGCATGCTCTATGACAATACCGGAGCTATTGACAGGGTAAAGGAACCAAGGGTTGGGCACACCAAAAATCCAAACACATTCAGGGCAAGAAGTATCACATTTCGAGAGAATTCGTTGGGAAGGCGGAGATTTTGATTCTAAGACTCCTTTAGCGTAAAATGTAGCTGATCCACTAACTAAGGTGCTATGACACTAAAGCAATTGGACCATCATCTTGAAAAGATGGGTATGAGATACAACATCGAATGGCTTTAGTGCAAGTGGGAGTTTGTTAGTGTATATTAGTGTATGCCCCTAGAAACCATTCGTGTTAGTGTTTTAGAGCATTTTTGTCTTGTATCTATATATATCATAAATAATAGAAGAAAGAGTTCTTTAATTCATATATGTAAATTGCTTCCTTTATTCAGGTCATGCATTTTAAAATAAAGTATGTATATGAATTGTCTAGATGATTCATTTAATAGGTAAATGAATTATCGAAAAGGGTTCCCCTATGAAAGCAATATAAATTTGGGCAACTATATTGCACAAAGAGGCATACCGGATGCTTCCAAAGATATCATGACTTGATATAAGTACGGATGACGATGATAGTCATGTCAATCCGGGGCATTGGTATAGATTAACAGCTTGGTGAACTTGTTTTTCGAACGTGAACCGAATAACGACAAATCACTTGGGAAAAGCATGTAGTCAATGATTTATCATTTGGTTATATCAGCACGATGTAGTCCTTTGACGAGACATTGCAATGATTCGATATGGATGCGTATGGTTCATACGGTGTATAAGTACGAGACTAATCATATTTCGTACAATAAAGCCTATTTGGTCATGCGTTGTTCATACGCGGAAACGAACGATGGTCAAGGGGAGGGGGATCCATTGACTCAAAATATAGGATCTGGGAGTACCGCCTTGACTCCATCCCGATTCGAGTTCCTAGGACGAACATTGATAAATGTCGAAAATTCAATCTCGGGCAAGAGTCTATTATTAGTCATACAAAAGTAAGTTTGTGATGACAAGTTCCTTATATATTGATCGACAATTCGGTGAAGATCAAGTTTAGGATTTTGACATTCTATGAATCCATACTGATTAGGATATCTCAATGGAGGGACTTTACCCGCATGGTACGTATGATCTGAAATGGGTTCGATGAAGTATTTCTTCATCGTGGTTTAGGGACTATGGCACATTGCTAGATGTTTACCATAGTCGTTGCCTCCCGATGTTTCTGGGATTCATCATCAGTAACCACTCACGGCTAATCCACCTGGGTGGACCTACATGGTCACACCAATAGCCTTGAGAAGTTAGAGAAGGATAAGAGAGAGAAATGATTATCTAAGAGGGCTAGCACCTTCGAGGGTAATAACGGGATTTCTATAGTAATAGTTACATAGAAATCATTTGTGACATTTTAAGGGTTAAAATGGTCAAGCAATAATTAATTATATTTAATTATTATATCTTAAAGTGTTAAGATTAATGAGATGAACAAAAATAACCTTTTAATAGTTAAAGGGTAAAAAGGAGTAAATTTTTGGGTTGTTAATGTAAACTAGTTTAGTTTACATGGGCCCTTGAATAATATTGATTATTCAAAGGGTAGCATATTAAATTGGGTTGGGGTCCCTTTATAAAAATAAGATTTTATTGGGCTTGGAAGTGAAAAAATAAATAATTGCAATATTGCCCAAGTATATATAAGTGCAAAACGGTTGCATTTTTTGTTCATTCTTGACTAGTTCACAAAAACACAAACCAAAACTCTCTCAAACTACCCGGCCACTCTCTAATCTCTCAAGGTGGTGTTAAAGTGTGGAGGTTTCATCCTTTTGAAGCTAATCTTCATCAATCCAAAGCAAAGGAGTAAGTATAATTTCTTCTCCATTTCCACCACTCTTCATGCATGCATGCATGCTATTCTTTCATTTAGCTCATATTATAACCTTCCTTTCCCATTTTGCCCTTGTTCTTTCTTAGAAATTCTATCTATATCCTTTGATTCATTACATTCACACCCCCACACTAACCTATTCTCTATGAAATTTCCTTACATTTTACTCCCCACTTTTCCTGCTAATTAGGGGTAGAATGGTCATTTTGCCCCTATGGAGAATTCTCTAGAAACCTCAAGAAAACTTTTCTACCTGTCTCCCGCGCAATGGCTGGCAGGCAATTCCCGTCGCCCAAATAAAATCGACGACGACACCGCAATTACAAAGTCAATGTCACCGCGGCGAAGACTGTATTTCCAAGATCCCTTAAGTCTCAACCAATTTCAAGGCACACACTCAACCAACTCAACATACCATTTCAATTAAAGACTAACCAACCAACCAAGATAACCTACAAACTCAATTGACGCTGAATCAAGGAACATTTAAGTAATACACTAAATCTTAAGTACATACCTCTGCAGGGGCGTTAGTTCATGGGTCTCAAAGACGCAACTCGGGGATCGCATGTGAAAGGGCAGAGATGACGTGCAAAGGCAAAGGCACCTCACACGGCGATCACAATCAGACAATGGCGATTAGATGGATCGAGCCTCAATAACCTGTATGAGGATAATATAGATCCTCGCATTCAGGGATCCGCTTCTTAGCATGGGCCGATTGATGACTTTGATCCCAAGTCTGTCGACTGCATCAACCAAGCAAGGTGCTAAGGATAGGTAAAAATCTCAATCCCTAGCTCGCTGCCGAACTGACCAGCTTCCTCAAGGAAAACATTGATGTGTTCGCATGGTCGCACGCAGATATGGTTGGGATCAGCCCGAATGTTATTTGCCATGCATTAAACATCGACAGTGAAGCCAAACCAATTCGCCAAAAGAGAAGAGCGATGGACCCGGAGCGATATGCTGCCTTGAAGCTTGAGGTGGATAACCTCATCCGAAATGGATCCATCCGAGAAGCACTCTATCCGACCTGGGTTGCCAACCCAATTCTAGTAAAGAAGTCTAACGGCAAATGGCGGACCTGCGTCAACTTCACCGACCTCAACAAGGCATGTCCAAAAGATAGTTTCCCCCTGCCAAGAATTGACCAGCTCGTGGATGCCACCTCGGAGCACGAGCTGCTAAGTTTTATAGACGCGTGTTAGACCGGTCGTCACGGTCACAAAATTAAACCTAAGTACCGTAGTTAGCGGTAAGCAGGGTCGAATCCACAGAGAGCAAGACTAACGACCTAATGTATATTTGAGTTAACGAAAGAGAAATTGGCAAAATGATTGATTAAAACTAAGGAAACTAATTACTTGCAGGAAATTAAAAGCATTAAATAAATTGCTAACTAAAACACAATATTAAAAGCGTTGTCGCTACGGGTTTGGTTTGACTCAAGACCAACTCTCACAATTCCTCTCCTCGCTCTTCAATTTCCTAAACCTACAAGGCTAGGCAAATCAATAAAAATATCTCTCGGCAATCTAGGCATAATCTATCCCGTCCTCCCCGTCGTCCTTAGTTATAGGATCGATTGGTTAAAGACTATCATTGACTAACCGAAAAATGCTAAAACCCTTAAACACCACTAGTTGGTACAATGTTAACAAGTACAACCTATCAACCTGTATCATCCAATCAACTAATTACACAATAAATGCATTTCTAGTAGAAATGATATTAAACGCTACTACAACTTGATTGCAATCGCATCAAGCAATTTAAAGTCATAATCAACATTCAATAATCTCAAACCGACATTCAATTATGCGAAAAGTTATATATCAATAAACGTTCTCAATGGACATTATCAATTCAACACGTCAAGTATCAGAATAATATTAAAGTATCGCAAACAAACTGAAACGAAAACAAATATAATCTGAATACAAGAAACTTAACCAAATATCCAACATTCCGGGCTCATCCAACTAGTCGAGAGATGAGGAGGGGAGATCAGTGGAGTCAATCTCGATCTCGCCACAACCGTAATCGGACAACCGGGAACTCACCGGCCACGGTGGTGATGACGGAGGCCGAAATGGTGGAAACGGAATTGACCATGGCGGAGAGGAGGTAACCGACAGTGATATGATGCGAAGAAGGGCCGAAAATGACCAATGGACAGCCTGGAATACGAACAGCCGCGGTTCTCAGGAAAACATTAATTTTTCCGGCGTCTCCCAAAAACGGTGGCGGAAATGGGATCCGAAGGTACCGATGGAAAGTTCTGTGCCCTGGGAGTTCGGATCAAGTCCTGGGAGGTGAGAAGTCGCCGGAAATGAGCAGATCTGGCCTGAAGATGAAGAGTCGCGCGACTAAATTCCATGGATTCGGACGGTTTTCACGGGTGCCATTGTTAGGAAGTGTAGATCCTGCCGTGGGGAATAAAGATCTACCATTGGGGAGCTGGAACGTTCGCCAGAAAACAGGCAAAACTGGCCAGGAAGAAGAAACGACGCGGTGGTGGGAAGTCGAATCGCGCGGGTGTGTAGGCGCCCACGGCTTGGCGGCACATGGTGGGCGATGGTGGATCTGCTTGGGAAGATGGATCGTCACGGAGGAAGACGAAGGGTCGCCGGAGGGAGACGAAGCGCTAAAAACCCCCCCCCGGGTGAACAGCCTCCCCCTTCACGCGATCTGCACTTTTTGTTTTATAGAACAAATTACAAAATTTCAGTTTAGTCCCTACACAATTGAAAAGTGACAAAATCAACCCCTTAAAACATGACATTTTACCCCCTAAACAGCATAAATGAGATAAAATCACCCTTAATCCATAAACCACAACCCAATATCAACTCATATACTTTCCAAAATCATTCCAAACACGTTAAATTCATAAGAAAAATATTAGGAAGCGATTTTCGTGAATAAATTCATAAATTCTTTAATTGTCTCAATATACTTCAATTTAATCACAAATGGGGTATTTTTATCACCAAAATAGAGTCACTTTCATAACTCTAACAACGCGTACTCGGGTTATAATCAAATTCTGATGTACAGGCTAAACGAAGAGCATACATCTTTTATTACAGATCGGGGACTGTACTACTACAAAGTTATGCCCTTCGACCTCAAGAACGCTGGTGCAACTTACCAGTGACTTGGTTAACCAGATGTTCTCCGAATAGATAAGCAGATGGAGGTCTTTATAGACGACATGCTGGTAAAGTCCCATGTCGCTTCAAATCATGTAGAACATCTCGCTGAGATGTTCGGCATCCTCCAGCAGTACCGAATGAAGTTGAACCCCCTCAAATGTTCATTTGGAGTATCCTCGGGAAAGTTCCTAGGATACATGGTTAACCAGCAGAGTATTGAGATCAACCCTGAAAAAATCCAAGCTCTCCTCGATATGAAGAGCCCGACCAACAAAAAACAGGTTATGAGCCTGAAAAGGAGTATAGCGACACTAAGTCGTTTCATATCGAGGCTAACAAATCGTTGCTTGCCATTCTTCAATGTACTCAGGGCCAATAAGAAGTTCGAATGGACTCCCGAGTGTGAACATGCCTTTCAGAGAATAAAGGAACACCTCGGGAAGCCACCACTTCTATCCAAACCTCTCCCACAAGAGATCCTCCTTTTGTACCTGTCCGTCTCATAGTTCGCGGTCATTGCAGCTCTGGTTCGGGAAGAGAACGGAACGCAATGGCTAGTATATTACACGAGCAAACGTCCGAAAATGGAGCGATTAGCTTATGCCCTGCTGATCGCTTCCCGAAAGTTGCAACCTTACTTCCATGCCCATACAGTTCACGTATTGACTAATTACTCGCTTAGGGAGGTCCTCCAAAAACCAAAGGCGTCGGGAAAATTGCTCAAATGGGCCATGAAACTCAGCCAGTTCGATCTCCATTACAAACCAAGAGCAGCTATTAAAAGGTAGGCTATTGCTGACTTCATCTCAGAGTTCTCACATCATCCAGTGAACGAGTCGGAACAGCCCAACGAAGTCATCCAGGAAACTGTTCAAAATCTCTCGACCTGGACCCTCTACGTCGATAGATCATCGAACAGAAAGAGGGCTAGAGCAGGCCTTCTCTTGTTGAGTCCCGAAGGGGCCCGCATTCATGGCATTCTCCAGGTCGGTTTCAAAGCAACTAATAATGAGGCCGAGTATGAAGCTCTGCTCGCTGGACTGGGAAATGGGCACAACCGCGATCAACGTCCACAGTGACTCCATCCTGGTTGTTAACTAGATTTTGGGAAAGTATCAAGCCAAGGAAGATAACATGATCAATTATCTGAAGAAAGCTAAGGCCGCACTCGAGTCGTTCAAGCACTTCATGATCACTCAGATCCCCAGAGAAAAAAATTCTGTGTCGGACGCCTTGGCAAGGATAGCCTCATCATTAGACTCGGATGCACCGGAGAACATTCCTGTTCAATTCATCGAAATCCCCAATATCAGCCCCAACGAACAGGCCGTGAATGTAACGGGTTCAGACTCATGGATGACCCTCATTACTCGGTATCTCAAAGATGGGATCTTGCCTGACGATAAGGTTTAGGCAAGGGTTCTGCGAACAAGATCTGCTCGCTACACCCTCATCGGAGACCAACTATACAGGCGAGAGTTTAGTGCCCCTCTCCTCCAATGTGTGACCAGCGAAGAAGCGGATTACAACATAAGGAAGATACATGAAGGGATCTGCGGTAATCAAACTGCCACACGATCTCTTGCGAACAAGGTTGTCCGTCAAGGGTACTATTGGCCCGAATCCAAGATGATGCCTACAACTTTGTCAAAAGGTGTGATAAGTGCCAATGGTTCGCGAATAAACCGCCAGCTCCCTCCCACAAACTGATAACCATGACTAGCCCCTGGCCTTTTTCCATGTGTGGGATCGATCTCATCGGTCCCATGTCAGTCGAAAAAGGGGGAGTCAAGTATGTCGTGGTCACGGTAGATTACTTCACCAAATAGATGGAAGCTGAACCGCTAGCCGCGATCACGACCAGAAAGCTCAAAGACTTTGTTTTCAAGAATATAGTGTGCCACTACGGAATTCCTCATACCTTTATCTCGGATAATGGGAAACAGTTCGACAACAAGGAATTCAAGCAATTTTATGACGAACTGGGCATCTATAAAAAATTCACCTCAGTCACAAGGCCACAAGCAAATGGCCAAGTTGAAGCTGTCAACAAAACCATCAAGCACACTCTGAAGGCCAAACTTGGCACAACCAAAGGGAATTGGCCTGACGACCTCCCCGAAGTCCTATGGGCATACAGAACAACTCCAAGGACCTCAGATCACCTTTTTCGCTAGCATATGGATGCGAAGCGATGATCCCTATAGAGGTGGGAACTGGTTCACTTCGGAGGGACTTGTACAATGAGGCCGACAACGAAGCACTAATGAGAGCAAGCCTAGACCTTGTTGAAGAACATCGCAGCAAGGCTTCGCTAAGGATAGGAGCCTATCAGCAATGCGCGAAGAGGTTCTTCGATTCAAAGGTCAGGCGAAGAGACTTCCAGGTCAGCGACCTTGTGTTAAAGGAAGTTCTTCTCGGTACCTGAGAACCAAGTACGGGAGTGTTAGGACCAAACTGGGAAGGTCCTTACCGCATCGACAAAGTGATAAGACCGGGGACTTATCATCTCAAAAGGCTGAATGGTTCCAAGGTACCCCGAGCTTAGAATGTTGAGCACCTTCGACCATACTATCAGTAATTCCAAACTCAGTTTTCCTTGTAAATTAACTTGCAATTTGTGTAAATAATTTCCTTGTAAAGTGTCATTTTGTGTGCTTGTAACAATCTTCGCATGTAATCTTGTTTGTGTGAATGTGTTATGTTATCACACTTGTTTCAGTAAATGAAAACAATCAGGAAGTACTCATATACAGTAAAGCGAACAGAAATTGTAAAAGCAAAAATGTATTTCATTATTGTGGAAGTACAACAGGCAAAATGACATAGCTATAAGCTCTAATCCGGTTCCTAGAGGGCCGACCTTGTCGTCCTAAGGCTGGTCGGCTGAGGTTTATCCGAGGCGTGTCCCGAACCTCCTGCTCGGGAGGCCGCCGCTTCATCATCCTCCCGCACCATGGACATAAATGTATCTTGCCAGTCTTCCGGGAGGTCGGACATTTCAAGTCATAGATTCTTCGTTCGCAAGGCATAAATAGACTCGATTGCCCAGTCGCCAGCCTTCTCCTCGACCTTCGCTGCCTGATTCTGCATCTCTTGTGTCAAGGAAGCAACTTTTCCTTGACTTTCCTAAAGTTCAACTTTGAGAGCTTGCCTTCGCTTCTCGAAGGAGTCCCTCTCTTGTTCTGTTTGTGAGGCACGCAAAGAGGTTGCTCTGAGCTCCTGGTCCTTCACCCCGGCCTCCCTAGAGAGTCTAACTATGGTCCTTTGTAGCTCCTTTACTTCCTCTCCATGCTTCTCGAGCTATGCTTTTTGGAAGTCCAACGTACGAAGAGCCGCATCTCTTTCGTTCAGGTACCTATTCGCCGACTCAGAAGACAAATTTCTCTCTGTTTCGACAGCTTCCAGGCTTCGCTTGAGCGCTACGTTCTCTTCCTTTAGAGCAACATCTCCCTTTGCGGCTCCCAGTTGAACCTTCTCCATGGGCATTCACATGGAAAGAAGAGCCTGCGAATGAAGAAAGATAGAGTAAGCTAATCAAAAAAAGCTAAGGGAAGTCCTCGCCGAGGACAGTTCATTCACCTTGATTAAGTGTTGGATCGATGTGGACATTAGGTCCACGTCGCTGGAACTTGCGAACTGCTTGAACGATTCCGAGAGTCCGCATTCCAATAAGGCATAGACCAGCGGCTGTAGGTACTCCGGCAAGTTCCCCAGCAAGTCCAACACTGGAGTATCCTTCTTCTCGGCCTCGGCAACGGTTGTGTCATCCATAGGTTCCTTACCCGACCTACTCGCGTCCGGTCGCGACCCCTTTGATTGATCGCCCTCGGGGTTCGGTCTCCCCGATTCTTCGACCGAACCCTGTTTCCCTCTTCTTTTCTTTCCGGGTCGTTGTCTTCAGCCTCGGGCGAGCAAGCGACGGCTGGGAGACCTTCGTGGTTTGCATTGGCACATCCTCTGAAGGTTGCGCCTGAGAAGTTCAGGAAGGTCGTGCGGTGGGCCTGATGTTACGCCTTCAGCCGGTGGAACGGTCGAAGCAACTTCAACCCCTTTGGCTTTTCTTGTCCAAAGGAAAGTGATCGGCCTTCATCACGGCTGCTCTGACTCCTTCGGAGGCATGGTTGCTGCATGCAAAGCATCATTAGCAAAGATATCTCATTTCAAAACCAGAAAGGGATCAGTTAGTAGGACTTACTCAATGGGGGCTCTAACGACGCATTTGCGTTGAAGAAACCGTATTTTCGCAAACTCGCGGTCGTCACGAGTTTCTTCGAGTCACGCTTGTCCTCGGGTAGGGAGTCGAAATGCACGATCCTACTTATCGAAGCGTCCTAGGTCGGTCGCCTTGTTAATCGGCCGTAAAGGAATCGTGGTCGTTAGAAAAACACATTTCGAGTGTAATGAATTTGTCAAAATAAAAAAATTAAAAAAAATAAAAAAAATAAAAAAAATAAAAAAAATAAAAAAAGAAAGAGGCCTACTCGGATCCTAGAAGCGGCCATGGCCGTCATAATGAAAGAAGAAAAACTTCGTTTCATAGGCCCCCGCGCTACTCGGATAGCTGTGTATCCCATTGGCGATAGTAGGTCGCCTGGACAAGTAATAAGAGTCCTTGTGCTTGCTCTTCTTCAAATAATACGAGCAGCCGACCTCCATCGCAGTCAGCTCACCTAGCCCGTTCTCTTGGCACGTGATTTACATTGCAACAAGCAATGACGACGTGCTCCGGAGTCAACAGACGGCCACGACCCTTTCAAGTGGTCAAAAGCATACGATGAAAGGGTGGAAGGGGATCACCCCCTCCCCACCCTTGATGATCTCCTCGGAGACCGCAGCCAGACCACTTAGCGGGTACCGCGATGAGTGTGCCACATCGAGGAAAGCGTCCACCTCGATAGCGTATTGCTTTATTACCCTCTCGAGCTCATCCCTGGTAAGTACCGAGAAGACCTCGATAGGGATGCTTGGAGCACCATGTGGGGACAAACTGGTTCCCTGTTCGGATCTGGTTGTTGAGGGGTCCATTTTCTTTCGGTCTCGCAAAAGCGCATGAGCCCCGTAAAGGTCATTTAAGCCGTATGCTATTTAAAGACGATGATGTGGGAGAAAACAAACTCCCAAAATCCCAAAGGAAACCCTAATGGCATGATTCGAGCCGCCATTCATGGCTCGAACCCGACCTAAGCATCTTGTCTCTGATAGCCTACCGGAAGACAGACGCCATTCAACCATGGAAAATAATGAAACAAAAAACAGGGAGAAGCTCTTACCTCTTGGAATATGGCAATAGCTTCCGCTTCGAATACTGGAAAAATGCTAGTTTGAAAGGCAGAGGTTCCAAGCTTGCGAAAGATCTTTTACTCTCTAAGAAAAAGGCTCTGGTGACATTGCCTGAGAACGACTCAAGGTTTTTATAGTGTATGAATCAGCGTTTGGATTTCTTGGAATCGAAACGGTGTTTGGGTGGCAAAGGTTTCTCACCGTTGATCACAACCACGTGTCGCGCATCAGCCGGGAAGAGTGAGCGTCACGACTGGATAAAGTTAGACCTTCATCTCTTCCGTTGAAAAGCTCAAACGACGGCCATCTCTCTTTCTCAGAGCATTAATTGCGTCTCAAATCCACATTTAATGCTCTGATAAGGGGCGTCATTCCAACATACTGCGCATTTAATGTCCTGATAAGGCGTACTGTGTCAGCGTACAACGCATTTAATGCATCTGGCTGGCACTTATCATGCACATGGCACATCTGTCAGCGCAGGGACTACTTCATTAAATGCACCCATATTTAAAAAACAACAGATGACGTCTGACGAAATCAGGTCATTCGTCCCCTACAAACAATGAACATGCGAGATCGTTCTCGAGAAAGTGTCATCCCGACCTACTTTTAGACAGTTCGGAATTTCCAGAATTTCCAGAATTTTTGAAATTTCTAGAATTTCCAGGAATCATCCAATTGCGGCATGACTTGTAGTTTCCAAGGTTCGATTCTCAAACCTTAAAAACTAGGGGACTTCTGTTATGCCTGGAAACATAGAGCTGATGTGGCGTCTAGTTAAGTGCAAAAGGTCAGACCTCGGGAAGAGTCTACTGCTATTCTGGCGCACCTGTGTCGTGTGATCATGGTTGCACCCCACAACTTGCTTCCGTCAGAATAATGGGTGCACGTCAGGCTAGCAAGGAGTTGTATGATGATCCCATAAGTCCAATCCCTGCAACAAATCAAGTGAATTACTCTAAAAAAAAGATTTGCACAGATCATCCCACCAACTTACATATTCAGTGATCATTACCTCAAGGCATCCCACTATCAAATGAGAGCTCCTCTCTCATTAAGGGGATTCGCACATTTTACTCTTGACAAAACTCTCTCTCTCTCTCTAGAATAGACAGTCTTGGATACCTTGTATCATCAGTGTAAAGTCAGTCGTCTAAAACGACCTGACCCTTATCATTAATAAAAACATCAGTGGACGTATGATTTGCTTCCTTAGCATCTAAACCACTTTAAAACTCCTTTCTCATTGCATTTAGTGTCATTTTCCAAACCATTCACGTGTGTCTTTTGGGGCCAACTCAATATTTCACACGTGTGTTTCGTTGGTGTCAAAATCACGCATCAATAATTACGAACTTATTAACGAAATTTGCAGTGAAAGCTAAACAGGAGTAGAGGTCGGAATACAAGGTATAATAGGAGGGATTAACGGAGGAAATTCATCCAGTAATTATGTAGTATTTTGCTTGAGAATAGGGTAAACTAGGTTTATCTTCTAGGAAGCTGAAGCGTTTTAAAAACTACACAAAATTGTGTATACTTCATAGCCAAGTTCAAATAAATTTATTAATTTATCAACTTCAACTTGGGCATCTACACACAGCTCAATGTGTTCCAAGTTGGATGTATCAGTGTAATAAATTATATATCTATCCGTCTAAATATATATAGATAGATAGATATATAGATTTTCTTATTATATATTAATAAATTGATAAGTTTTCTCATTATTTTTACATTTCTGCTTTCATGTTTATCATTATATTAATTTTTAATTGTACGCAAATTTCTGGCTCCGCCACCGTATAAATTTATGATATATCTTAAAGAACATATGATACAAGAGTTGAAAAAACTCTTGCTTCCATTGCAGCTTTGTTTACACACAACTTTCAGGGAGCTTCTCTCATTGTCTGCTGCATTAGTGGAAGCCCGTCAAGATCAAATGGTGAAACCATTCATTAGAAAGTATGGCAGTCAACTCTGGTTTGTATTTCTAGTCGTTGTTTTTTGCATCTTGTTGCTTCGTATTTATTATTCATGTGTCACGGGTAGCAAGTTTGATATTAAACTTTTAGTAAACAGTTATGTGAATGCTTACCTTGGGAACAACAACAATATAACTAAGGTAAATTTAGATTTATGTCTGGGTCGATATATCTATATGCATGATCTTCCAAGCCGGTTCAATGAAGACGTGGTCAAGAATTGTAATTTTACTGTCCCAGGAACTAATAAATTTCCTCTCTGTAAATACGCAGAGAACTCAGGTTATGGTCCTCAGATAGAAAACTCTTCTAGGATTTTATCGAACAAAAGTTGGCTTGCAACAAACCAATTTTTATTAGAAGTTATTTTCCACAACAGAATGAAAACATACGAGTGCTTAACCAACGATTCATCAATTGCATCAGCAATTTTTGTACCATACTATTTATGTCTAGATATTATGCCATATCTATGGGGTAATTTCGACTTGTCGATGAAAGATTCACCTGGTCTTAATCTACTCAAATGGGTAGCAGAAAGACCTGAATGGAAACGAATGTGGGGTAGAGACCATTTCTTAATCGGAGGCAGGATTGCTACTGATTTCAGGAGAGAAATAGACAGAAGAGGTGCCTGGGGAAGGAAGTTCAGATTTTTTCCTGAATCAAATAACATAACAATGTTATCAATTGAAGCAAGTCCTTGGAACAACGACCTGGCCATACCATATCCGACATCGTTTCACCCTTCTGAAGACAGTGAGGTGGTGGAGTGGCAGGACAGAATGAGAAGACAAGAGCGACCATATTTGTTCTCTTTCTCCGGTGCCCCACGGCCCTCGATGAAAACTTCTATTCGGAGTATTCTCATCGACCAATGCCAAGCTTCGAGTAGTACGTGTAAATTGCTGGATTGTAGAGAGGGCGTAACCAATTGCGGTAACTCAATTCATGTGATGAAACTCTATCAAAGTTCAATATTTTGCTTACAGCCTCCCGGGGATTCATTGACCAGAAGATCAGCATTCGAGTCTATTTTATCAGGTTGTATTCCAGTTTTTTTCCATCCGGGTAGCGCTTATATGCAGTACACGTGGCATTTAACCAAGAATTATACTAAGTATTCTGTATTTATACCAGAGAAAAATCTATGGGTGAGGGAATTTAGGGTTAATAAGACATTGATTAAATTTTCAAAGGAAGAGGTAGCGGCCATGAGAGAGGAAGTTATAAGGTTGATTCCAGGGATAATATATTCAGATCCTAGGAGGGTTAGAAAGGATGAGAGTCTTGGAGATGCATTTGATTTGGCAGTGAAGGGAATTCTTGAGAGGATTGAGAAATTCCGAAGTGTGCGTCTCCGTTACCCATTAATGCTGAAGTAGTCGACAACTCCAACATTCTCCCACTTGGCGAATACTTCACACAATGAAGGCCTACCTCATCAACACACCATGTAAACTTTGCTAAGCTCACAGCCTTGGTAAGAAAATCTGCAGCATTAACAAGTGTATCAACCTTCTCTAACAACACCAATTTTTCCTCCACCTTTGCCTGATGAAATGGTATTGTATGTCAATGTGTTTTGATCGCGAATGAAAGGCAGGATTCTTGGCTAAGTAAATAGCCCCTTGATTGTCACATCCAATCTTCACAGCATCAAGCTTGAAACCAAGCTCTAAACTCAATCTTCGAAGCCACATAGCTTCCTTGCCAGCATGTGTCAATGCCATGTATTCCTCGCTCCGATGACAAAGCCACGTACTTTTGCCTTTTACTCATCCAACAAACAAGAAAGACCAAATAAAGAGAATACATACCCACTTGTGGAACGCCTACTATCGAGATCACCTCCCCAATCAGCATCCACAAAACCTATCACATCTAGCTCATCCCCAATAGCCATGCCTCCATAACATAATGTTAAATCCGAGGTCCCACGAAGATATCTAAGAACCCTCTTTACAGCACTCCAATGCTCCTTACCAGGATTTGACATAAAGCGACTCAAAACTCCCACTGCTTGGGCAATATCGGGTCGTGTGCACACCATGGCATACATCAAACTACCTACAGCACTCGCATATGGCACATGTGTCATTTCTTCAGCATCTTCCTCAGACTTAGGACACTGATCATTAGACAATTTCACTCCCAAAGTCATAGGAGTCTTCACAGGTTTGCAGTCTACCATGTTAAATTTCTTCAACACCTCCTCGATGTACCTTTTCTGCCCTAACCACAATTTACAACTCTGACGATCTCTAGTAATTTGCATACCCAAAATAAAATTTGCAGCCCCAAGATCCTTCATGTCAAATTGTGCAGGCCAACAAACCCTTCACAATTTATCAACTCCTTGCTATTCCCTATCAAGAACATATCATCTACATATAAGGTTAAAATAACAAAGACATTTTTTAACCTTTTTACATACACACAATGATCCACGTTGCTGCGGCTAAAACCATGCTGAAGAACATAGGAGTCAAACTTTTGGTACCACATCCTTGGTGATTGTTTAAGCCCATACAGAGACTTCCTCAACCTACACACCAAGTCTTCCTTCCCTTTACATACAAACCCCTCAGGTTGCCTCATGTAAATTTCCTCCTCTAAATCTCCATGTAGAAATGCCGTCTTTACATCAAGTTGTTCAATTTCAAGATCAAATGCGGGCAAAGAATCGATAGAACATACCTGATTGATGTTAACTTGGCCACAGGAGAGAAAATCTCACCATAATCAACACCCTCAATCTGCGAGAATCCCTTTGCAACGAGTCTCGCCTTATACTTTGCAATTGTCCCATCTGCCTGCAACTTTCTTTTGAACACCCACTTGCAACCAATTGCCTTTCTATCCTTAGGCAATTTACATAGGATCCATGTATTATTCTTGTCCAGTGCCTGCATCTCATCATTCATCGCAACCTCCCACAGATTTGCATCTTCCATGGCTCTTGCTTCATTTACATTCCTAGGTTCATCACCAATCACATTCAAAGCATGTAATCCACTCAATGCACTTAGAGAGAAACGAACTGGTGCCTTTCTAACTCTTGTAGATCTCCTCAAAGTTGATGGCACCACAACTTCATCATCAGAATCATCCTCAAAACCATCCACAGAACCCTCATCAGCCACACTATCAAGTTTATCTTCATGGTCAGATTCTATAGACTCTGAATTTTCAGTCTCTACAGCAACATTTGGAGTCATCTCCTCCTCTTGCTCTACTGTAGTCACATCAAACTGAATTTTCTTTGACTGCTCAAGATCTTCAGGAGTTCCCACACGTTGTTTTACCTCTCTAAAGATTACATCTCTGCTGTATATAATGCTTCTACCTCACGGGGATTCCACAACTTGTATCCCTTGATGCCATCCTTGAACCCCACAAACTTGCACTTCTGGATTCTTGTCAAGCTTGCTTCTCTTCTCCTTTGGCACATGCACATGCGCATCACAACCAAAAACTCGAATAAAAGACAGATTGGGTTTCTTACCATACAAAGCTTCATATGGCGTCATGTCTTTAACAGAAGAAGTGGGGGACCAATTCTTCAAATAACAAGCCATCGTTGTAGCTTACCCGCCCAAAAGGTCCCCGGGACCCCAAATCTGTCGTATTCAGCATGTATCTAGCCTTCTCTAACAGTGACCGATTGAGACATTCAGCCACTCCATTTTGTTGAGGCGTGTAAGGTGTAGTTTTTTGCCTTGCAATTCCATGTGTCGCACAAAATTGCTCAAACTTACTAGAGCAAAACTCACCGCCATTATCGGTTCGCAAAGCTTTAATCTTCCTGTCAAACTGATTCTCAACTAAGGCTTTAAATTCCCAAAATTTCTCAAAAGCCTCAGACTTGCTGCGCATAAAATAAACCCAACAGTATCTAGAAAAATCATCAATGAAAGATACATAATACCTGGATTTACCAACAGATTCCACTGGAGTAGGCCCAAAAACGTCACTATGAATTAACTCCAGTATTTTTGTTGCTCTCGTGCATGTCGATTGAAAACTAACTCGATTCTGCTTGCCTTGTAAACATTCCTCACAAAACCCAAAACTCATAGAACAGTTAGGAATACCTTCAGCCATATTCTGAGTCACAAAGTAGACAAAGCCGACTCTCCAATGTGCCCCATTCGCTGATGCCACAATGTTGTAGAATCAAGTTCTTTTCAGCCTCCTTTTCCGAAACATAACCACCCAAAGAGGAATTTCTTACAACCCGATGCTTGCGGGCTGCATAATGTACCATGTCGAACTCCTCGTGCAATAACCATAGATCCCCACGAGTCATCTTACTGGGGATGTTCTCTCACAATTGAATACTATACCCGCATCGCCATTGTTCCAACAGAGCATATTTCTACTCATGCCGTGGATGTGCATCACTTGAGGAGCGTCGTTGAACCATCATGCAACCTCGCCCCTGATTTTCCCTGCGCCAATAATCTTCACAGTATCATCTCCTACGTAACGTTTCCTCCATTGTATGTCTCATACTCACAAAACCATTCCTCGTGAGGTGTCATATGGAACGACGCCACTGTATCAACATACTGCACCGATTGGTCGATCCACCATACATGTAGCAGCCACGCACATATCACCATTTGATTCCCGCTTGTACGAAGTTTCAGCCTTCCCTTCCCTTCACAGGTTTGTTTCTGCATCTTTTCTTAAAATGCCCAAATTCCCCGACATCTCCAAAGATTTAATCTTACTTTTATCCTTGCTCTTAGATCTACCTCGCGACTTTCCCTCTCCTCGCGACTTATTTGAATTCCTATCAAGGTTTCGGTCCCCCAGCGCTTAAAGCATCCCTAGACGAACCCTCTGAACCTCTCCGCCGCATATCCTCTGCCAACAATGTAGAACATACAGATTCCCATGACATCTGTGTCAATCCTCCACCACCAATCGCAACAATCAGATTGTCCCACGTATCAGGCAGCGAGCATAACAATGTTACCACTTTCTCAGATTCAGTGAGTTGTACATCCACGCCTGCAGCTTGATTCACGAGTATTAAACTCATCCAGATGTGCAATGTAATCCCCATCATGCATACGGAGATTGTAGAGTTTCTTGCACGGAACAACACGTTCACCAAAGACTTACTCGATACATATTTTCCAGCTTCTGCCATAAACCCTTAGCCGTATCCTGATCCATCACATTCGTTAGAATAGAGTCCTCAAGACAGATGCGAATCAAACCTCTGGCTTTCCGATCCATCTTGTCCCATTCAAAGAAGTGCGGCACGATCGCCGATAATTCTTCTTCAAGCAGTTTAGACCCAGCGTACTTGACACTCCAGGGCCCAGCACGCTTTCCACTTGTTGTAACAATGGCGGGGTCCCGATCGTGGCCTATCATTCACAATTGCACCCTACGAGGTCCCTATCAACGAGTAGATCCTTCATCCGCAGTTTCCAAAGCTCGAAGCGTTGCCGCCGAACTTCTCAATCTCAACCTTTGATCCCGCCATCTCTAAATCACGATCTAACGTAACCTTGCTCGATACCAATTGAACGAAATAGAAGCAACAGAACAAAATAATAATATTTAAACAAAACAAACAAGAAAACAAAGAAAGTAATACGCGCGATTTACCCTTGGTTCACCCAAATGTGGGCTACGTCCAGCTGAGTCAATATTATTGCAATATGCCTCACCTCTCTCGTTTACAATGAATGAATTGTTCTCACACACATAACAAGAGAAAAGTATGTTTATATACTAGGTTTAAGAGATTAAACCTAGTTTTACATGGATTCCTATTCCTAAGCCCAACCCAAAAAGGAATTAATAACTTAAAGGAAATCCTACAGCGGTTATACATGGAAAAGCCCAAAACCGCCTACGGGCTCGGGGGCACTGCCCTCGCGACCCCCGCCCGCTCACCGGGGAGCGGGGCACCCGTCCGCTGACCGATCAGCGGGACCCTCGAGTGCGTCTCCGTTACCCATTAATGCTGAAGTAGTCGACAACTCTAACAATTAGAGAGGGAAAGGATCCTAGTATTGGTTTTGCTGAACGAAATTCAAAGATGCAAATATAGTGTGAGAAATCAAGTGTGTTTTATACTTATGGAATTATAACATGAATAAGATTAAATTTAATTTAAGCCAATTCATATTAAATTCTCCGAAGCAGTTTATCTATCGATCTGTATTTGTTTATTTCTTAATAATTAAGCTCACGTACATACAGCGGACTCCGGATTTCAATCTTTACGGGCTCATACTTATAGGCAGGGCTACCAACTAGCAAGGGATAAAGGGAGGCAACTGGCCCCCCTTGATTTTTTTTTTTTTTAATTAAATTTAAATTCAAATGGGTTTTTCTCCTTTGTTTTTTTTTTTTTCTAGTGTTTCATTTTCTTAATTTGGGGGACGGACTTTTTGGTGTTAAAAATATACTCAAGATGTAAAATGTTTTTTTAATGATAAACTATGGATTAATCAATAAAATAGTGTTATTCATTGTAAACCATAGAATATATTGTGTTACTTTCATAACGTACTCAAGAAACGTTTGAGGCTCGTAGAGTTTTAGGGATGGCAATATGTGGGTATCCAACTCTCCAAGTTCAATAATTTCTGATAGGACTTTGAGTAAGGAAGAAAGCAGCAGAAAGCTTCCTGCAAGAGTGAGCCGTTCACCTTGGTGGTCAAAGGATTATGTGGTGTGATTCTTAATAGTTAGTTTTACGTTACTCTGCTTTTACAGACTTTAAGTATTTGTGGTGTAAGGGTCTTCTGGTAATTGATTGTTGGACCAACAATATTTAAGTTTGATAATCATGAAATAAAGATCATCAGAGTTTTAACCTAAATTCCCTCTTCTTTTCTCCATATAATCTGGAGGCTCTGTTCCCTCATATAGAACATATCTATTTCTATCATATCTTCATTGAAAACCATTAGTAAAACTCTTAATCATTATAGACAATTAGGGAACCAAGGGAACTTGAAGCCTCCATGCCAAATCCAATATTACGTTCTAATCATTCAATTATCTGTGAACCACAATAAGCTAGGGTGATAGTTAACTCAATATATAAACTGAGGTTTTTCATAAATACTTTTATAAAACTTTTTCTGAAAACATATACTTTTCACAAAGCTTCTTTAACTTAACACTTAGATTAGTGGACTTTCCATGACAGAGAGGAAACTGAACATAGCATAATCAGAATATATAAACAAAAAATTGACAATGCCCTGATCAGAACATATTAACGAAAATCCAATCCATACACAAAAATCAGCTTCATATATAGGCAAAGCCACAAGCATCATCGATCAAACATATTTAATATACAAAACAATTCACATGAAAATGCTTTATATAAGTACATTCATATGCTTACTATGATTCGTTTAAAACAACTATCTACTTTACTTACCTTGAATCAATCTTGTCACAATATGATGATAATCAGAAGTTTTCTCTACCTCCAAATAATAATTCTTCCATAAATTTTTCTACTTATCTCTTATATGTTTCCATGGATTCGTATATTATACGTATATATAAGTATGTAATCCAACTTAACTGTCATTTAATTAATAAAGTATAACTTATGTAATAATAAAGCTCATTTATCTTCTCCTTAATAAATTTTACATATTAGTGTTAAACCATATAGATATAGCAACTTTTGTTTTCCTATTAACTTCATCTTAATGCTTACTATCTAATTTAACAAAGAACAATTAATAGAAGAGTAACGACTATTTCCCTCCTAAGGTTTGCCTTAATGACACTTTCCCACCCAAAAAGTTTCAAAATACCAAATCGCCACTCACTGAGGAGTTCCGTTAGTAGTTTTCCTAATATAAAAGGGTATAATGGTCAATCGATTGATAAAAGTAAGGGCATTATTATCAATTAATATTTTAATAAAAAATTAAAATTTGAAATTGAAGTGCAGGGTTGGGGCATTGGCAGGTGTCCATGAGAGTTTGACATTTGCTAGAAAAGGAAAAACGCAAAAGTCATTTGACGTTTGTGTGTTCTAAAAATGGCGACTGTTGGGTTTTCTGTTGACATCTTCAATTGCCTTCTGGAGACTATTTACGGTGACCGGCAGTGGAGTAGCGGTTGGTGAGTTTAGCATTTTGCGTTCGTGTACATTGTTAACAGTAGGAGCTAAGAGTTGTTGACAACGACTTTTTTCGACGAACGATGAGGTTTTTTGTGACTTCTAGTGACAAGTTGGTCTTTTGAGTTGTGACTTTTGAAGTCCGTAATCATTGAGGTTTTCAACGATAAGGTTTAAGTGTTCAAGTGTTTGAACTTTTGGAGGTAATCATGTTTGTTTATACTTTTTTTGTTTTCATTTACTGTAGGTTGTGTTGGAAAGAAAAGTGTCATTTTGTTGTTTTGTTACGATTTGGTTAATAGCAGGAAGTTTGTTTATTGTTGATAATCCGTAGATTATATTATTTTTCTTGTTTATTTGGTAAGATTTTCGGATACTTTCACTTGAATTTAGGCCCGAACTGCCACTTAATTCGTTCATTTCACATTTCAGGTCTAAAACGCATTTCCAGATCGAAACAAAGCAAAAACAAGGTCAATCAATTCAAATTCGAGAGTCTTCAGAGTCAGGAATGTCGGAGGTTGATTGGAAGCACCCTTGGAGCTCAAATGAACAAGACAGAAAGAGAAAATCGAAGATTCAAGTGTTGGAGCATGCAAGGGCATTTTTGTAAATTCAATTTAATCAAGATAGAATTTCACTTCGGCGAAAAGAATTTTCACCGCGGCATGAGACTCTCGGGTCCAATGTGTATTTTTGTGCTTCGTTGTATTTTTGTGCTTCGTCGCAATGTCAACTCTGGAGATTTTTGTTTTGTTAAAACGGTGCGCTATCCCATTTTTGTCTTGAGTCCTAGGGTTTTGGCCGACTATTTAAGAGAGACTTAGCTCATTTTTGGGGAGGTCGAGATTGTTAGGAAAGAAAAAGGGGAGATTGGAGTTTGAAGAATTTGGGTCTTCAATTTAGGGAAGCTTTTGTTCCTCTTTTAATTCCTAGCATGTTGAACTCTTTATTTACAGTTATTGTTATGCTTTCTTTTACTTTGAGTATGAACTAACTCAATTTTGGGTTAGAGTTTTGATGTAACTCGGATTACAATGGTTTAGTCTTTAAATTGATGTTGTTTTTTAGTTCTATTTCTTGGATTATGTGATTATTCTTGTTCTTAATGCAATTGGATGCTGAGTTTTTTGTTCAATTGAATGTTGAGCATGATGAGACTGAGAAGTGATTCATGTGTTCGCCTCTTAGAGTAAACACCGCAGATTGAGTGAAAGCTAGAGATAGGTTCGAAGATTTATGAAATCGCTTTAGGATTCCACTTAGCTTAATGGACTTTGAACTGTTAATCTTCATTTTGTTGGGTATGGAAGGTTAATGGGAATAAGTAGGAGAATATCGCCTAAGAAGGTATATTCTACAGATTAGAGTGTCCGATTTATAATCCTTGCATGTGAATTTGAAAGCAACAGAAATTGTAGATTAAATCAGGGTATCCTAGTGAAGTCGAAACCTTAACCTCTTTTGCCTTGAATTGATATTGTCTTAATTAGTTAAATTTTACTTTAAGTTGTTTACTTTTGTGTTTAATTTCTGCTTTATTTTTTTCCCGCAAATCCAAACAATCTTCGTGTTCTTCAATTAGTTACAAAACTAGGAAAAGTGGTACTTAACACTGAATCCTCGTGGGAACGATACTTTATTCATCATTTAATTACTTTTTGCAACTAGTGCACTTGCTACGTATACATGTTGTCGAATCACACGCATCAAGTTTTTGGTGCTGTTGTCGGGGATTGATTTTGTGTTAATATTGAAGTTTTCTAGTTTTTGCTAAATTGGAGTTTGATTTTAGTTTCAAATTATTTCTAGCTTAGTTTTTCTTTTTTGTTTGCTTGTGATCTAACAGATGCATTTACTATCTTTTCAAGAATCCTTTTCAATTCCCTGTTTGAAAGTTCCACTTACCCACTGGTCTGAGGATGGTATGGTGTAGCAACCTTGTGTGTCACTTCATATTTTCCCAAAAGAGCTTCAAACTGCCTATTGCAAAAATGGGTTCCTCCATCACTAATGATTGCCCATGGCACTTCGAATCTCAAGAAAATGTTTTTCCTAAAAAAATTTACTACCACCTTGGCATTGTTGGAGGGTAATGCAATTGCTTCAACCCATTTTGAAACATAGTCAATAGCCACTAAGATATACAAATTCCCATATAAACTGGGAAAGGACCTATAAAGTCAATTCCCCAGATGTCAAAAAGTTCAACAACCAAGATGTTACTCAACGGCATCTCATTCTTCCTTGAAATATTTCCACTCCTTTGACATTGGTCACATTGCTGAACGAACTGAAAAGCATCCTTGAACAAAGTTGGCCAATAAAACCCAGATTAAAGGACTTTAGCTGCTATTCTAGTTCCTCCAAAATGACCACCGACTTCCTTCTCATGGCAATGCCTTAAAATACTCTCCATTTCTTCTTCTGGGACACACCTCCTTATTATATGATCTACACAATGTTTATACAAAAATGGTTCTTCCTAAAAGTAAAATTTCAAATCAGAGAAATTTTTTTTTCTTTTGCTGGAAAGTCAGGCAATTTGGAAGCACTTTTGATGATAGGTAATTTGTAATATCCGCATACCAAGGTGTTTCTTCAACTCTCATCAATTTATCATCCGAGAATGTCTCCTTGATTTGAGTTTCCTCTTCACTTCCCTATGCCGGTTGCTCAATTCTTGATAAATGATTTGCTACCACATTTTCTGACCCTTTCTTGTCTCGGATTTTTAAATCAAACTCTTGAAGGCGTACGATCCATCTGATTAGCCTTGGTTTTTGCTTCTTGCTTTGCCAACAAATGCTTAAGCATTGAATGGTTCGTGTAGACAATTACCTTAGCACCTAGCAAATAAGAGCGAAATTTGTCAAATGCAAAAACAACTGCTAAAAGCTCTTTTTCAATAGTGGTGTAATTCAACTATGCATCGGTTAGTGTCTTACTAGCGTACTGAATTACATGCAAAATCATGTTCTTTCTTTGTCCTAAAACCACTCTTAATATAAAATCACTAGCGTCACACATCAATTCAAATGGGAGTTCCCAATTGGGAACTGCAATAATGGTGCAGACACTAATAATTTCTTGAGAGTTTGAAAAGCGTGCATGCAATCATCATCGAAATCAAAAGATGCATCTTTAATCAACAATTTGCAAAGGGGTTTAGAGATTTTGGAAAAATCCTTTATGAATCTTCTATAGAACCCTACATGTCCTAGGAAACTCCGGACAACCTTGACATTTGTAGGTAGTGGCAACTTCTCAATCACTTCTGTTTTAGCTCGATCCACCTCAATGCCTTTCTTTGAAATCCGATGACCGAACATTATACCTTCTTGAACCATGAAGTGACATTTCTCCTAGTTGAGCACTAGATTTGTATCTTGGCATTGCTGCAAAATAAGAGAAATATTAGAAAGATAATTATCAAAAGAATAACCGAAGACAGAGAATCATCCATGAAGACTTTTATGAACCGTTCCACCATATCACTGAATATTAACATCATGCATCGCTGAAATGTGGCTGGTGCATTACACAACCCAAAAGGCATCCTTCTATAAGCAAAGGTACCATAAGGACATGTGAATGTCGTCTACTCTTGATCTTTAGGAGCAATAGGGATCTGATTATAT
Source organism: Pistacia integerrima (assembly GCA_026225825.1). Taxonomy (NCBI): domain Eukaryota; kingdom Viridiplantae; phylum Streptophyta; class Magnoliopsida; order Sapindales; family Anacardiaceae; genus Pistacia; species Pistacia integerrima. Next base: position 13,939,201 of record CM047742.1, on the reverse strand, counting down.
CCTGAATAACCATCCAGGAAACAATAATACGCATGCCCCGATAGCCTTTCCAACATTTGATCAATGAATGGAAGCAGAAAATGATCATTCCTTGTTACTTCATTCAACTTCCTATAATCGATGCACACCCTTCAACTCGTGACTGTCCTGGTTGGTATCAACTCATTGCTTTCACTCTTCATTAACATGATACCTCCTTTCTTTGGAACCACTTGCACCGGGCTCACCCAAGGACTATCTGAAATAGAGTAGATGATTCATGTATCTAAGAGTTTTACCACTTCTTTTCTCACCACTTCCTTAATAGAGAGATTTAATCTCCGTTGTGGTTGCACTCTAGGCTTGACATCATCTTCCATAAGTATCTTGTGCAAACAAAGGGATGGGGAAATGCCTTTAATGTCAGAAATGGTCCATCTGATGGCTAATTTATGCTCTCTTAACACTCGAATCAATCTCTCTTCCTCCACTTTACTCAGCTTCGCATTGATGATTATCGGAAAAGATTCTGCTTCACCAAGATATACATATTTAAGGTGGGATGGCAAAGGCTTTAGTTCAAGCTTTGGAGGTTCTTCCGTTCTTGCCTTTTCCTTCTCTTTTTCTATCTCAAAATCTTCAAATTCTGGATCTTGGCTTGTGTTTATCAGTGAGAGTGCTTCCAAGTACCTAACACACTCATTCTTCTTCGGCTCGTCTACCTCAGTTGTTTTGGACTGGGCAATGCAAACTTCTAGAGGTAGTTGAGGAGTGATCTCTGATAGTATCAGCTACATGTTTGTCCCCTAAAACATGAATCAACCTCTGATGGGAATTTCATAGCTTCAAAGACACTAAAAGTCACTATTTCGTCTTGGACCCTTAGGATTAATTTTCCTTCTTGAACATCAATCAAAGTCGTCCCCGTTGCAAGGAATGGTCTTCCCAAAATGAGTGGTATTTCCTTGTTTTCTTCCATATCCAACACAACAAAGTCGGTAGTGAAGATAAACTTATCCGCTTTAACCAGTACATCTTCAATAATGCCCCGTGAATGCTTGATGGATAGATCTGCAAGCTGCAAGAATACGGTTGTAGGCTTCACTTCACCAATCCCTAGTTTCCTGAAAATAGAAAAAGACATTAGGTTAATACTATCACCTAGATCACATAAAACTCTATCAAATGTAATATCTCCTATGACACAAAGGATAGTGAAACCCCCGAGATCTTTGAGTTTTGGTGGTAGCTCTTTCTGTAGAATGGCACTGCACTCCTTTGTAAGCATAATTGTTTCTTCCTCTTCCAACTTTCTTTTGTTTGACAAAATTTCCTTGAGGAACTTAGCGTAGCTCGACATCTGTTGCAAGGCATCTGCAAAAGGAATGTTAATATGCTGTTTTTTAAATACATCAAGGAATTTCATGAACTACTTATCCTGATTTTTCTTTCTAGGCCTTTACAGGAAGGGAACTAGAGGAGTATGATGTGCCAACTTTGGTGGTATTTCAGGAAATGACAATTTTTCCTTCTTTTGCTTTGGTATCTTTTCCCTTTTTAGTTCTTCTATTCTAGGACTTGCTGACTTCTCCTCAACAATGATCTCTTCCTCGAATTCTTCCTCTTCTTTTGGTGCATTCTCATCTTTTCCTTTTTGTTCAACCTCTTTTAAAACCGTTCTACTTCTTAAAGTTATGGCATTTTCTTGTTCATGTGGATTTGTCACTGTGTTACTTGGTTTAGAACCTTAAGGTCTCTCATTCAACTTTTCGGCTATTTAACCCATTTGTACCTCTAAGTTTCGGATGGATGCCTGTTGGTTTTGAAAGTTTGCCCTCGTCTCACTCATAAAACTTGTGGTCTCTTGCATAAATTTCCTAAACATATCTTCCAATTTCAAAATTCTTTGATCGCATGAATGATGGTTCACCCTTGATTGACGGTTTCGCACTGTCCTTTGATTCAATTGATTGTTTTGATTACCCCAGGACAAGTTTGGATGATTTCTCCAATCACGATTGTACGTGTCAGAGAAAGGATTGTTTTGTTGTCTCTAATTTCCAGCCAAATAGTTGACTTGTTCTGAAGATGATGAAGATGAAGCAAAGGTATTCCCCACTTGGCAATCATTGCTCGCATGGTTACTTGCACAAAAATCACATGTTACTTGAGTTGTTTGAATAAAATTAACCTGCATACATCCTAATTGTTTTTGAAGTGATGCTAGTTGGGCTGAAATAGTGGTGTAAATGTCAACTTCATGAATACCCATAGACTTCTTCGGATGAACTCTCTCATTGGGTCTTCGATAGTTGTTACTTGCCAGGACTTCAAGTAACTCATAAGCTTCTTCAGGTGTCTTGTTTTGCAATGCTCCTCCAGATGTTGCATCCACCATTGTTTACACATTTGGAAGCAACCCATTGTAGAAGATTTGGACTTGCATCCAAATAGGCAAACCATGGTGTGGACACTTCCTCATTAGTTCTTTATATCTTTCTCATGCTTCATAAAGTGACTCGTTCTCATCTTGCAAGAATGATGTGATGTCGTTTCTCATTTTTGTTGATTTCATTGGTGGGAAATATTTAGTTAAGAACATTTGCACCAATTCATTCTAGGTGGTGATTGTTCCTGCTGGTAGTGCCAACAACCATCCCTTTGCTTTATCTCCTAGTGAAAATGGAAATAATCTCAACCTGATGGCATCATCTGACACTTCATTTGCTTTAAATGTGTCACATATCTCTAAGAAGTTATCAATGTGTGAGTTTGGATCTTCATTTGTATCTCCCCCAAACTGTACTGACTGTTGGATCATTTGGATGATTGTCGGCTTTATCTCAAAATTGTTGGCTTGTACCGGTGGCCAAGTGATACTTGGATCAATGCCATCAACTATGGGCACTGAGAATTCCCCAAAGTTTTGTTTTCAGCCATCTCAATGACTATTGTCTCTCGTTCTCTTCTCTCTTTAATAAGTCTTCTCACAGTTCTTTCAATGTTTGGATCAATAGGAACCACTGGATGATTTCTTGCTCTTCGCATAAACTACACAGGAAAGAAAAAGAGCATGCCTCCGTTTCGTCTAGTGTATGGCAAAGCATGTCACTTGCCAGTGGAGCTAGAGCATGGGGCATATTGGGCTGTCAAGAAGCTAAACATGGATTTACAAGTTGCTGTGGAAGAAAGGATGCTTCAATTGAATGAACTAGATGAGTTTCGCCATGATGCTTATGAAAATACCCAGATATACAAAGAAAAAACCAAGATGTGGCACGACAAACACATAGCGAAGAAAAACTTTGAAGTGGGTCAAAAAGTGTTGTTATACAATTCTAGACTTAGGCTCTTTCCCGAAAAACTTAAGTCTAGATGGTCCAGATGCTTCATAGTTACACAAGTATACCCGTATGGAGCCATTGAGGTCTCTCATGAGGAAAATGGTACATTTAAGGTGAATGGGCAGCTATTAAAGCCATACATTGATGGAGCGCTGAGCTGCAAGTCATTGCTCATCAAACTCAACATCCTGGAATGAGATCCCAAGAGAAAGTCAAGCTTTCGACTATAAACAAGCGCTTCTTGGGAGACAACCCAAGTGTTGTTCATTTCGACTATTTTTGTGATGTTTTTATGTGAATGTGTTTTTGTAGAGTTAGAAGATAGTTAACTGATGTTATTTGCGTTGTTTCAGGTGAAAATCTACAAATTTGAAGAAGAAAAAATGTGTCCAATTTTCACCCCAGTGAAATCAGTTTTTGCTGCAGCAAAGATGAAATCTACTTGGTGTTAGCAAAAAAATGTGTCCAGTTTTCACCCCGGCTAAATTAGTTTTTGTCACGACATGAAATCTACTAGATGTTAGCAAAAAAATGTGTCAAGTTTTCACCCCGGCAGCATGAAATCTACTAGATGTTAGCGAAAAAATATGTCCAGTTTTCGCCCCGGCTAAATCAGTTTTCGTTGCAACATGAAATCTATTGAATGTTAGCGAAGAAATGTGTCCAGTTTTCGCCCCGACAAAATCAATTTTTGCCGCGGCATGAAATCTACTGCAATGTTGGGATGAAGAAAAAATTGCAAGTTTCATCGCGGCAAATTTTATTTTCACCACAGCTAAGACGGAATTCTGTTTAAACTCGCAATTTTTCTTTCTTCTTCACTACATCAAACCCTAGCCTCCATAGCACACCTCTTTCTTCTCAATTATTTTATCCTTCCCAAGCATTTCCACTACAAATCACATATCTCTAAATCCCCTAAACACCATTTACCACTATTTTCGCAAGATTCATAAGGAGATTTGCAAATCTTTGGAGAAAACCCAAAGTTTCTCAAAAAAAAAAAAAAAAAAAAAAAAAAATTGGGGCAAAGTGGTGTGATTGAAAGCTGAAGCTTGGTCGAATTGGTAAGAAATCTTGTCTTAAGCTTTTGATTGATTGATTTTGAATGTTAATCTATGGATTTGCAACATTGATTAAAATTTGAATTTTGAGGTTTTTGGAGTTGCGAATTCATGGTATTATAGTGTGATTTTTTGCGTTAAATTGTTTGTTGTGGAGAGTTTTTAATTGTTGAATTGTGTTGGGTTGATTTAGATAAGATTGGGTTTGTGAAATTTTGAGTTGATTATTGTGGAGAAGTGTGAAATTTGGAGTTGTTTATGGTAAATATTGTGAAGCATTGTGTAGATTGTGTTGTGGAGCAGTTTTGAAATTATGGGTTGAATTTGTTTGTGGGAATTGCCGAATAAAAAGATAATGCCTTTTAAGAAAACGACGAAAGGAAAGCAAGTAGACAATCGGTTATCGAATGATAGGGCCAGAAAGGGGTATGAGGTAGAGGCCAAGAGGAAGGATAGGAAAATCATTCCTAAGAAGGGATTAGATGCTCTTTATGCTTCCGATTGGGCTGAAGAATTAGATTGGCTCACCTTCGTGAAGGAACCATTGCAAATAGCCTTAGAACCACTTGTTAGAGAATTTTATGCAAACCTCCTGGAGAGTCAACATAGTTGTGTGTATGTTAGAGGTTTGCAAGTGCCGTTTAATGTACAAATAATCAACGATTTTTATGGGTTGATGAATACAAAATGTACAAGAACAATTCAGATTGGGACGAGATACTCAAGGTAATTGTCAAACCAGAAACTTCTTGGAAAGTTAGTAAAAAGGGAACAAGAAAATTGAATGGGAGCGATCTGATGGTTGTGGCGTGGATTTGGCAATATTTCATTTGTGCATGGTTAATGCTCAAGACACATTTCAATTCATTAAATTCTGGGAGGGTAGTCTTACTCTACTGTATTGCTACAAAGAAGAAGATGAATGTAGGAGAGATCATTTTCGACTACATCAAGCATGCAGCAAGGCTCAATCGACCGAACTATGCCTTCTCGAACCTTATCATGGATATATATAAGAGGGAAGGGGTGACATCTTTTAGTGATGAGATAACCATTCTTCCAGCTCCGATTCTTGACACAGCACTCTATTATAAGCTAGCTAGGAGATAGACAGAGTGGTAGAGCATCGAGTACAGGTACAAGTGTTCAAAGACTGAGAGCAACTGCAACCACATCCAAACCTACAGTGAATGATCAATTGCAGCAACTCCAAACTGAGATGAAGACAATGAAGTTGCAACAAACATGGATGAGTGATCAAATGAAGAAGATGTTTGAGATGCAACAATATGTCTACAACCTCTTGGGCTATGACGTGACACAATTCTAATGGCAGGATTGGAATAAATACAATGAACAATATCCTAAAGATGCCATGGAAGAAGATGAGGAGGAAGAAGAAGAAGCAAAAGAAGATTGAAGCCTAAAGCATTGTTCTTTTTAGTTTATATTTTTATTTCTTTGTGTTTTGTAAGTGGAACCGATGTTGATTTCCTGGTTTTTAGCTCTTTATTTGTTTTTGTTTAGACTTTAGGTTAGGTTCGATAAGGTTGAGATCAAGATGTAATTCTTTCATATTAATCGGTGAGGATATCTAACACATTTGGCACCATAGATTTTCCTTTGTTTGATAGATGATGATGATGAGGGAGCCAAGGAATGGATGCCAGGATTTTGCACAAAAATCGGCCTTTACAAATTAATCGGGGGAGTATCTCGTAACCTCTGCTTTTGTTTTTCTATTCCTTGGATGTGGATGATATGACTTTGGGGACAATGTCATTTCTAGTTTGGGGGTAGGAAAATTTTGAAAATTTTTGTGTTTAGTTTGTTTGTGTGTCTTAGCTCGAAATTGTGTTTCTTTTTGTTTTAAGTTCTTTGATTGTTATTTGTTTAGTATGTTTGTGTGTGTTGTGTTGTTGTTGTCTAGATGAATTGCATAAATCTATGATGAGATTTTGATTGTTGGTATACTATTATTGGAAAATGCAAAGCATTGCTTCAAGTTAGGTTGGTTGATTAGGTTGATCTAGAGGTTTGTTAAGTGGTTCAACCACCATTTTCATTCTTTCGGTATGCTTAGATTCATTTTATGTGGATAGGTGAAGTGTTGATAAAGTTGGTAGACCCTAGAACCTAGTTGAGAGGTGCTTGAGGCGGAATTCTAAGATTAGACATTGTTGAGGAAATGATTTAGGCCTTTTTTTTCCAGAATGTTTAAGCATTTCCAGCCGACCCATGAATGAATCTTTCCCTAGTCATCCATTTGAGGCTTATGAGATTTTCATTGCTTTATTTTTCTTGCAAACTAAAAATTTTCCAATCCCTATATCTTAAACACTTTATCATACCTTTTAGGAGAATTATGGACCTAATATATGACACAAAATAGCTTTGAGAGGTGTGTGAATAAGTGATGGACCAAAATTTTAAGTTTGGGGGTTGCAAAGAGGGCAGGAAAAAGGGGCAATAAACCTCAATGGTGTTGTAAGTAATTGTTTTTTAGTAAAAAAAAAAAGGGGGTTTCTTTAGTTCAATTCAAAATAAAAAATAAGAAATGCATAAGTTTGGGGGTTGTAAAATGGTTGACACTTTGATTGGTGGTTGAGAAAGAAAGCAGAAATTGATGTAGCTCTTAGTGTTTGCATAAGGAAAACCGAGTTCTTGTACTTTTTTTATCCTATCCTTTTCCTTGGAGCCCACTCACCTGAGCCTAACGTTACAAGCCAATAAAGACCTTCTGATCTTTAGTGATGTCTAGTCCACATTAGTGGAGAGTAGTTCGATACTTAGGCTTATGGAGTCTACCACCATTTAATAAACTTCACATTTCTGCATAAAATAATCCAGGAAGTCGGAAGGTGGATTGAAATGGGAATTACCTACTTAGGGGACCCATAGAGAAAGATAGTCAATTCAATTATAACTTCTTGGAGTGTTGAGTATTTTCCCGTAATATTGTTTCAACAATTTTTAAGACTTGCATCGTCAATTAATTTTGGGTAACGTATCTTTATTTTGTAGTTTTCCTCTTTTCTCATTTTGGTTTAATTTTGTGTTTCCTTATGTTTGCTGTGTTGTTTTTCTTTTATTTTGTTTTTGGTGCTCGAGGACGAGCATACCTTAAGTTTGGGGGTTTTTGATAATCCATAGATTATACTGTTTTTCTTGTTTATTTGGTAAGATTTTTGGATAGTTTTCCTTGAATTTAGGCCTGAATTGCCACTTAATTCGTTCATTTCACATTTCAGGTCTAAAACGCATTTCCAAATCGAAACGAAGCAAAAACAAGGTCAATCAATTCAAATTCGAGAGTCTTCAGAGTTAGGAATGTTGGAGGTTGATTGGAACCACCCTTAGAGCTCAAATGAACAAGAAGGAAAGAGAAAATCGAAGATTCAAGAGTTGGAGCAGGCAAGGGCATTTTTGTAAATTCAATTTAAGGAAGATAGAATTTTGCCCCTGTGAAAAGCATTTTCGCCGTAGCATGAGACTCTCGGGCCCAATGTGTATTTTTGTGCTTCGTCGCGATGTCGCAGCGAACTCTGGAGATTTTTATTTTGTTAAAACAGTGTGTTTTCCCATTTTTGTCCTGAGTCCTAGGGTTTTGGTTGACTATTGAAGAGAGACTTAGCTCATTTTTTGGGAGATCGAGATTGTTAGGAAAGAAAAAGGGGAGATTGGAGTTTTGATGAATCTGGGTCTTCAATTTAGGGAAGATTCTGTTCCTCTTTCAATTCCTAGCATGTTGAACTCTTTATTTACAGTTATTGTTATGTTTTCCTTTACTTTGAGTATGAACTAACTCAATTTTGGGTTAGGGTTTTGATGTAACTCGGATTACAATGTTTTAGTCTTTAAATTGATGTTATTTTTTAGTTCTATTGCTTGGATTATGTGTTTATTCTTGTTCTTAATGCAATTGGATGTTGAGTTTTTCGTTCAATTTAATGTTGAGCATGATGAGACTAAGAAGTGATTCATGTGTTTGCCTCTTAGAGTAAACACTGTAGATTAAGTGAACACTAGAGATAGGTTCGGAGATCTATGAAATCACTTTAGGATTCCACTTAGCTTAATGGACTTTAAACTGTTAATCTTCATTTTGTTATGTGAAGAAGGTTAACAGGAATAAGTAGGAGAATATAGCCAAAGAAGGTATATTCTACATATTAGGGTGTCCGATTTATAATCCTTGCATGTGAATTTGAAAGCAACAGGAATTGTAGATTAAATCAGAGTATCCTAGTGAAGTCTAAACCCTAACCTCTTTTGCCTTGAATTGATATTGTCTTAATTAGTTAAATTTTAATTTAAGTTGTTTACTTTTGTGTTTAATTTCTGCTTTATTTTTCTCCCGCAAATCCAAACAATCTTTGTGTTCTTCAATTAGTTACAAAACTAGGAAAATTAGTACTTAACACTCAATCCTCATGGGAACGATACTCTATTCACCATTTTATTACTTTTTGCAACTAATGCACTTAATACATATGCATGTTGTTGAATCACATGCATCAAGTTTTTTATTTATGATTTTGGAATTCAAGTGATTGCATTATGATTTTGGAATCTGCACTCTTGTTGGGTTTAATTTATAAAATTCAGTCAGTTTATTTTGCATCAAACACATGGACAAGATGGTAAATATGAACGACTTCAAAATTTTAAAATCTCAATGGTTACTGATTGTTTTTAGCATTAAGGACAAATTGGTAATTTAAATTTTATACATGGTTGGAGATATATTGGTAGTTATAGAATTAAAAAGGGGTATATTGATAATTGAATGTGTTGACATGACATATAATAATAATAAAAACAATTCCTATCAACAGTTAAGGGCATTTCCGTCTTTATAGTTTAATTACTATATTTGACAGAATTTCTAACGAACCTTGATGTTTGAGTGTCAATTTAATATTTTGAAACTTTTTGAGTGGCAAAATGTTATCAAGGCAACCCTTGGGTGGAAAATAGTCGTTTACTCTTAATAGAATTATATAACTATTGTAGTTAATTGTTCAATAAAGGTCATAAATAAATCAACTCTAATAACTGGCTTGCTGGTTATCATATACAGATCAAAAACTTCTTAATTACAATTGACTTTAACCCACCCTTTAATTATAGACAATCAATAAGCCATAAAACTTAATTTAACTTACTATTAAATTAAGTTGAGCATTACAATTTGAGATCACTTTGCCGAGGAAAAAAATTAATTCCTCACCAAAAACCATTTTCAGTAAGGAATTTGGATTCCTGGTGAATTATTTGATCACTAATTATTGTAGTGTAAAATCAGAGAGAAAAAAAAAAGTCAATGGTACTTGGCTTAAACTGTCTATACCAATGGCATGCTAGACCAGCCAATGTTAATGGGAAGGATTTGTACATAATGACTTCTAAGGCCTCTTGAATTCGTATCCAGGATTTGAAAGACTTCAGATGATGTGGGGAGAATAAATAAAACCTGTTGATTTTAAGAATGCCTAAGAAGTGATTAAATAATTCTTGTTAATTCTCTAAGAATGCCAAGAATTAGAAAGAAACTTTCAATGAAACAAATAAGTTTATTCAAGCCAAACTCTAGATACAAGACCTTATTTATAGTAGTCTAAGAGGTAGAGATTAATCTAATACAAGATAAAAATAAAGGGTGAAGTATTTGAACTTGCCAATTAAGTTTGAAAGTATGACATATTACACAAACACCTCACTTACCGTCAATTTCTCTCTAGTCCGTCGGAGCTCTCTTCTCTCACTTAGAGAGACTCCTTGAGACTTGTATAAAGGTTACTACACCAGGGGGCAATCTTTGCTTTTGATAAACTGATTTTATCATTACTTTGCAACAAGGAAAACCAGGTGATGCTGCTTGTGGGGATATATTCAGATTGCCTAAAAGGAATTTTTTGGTTGCTTCCTAGATGGTCTAGGCATTCAGCCTTTTAAACTGAGCTAATAGGTGTCATCCTTGGCCTTGCTGCAGAGATTGCTTTCTCTAAAGGATGTTTATACCTTTGGTTAGAGTGTGATTTTTCGTCTGTTGTTTAGTGTTTTCAACCTCTTTGGCAACTTTATACCTTGTGGATTAACTAGAAGAAGAAAATGAGTTCAATGCACATTTACTGTTCCCATAAATATCGTGAAGGCAACCAAATTGCTAATCAATACTTATGAAAGGGTGGGATGAACCTCCTTCGGATGTTCATAATATGCTTCTCCACGATTGTTGGGAGTTTCCTAACTACTGATTTTCTTGATTTTTCATTAAGTTGTATTTTCTGATGTCTTATCTTTCTTTTTGTCAATAATATTACTCCTTAATCTTTAGGATTTGTCCCCTGTTTTTCGAGGTTTGCAAAAAATAAATAAATAAATAACATACGATCATTTGAAATTTAGGAAGCTCATATTAAGAAAGAACCCAAAGATAAGATCAAAATATTGAAACAAACTATACAACTATGTTCTCTATTTTAAAATCATTAATTTTTTTTACACTGTCTAATAAAAAGGAGAAAATCCTAATCCTCACAAAGTTCCAATCCATGCCCTCCCAATGGCTCTTATGATGAATACAAACATTAAAATAAATATTCAAATAGAGTTTTAAGTTAGATGAAGCTAACAATGAAAATCAAGGCTTCCATAATTTCATTGTGCAATCTTCACTATACGTTGCAAGAAGATTTCTGTGGGGATGATGAGTCACACCGATTACATCCTTTTCATGGACCTGACAATGACAAAGGAAATCCCAATTCATACATATATATGTCAGAACAAGATTATCATGAACATTTGACACATATTGACATGCATATATTGTAGGTGTACACGAGGTCTAGAGATGGAAGTACAGATATACTTGACTGGGAGAGGTTTAAAAAAATAACAAATGCATGTGTTAGTAATGAACTCGTTCATGGTCGAAAGAAAAATGCAGCCTATGGTAAGCCACTCTTCTAGTTCAGTATCAATATTTCTTCTACCCTTCTAACCTTAGTGGTTTGGATTCAAGTTCAGCATATGGTCAACAACCTTGAGATAAAATTACCAATGTTATTAACTAATTATTGATTTCTTTATATGTAAAAGCAATTTAAATGCTTAATATTATAACATCTCACCCTTCACCAAGGAAAAAAGTTACCTTCATTAGATGCTCTAGTTTACCGGACTGATAGCTGAAGCAGTACAGATTCCTACAAATAATTCACACATTACATCAGAGAGCATACAAACTAATTTAAGGCATTTTTTAGGGAGAAAATTTAAAACAAGTTGAATATTAATTCTGCCGAACATGTTGAATATTAATTCTGCCATAACAGTGGTTTAGTCAACTCCATTGCAAAATATACAACTGTTGCAAACAAAAACCACATCGTAAAATTTGCAAGCACCACAGTAATGAGTATGAACTTAGAACTCCAATGTTTCAGATTTTGCTACTTGCAATCATTTTGATGCAATCCTTAGATTACATGAGAAACAAAACGAAGACCAAGCCCAAACAACAAAGACTTGAGTCAATGATTGGAGACTATTACTACAACTCAAGAAAAGAGTAACAAGATAAACAGTCCAAGCCTCTTGAAAGTTACACTTGTCATCACACAGTATGATAAAACAAATCATTAATCAGAATAAGTAAATAACACAGTAAAACTTTAAATCTATGCACAAAAAGCTATCACTTATAAAAATACCTGTCTTCCCCAACACAGTAGATCCATTCACCTTTCGGTGAAACAGTAGCTGCAACAAAGTCTCCGCCTTCTCTTTTCCCAGATGAAAAACTCTTTACAACCTACATCACCAAAATCCAGAAGTAAATTTCCACAAAAGAAAATTATTTGCACTCTTCCAAAGAAACTGAAAGACAGTAATTTCAGTGTTGGTGAACGGTGAGTCTTAAATAACATCAGTTACTAAAACATTTAAAGGTGATTTTTCAGAAAAAGGACAAGTTTTGATCTCTAGTTATAATCACAGTCTCTTCAATAATAAAGCTTGTTCAATTGTAGAATAACAGAGCAATTATGCACTAGTGAAACTCATAAGATTTCAAATAAAAATAGAGCCCAATAATGTACAGCACACTCTCTTGCCGTCATCTATGACATTAATAAGTACCTGTCCCTGAAGGGTCATTATGTATATTGATGATGTCTTATTGCACACGACAATGTGATCAGTGCTTTTTGGGAATAGATGAACAGAGTTCACAGAAGCATCACCTCCCTAACGTTCAAAGGAAAAAGAGCAACAATTAGATAGAAGAACCGATGAAGTAAATTAAAGACGTGATAATTTAGTAAAACTACTCTATCCAATAAGGAATGCATAATTCATCTGAACAAAACAGATACCCTCAAAGGAGGTGGTGGCTTAAATGTCTGTATGCAATCTGTGGTCTTCAAGTCCCAGACCTATAGAAGACAACAATGAAGAATGGAGTCAGACAATGAAGATTACAGTATCTAGTAATCAGAAGACCCAACAATCAAAAGAAAATTAAAATCAACTAACTTTTACTGTGCAATCGCTCGAGGCGGTAATAACACGAGCTCCATCACTTGTAAAGATGGCATCATTCACATAAGATGTATGACCACGGAATTCTTTTAACAATTTTCCAGACTTTAGGCCATGAATTCTGCATAAAACATAACAGTCATTGAGAATTTTTAGCAATGAAATTTTTTTATGTCTTGCTCTTAAAATTGCTAGCATTAATTTGCAAACTAGATAAAAGGGCTACACTTGGATGTGTTGATAACCAAAAGTATGAAAATAATAATTTTTTTTTTTTTAAGTCATTGAGAATTTTTAGCAATGAAATTTTTTTATGTCTTGTTCTTAAAATTACTAGCATTAATTGGCAAACTAGATAAAAGGGCTACACTTGGATGTGTTGATAACCAAAAGTATGAAAATAATAATTTTTTTCTTTTTTACATAAGAAAAAAAAGTTCAAAAATACTAGTAAAATAAACAATAAGGCTTATAGCTAATAGTGTTATTTGCTGTAGTCTTTGTCTCTTCTTGAAAAGAAAGACTTTGTTACTTGTTAACTGAATACTAAAATGAACTATCGATATGCATAACAAGTGGGCATACAAAAATAGAAGTCTTAATAAGCTTAATTGACCTTGCTGTGCTGTCAAAGGATGTACTTAGTAACTGACTTCCATCTCGAGAGAAAGAAAGACTGGTAACACCCTGAGAATGTGCTCGTTCAAGGCGGCGCAAGCATTGACCGGTTCTTATACGCCAAACCTGAAATTGTATTCTTAAAATTAGATTAAGCTTGTTTCATATTATAACAGCTTGAAGTTTGAACCAAATTAGATTTCATCAAGAATATCACAAGCAAACACAAACTGGAAAGTCAGGAGAAACTTCAAAATGCTTCCGGATAAAGCCCAGGGGCATATGATAGCAAAAGAAGAAAAAAACACTGATGAAAATGAAGCACAAAGCACAGGCTTGGAGGATGTTTCCGACACTTGTGAAACAGCAAAATTACTAAACTCTTGATTCAGGTGGTGGTGCTGATGCCATTAACATGGCTGTTTTAATTTTTATTGAGGACATTATTATAAACCTAAGTACTCCTTCCTTGAATGAAGATCAAGCCACAGGCCGGCTACTTAACCAGTAATATGTGTTTGTGTATTTTTGTCCATTTTAGACTTCCTGTCTACAAACTTCCACCATTCATCTCTTCACACCAACAACCTCTTGTGGCAAACAGATAAAACCGCAAATAACTTTTAATCTAACTATTAGAAACCGAAACTTCAAGACACTAAGGAAACACACCATGCTCATAAGATCATAGATTAGTCGCCACCCAAGTAAACAAGCATGACAATTAAGGGTAACACATTCCAAAACATAGAAAACTACAATAATAATAATAATAATAATATATTGCTTCTTGCTTAATCTTCACATTTCAACTGTATTACAAAATCATATTCCCGTTTAACCTTATTTTTCCTTTACATAATAAGACAAAATTACAAAAATACCTCCACAAACTAGAACTGTGTATTACGGGAAGTTCGGTATAATAACTTTATGTAAACCTTGAAACTCGCCTACTCCAAATTTTGTACTACCAAGTAGTAACAAGGACTTTGGCTCAAATATTTGTCAGGGCTAGAAAATCCTCTCATAAAGATTGGGTCGACAAGACAGCACCCATGTTTACCCCAAGATAAACCCTGTTTGGCTGTATCACACACCCAAGTTACCAGTGAAATTCATGAGCACCTCAAGAAAACCCTCTTGATCTGTATTATTGGCAGTTTCACACCCTCAAACATGCAGCTTTCTGTAACCAACCAGAGACTCCACATTAAATATAAGAGAATCGACTCTCAAACTAGACAACTCCTTTGTTAGTTGCCTAAACCAATAACTTCCATGTTGATCCCTCAAACGCTAAACTAATTTGATCATGTTTCTGATCCTTGCTTTTCCTATTCATTATTTTTCAAGCGCCTCCCCCACCCCCCACCCAACACACACACACACACACACAAAACCCTCATGTGAATGTGATGGACCACCAATAGTCAAGTGGTATAACCGTAAGGGGCAAAGAAGGAAGAGTAATACAGGACAGCTGGAGCAGCAACGTAACAAGTAAGGCAGCAGCACAACAAGCGTGAATGAATCTGTTTGACAGGTGGAACAACAACACAGCTAGCATGACAAATAAAGGAATAAAAAGGGGAACCAACAGAGGAAAAAGGCATTGAGAATATTGTTGGGAATTGTGGGGAGGAGCTGACCCTCGAAGATCAGCCTGGCTTCTTTCTTTTTTCTGTTTTAGTCATATTTCCTTTTTGTTTGATTCACTGTAATGAACTACTGAATATCAATCCATTTATCCATTTTAAACAAGACATTCACTGCCTCTTTCTGTTCTTGGTTGATTGTAGCCTAAAATGGTTGATTGAATGCATTAGTAACTGAGTTACTTGGGTTGGTTCCATCAAATTGGTATCAGAGCCAAGCTTGATTCAGGGCATGGTTGGAACAAGGATGGATAATAGAATAGAGAACGTTGAGAAGGATGTAGCTAAAGTTACTGAAACGGTGAACACCATGAGGGAGATTTTAATCGATATGCAAAATTGGATGCGAAAAAAAGATGAAGAAGAGGAGGAACGAAGGAGAAATTTCGGAAACTCAAGTCGTGGGCGGGGTTGAGCACAATGAACATGAGAATATAGGAAACCAAGGAGTGGCCACGGGAGGGGGAAACTTTGAAGGTGACCCATCCGGAGAAACTTGGAAACAAGGGGGTGAAGGATGGCATCATCGTGAATGGAAGGGGAGAAAGTTGGAGTTACCCATCTTTTCCGGTGAAGACCCGTATGGATGGATATTTAAGGTGGAATGTTACTTCACTTTCAACTTGATAGCTGAAGAACATAGGGTGGCAGCCACTGCATTATGCATGGAGGGAGAAGCCCTCCATTGGTATCAATGGATGGAAACCAGGTTAAGGATCAGTAGTTGGCAGGAGTTTAAAATAGCTCTCTCCCAAAGGTTTAGCGGGACCCAAGAAGTGAGTCCCTTGGAGCTGCTGATGGCCACCAAGCAAACAGGCACGATTCTGGATTATCGCCGAAAATTTGAAGAAGTCGCAGCTTTAATGACAAATGAAAAAGAAGAGGTGCTCACTGCTGCATTTCTGAATGGGCTTAGGCCTGAAGTAAAAGCTGAAATCAAACTCCAACAGCCCAATCTCATCCAACAACCCAATTCACTAATTAATGTGGCCCAATTGGCCCAGCGTGTGGAGGAAAGGAATAAAACTGTGGAGGAATTCAAATGTGGATCTGCGCGTGTAACTAAGTGGAATTCATCTCTTTTTGGTACAAAGTCTTACGCCCAGTCAACTCGACATGATGGAAGCTACAAAACCCAAAATGCTATTGACCCAAGTCAACACTCATCAACCCACTCAACCCCACAACCACCTGTTCGACGCAACCCAAACGAAAACCACTCCAGCACCAACTCGCCATCTTCAGTCAATTTTCGCCCAGATTCAGGCCGACGTGAGTTCCCTTCAAGCGAATGACGGAAGCCGAGATCCAACGCAAACGGGAGAGGGGTTTATGCTATCGTTGTGACGCGAAGTATTCTCCGGGTCATAGATGTGGGGATAAGCAGGTACAAGTTCTATTGTTGGAAGATGAAGATCCTGAGGAGGTGAATGAGCTATCGGTAGAGGAACTCAAAGGGGAAGAGGATGCGTCAGGCACAATAGAGCTTTCCATCAGTTCCGTGGAAGGTATCAGTGGGCCAAAAACCTTGAAGCTAAAAGGGGAAATTGCGGGAAGAAATGTGGTGGTTTTAATTGACAGCGGGCGTCTCACAATTTCATCAACCGACAGTAGGATGAGCTCAAACTCCCTATAACCTCTACTAAAACGCTTTGGAGTCGAGTTGGTGATGGGTGCAGGTAAGGCTTGTCAAGGGAATGTCGCGCGGTGAAGTTACAGCTGCAAGGTATTTCAGTAGTCCAACACTTCTACCCCTTCGATATGACTAGTGCGGATGTGATTTTGGGGGTTGCATGGTTAGAGACACTGGGAGAAATTACCACTGACTGGAAAAAATCAGTAATGAAATTCAACCATCCCGGAAAAATTATCATGTTGATTGGGGGACCCCTCTTTGAGCGAACCAAGTTGTCATTGAAAAGGATTCTAAAAATGATCCAAGATGAAGGGCCGGTGCTATTTGTTGGAAATTAATAATTTGTAGGCGCAAGAGCATGAAGAAAACGGATGAGGTAATCGGGGTGCTTATTGAGGAATACCAAGTCTTATTTGAACCGCTACCCTGATCGCCACCGGCACGACATTGTGATCACGCTCGAGCTCGAAGCAGCACTCCAGTCCCCAATATCGACACCTATCGGTACCCATATTATCGAAGAATGAGATAGCCGGATTGTACAGAAATGTTGGTTTTCGGAATTATCAAGCCAAGTATCACCTTTTCCTTTTCCAAACCCCAAAGACTTTTGGTTAAAAAAGAAAGACGGAGGATGGCGTTTACGCGTCGACCACGAGCACTCAACAAAGTCACCATACCACCCGATAAGTTTCCATCAGACGGTGGGCGGGCGAGTTATTTGCGAGTTAGGCGGGCCACGATATTCTCAAAGCTCGACCTTAAGTCGATATCACCAAATTCGTGTCCGGGAGGAAGATACTCATAAGAAACCTTCACACACACGGGAAGGGCACTACGAAGTTTCTAGTAATGCCCTCCCGGATTATCGAATGCGCCGTCCACCTTCAAAGCTCTCATGAACAACATTTTCAAACCATACCTACGTAAGTTCATCTTGGTTTTTTTTGACGACATATTGGTTTACAGTACTAACTCAGAAGCACACTCGCACCATTTGAGACTCACATTTCAGGTTCTACTCGACCACCAGTTGGTGGTTAACAAGAAAAAATGCACTTTCGGGCAATGTAAGTTGGAATACTTAGGCCACATTATTTCGTGCCAGAGTTGCCGTTGACCCTTCCAAGGTAGATTGCATATTAAAATGGCCTGCTTCCGGGAAGGATGTAAAGGCACTCCGTGGATTTCTCGGGTTTGACAGATATTATCGGAAAGGTTCGTCAAGCTTGGATAGGGGCCATTGCCTTACCCAACCTTAAATCCCTGCTCCGTAAGGATTCTTTTGTGTGGTCTGAGGTAGCGCAAAAGGCATTTGAAGAATTACAACAGGTAATGACTACTGTTCCAGTCCTCGCCATGCCGGACTTTTCAAAAACATTCGTCATTGAGACAGACGCTTCAGGATACGGTATCGGGGCTGTCCTAATGCAGGAAGGCAGACCCTTGGCCTTCTTAAGTCAAGGTCTTTCCCCTCGCCTCGGCTTCGTCGGTTTACGAGAGAATTGATGGCCGTGGTCCTTGCGGTTCAAAAAATGGCGCCACTACTTATTGGGTCGCCGTTTCATTATTAGAACCGACAAGCCTCCACTATTTGAATGAGCAATGTTACAAGGTGAAGAACAACACAAATGGATAATCAAAGGGTTGCTCGGATTAAACTATGAAATTCAAGATAGACCACGGGTTAGAAAATAAAGCGCAGATGCCTTATCCCGACGTGATGGCACGGTTGAGTGTCTGACCATTTCAATGCGTTATTTACAAAAAAGAAGAGTGGGTAGAGGCCATCCAACGTATCGACAAAGCTGCAGAAAATTTATCAAGATCGATCGTCGATTCATCCACCATTCGCAATTCAGTTAGGGTTCCCTTACCTCTACTATGATGATCGCTTGGTGCCGCCTGGATCCCTGCTCCCAAGTGCAGCAACTTTTCAGGGAATTTCACTTCATGCACGGGGCCATTCTGGTTATTTCCGTTATTACAAGCGGCTAGCGCAAGTAGTTTATTGGGAGGGAATGAGACAGGATATCCAGGCTTTTGTAAAGGCTCTCAGTTTGCCAACAGAACAAATATGATGCACTGCAACCGGCTGGCCTCCTACAACCTCTACCTATTCCCTCTCAGGTTTGGGAAGACGTGTCCATGGATTTTATTGGGGGGCTTCCTAAGGCTCACAGTCTGGACACCATCCTGGTTGTGGTGGATCGCCTTACGAAGTATAGCCACTTTCTTCCCTTGTGTCACCCTTTCACAGCTCAAGAAGTGGCCAAGCTGTTCCTTACAGAAATTGTCCGTTTACATGGCTTTCCCCGCACTATTGTCTCCGACCGTGACCGAATTTTCATGAGTTTATTCTGGGGGGAATTGTTTAAACAATCAGGAACTCAACTCCACATGAATACCGCCTACCATCCTCAAACGGATGGTCAAACGGAGGTTGTCAATCGTTGTGTCGAAACTTACCTCCGCTGTTTTGCAGGGCATCAACCGCATCAATGGCCCAAATGGGTAGCAGGCGTACAATCGGGTTTAACACCACTTATAGCCGCTTCTTCAGAATGACTCCGTTCAAGGCTCTATGGTCGCGACCTCCCATTCTTTTAAAATATAGTGAGCACTCTTCTGGTGGATGCCGTGACCTCAAAGAACTAACAGACCGCAATTCCATCTTAGAGGAATTAAAGCTGAACCTGAATAGGGCCCAAGAACACATGAAACAATATGCTGATGGCAAACGTCGGGAAGTTCAATTTTCCGTAGGGGACTCCGTCTACCTGAAACTTCAGCCTTACCGTCTTCACTCCCTCGCAAGGCGAGTCAATGA
This sequence comes from Pistacia integerrima, assembly GCA_026225825.1. NCBI lineage: Eukaryota > Viridiplantae > Streptophyta > Magnoliopsida > Sapindales > Anacardiaceae > Pistacia > Pistacia integerrima. The sequence continues at coordinate 13,919,522 of CM047742.1, read as the reverse complement.
AAAGCTCAGCCCCTGTTACTACGGACCCTTCTCCATTACGGCCAAAGTGGGTCAGGTTGCGTATCGCCTCAACTTACCCCCACACCGGATACATGATGTCTTTCATGTCTCGCAATCAAACGAGCCACCGCCGCCCCTATGACTACCCTGGGCCCTTCCCTTACCGTACTCACCTTCGACCTGGTTCCGCAAGTCGAACTGAACAGCTCTACGTAAACGACGCCTCCCGAATGGTGAGTACGAAATCCTAATCAAGTGGAAGTCACTTTCCCATTGTGACAATACATGGGAGGACTATGCCCGCCATATGCCACCAATTCCCTTCTTTCCACCTCGAGGACAAGGTGGCACTCCCTGGGGAGGGTAATGATGGACCACCAATAGTCAAGTGGTATAACCGTAAGGGGCAAAGAAGGAAGAGTAATACAGATGACCGGGAGCAAGCGAACGTAACAAGTAAGGCAAACAAAGACAACAAGCGTGAATGAATCATTTGACGGTGGAACAACAACACGGCTAGCATGACAAATAAAGGAATAAAAAGGGGAACCAACAGAGGAAAAAGGCATTGAGAATATTGTTGGGAATTGTGGGGAGGCGACCCTCGAAGATCACCGGCTTCTTTCTTTTTTTCTGTTTTAGTCATATTTCCTTTTTGTTTGATTCACGTAATGAACTACCGAATATCAATCCATTTATCCATTTTAAACAAGACATTCACCGCCTCTTTCGTTCTTGGTTGATTGTAGCCTAAAATGGTTGATTGAATGCATTAGTAACTGAGTTACTTGGGTTGGTTCCATCAGAATGGGATTTGATCCCAAGATCTCTAATGTTCACAATGACTAAAATTATTCCACTGATCCGTCAAGATCTCTTCGCAACCCTAAAGAGGCCTAACCAATCGAACTAGTTAGACCCACCCTCTTTTTCCTTTAATCACTCTCCACTGGATAAAAGTTCGGTGAACTCAATAATGATTATAGCTACAGCTTAAATATCATGAAGTTTTCATCACATAATATTCCGGGGAGAAGGAATTAAAATGTCTATTCAAGGTAGAGTGTAATGGTCATTCTGCATTCCCGAGGAAAGGTGTTCGGGATAATGTATACAGAGTCCGAGGAAAGGAGTCCGGTATTGTACATGGAGTCTCACGAATGATGTTCAGAAATTATACATAGAGTCCAAGAAAGTCATTCGAGATGTTTTATATAGTCATAGCCTATAGAATTTGGCATAAGGCATTCATTGTCAAGACTTGAATCCACACTCTTGTTCTTGTAAGCCCTGTGGTCTAACCATTTTGGCATGAAATGATCCCAATACATCAATAATTTTTTCCAGACTTAAATGTCAGTATAATTTTGGTCAAACTAAATTGCCGAATGACCATACGTATATTTTAAAGCAGGCAAAGCATTGATTATAAATGACAAATATTAAATCGTAGTTAATATAAAAAATATTCATCTTTAATCCAGTCATGCTTGACTACAATTCAAACCATGCCTAAATAGCAAAAAATTTGAAGCTAAGACTTACTTTGATCTTTCCATCTTGTGACCCGTATAAGCATCTCCGAGTCTCTGCTAAAATCAACACGAGAGGAGCCTTTCATCATGCATCATGAAAGTTTCCTGCAAAAGTTGATATTACTTTGGTAAAGGCACCATATGGAGACACAGCTCCCCTCAGAAAATGTCTAGAAGCAAATCCTATGAAACAAAAGACATTAAAAGCATAAATAATTCTCATGACTCTCCATTGACCGTTGCTTGGCTCAGTTCTAATCAAAATTATGCAAGTTGCTCCAGATTATTTACATTATATAAAATAATGTTTCTTATCCAAATACCTATAAGATGCTATAGAACAATGATCAACAACACGTAAAAACCAGCATCATACAACTACAACTTACAGATTCTATAGGAGCAATTGAGAAGATACAAGGCACATACATCAATCATCAATTTCGCGACTATTAATTTACATTTCCCAGACCATAAACACCAACATTCCAATAATACAGGACACAATAGCAAGAGCTTTAACACCCACTCTATCTTTATTCTTCTAGATTAATTTACAAGCAGACAATACAGCACTCCACCTGTTCTGTTTCTAAGAATAACAAAAAGAAGTAAACTGATGCCACAAAATACATAGTAGTCTTTCCAAACAACACTAACAATGAATTAAATTTTAAAAAATTAAAAAAAAAAATTTTAAACATTCTATCAAATAAAAAAAAATTAGCAACGGTTGCTTAAGAGAATAATTAATATTATAGTCTAATAACATAGATTAAAAGAATGATTATGGGGCACTGACACCGTTCTGATACATTTCTATTAGTAAACTTCATAAATTAATTTACAAAATCACATACATGTTCATAAAAACTTTGAAATCAGCATATGTTCTCAATATTTTACATATTTCCCATGCCTTTTCAAATTCTCAATTTTATTTTGTCAAGTTAATCATTGATTAAACTTCATTGACCAAAAGGGTAAAGTTGCAGAGATATTACCTAATACTTGGCAGCTTGGAGGGGAAAAAGAAAATGTAGAAAATGAAAGAATAGGCAGAAAGGAGATAGATGAAACGACAACGGATGAAAGAGAGTTCACAATAGTACAAATGCTTTCATCAAAGGATGAGCTCTTTTATTTTGCAAGATATGACATAGTAAGATCCAACAAAGACTTGGCTTTATGGAATCTGGAAAACGGGCATCCACTTTTGCAGCTTCTATTTCTACAATGGTGTACCAAGTTGTAATTTTCATGGTTGAAAGTGTTGGCAGAAATCTGAGTTATTTGCATCAACCTTTCTCTGTGTTTGCCATCACACACATGTATAATGCAGACCACATATCGACAAGGCATTTTCCACAAGAATTCCATGTAAACCAATATTAGACCATAAGGATAAGATGGTCAATGAAGGAGGATAAAGATACTCACGTCAGCCTGGTACTGAAGGTCCTTCTTGAGTTTCCCAGTTAGGTAATCCCAAACCTGGTAGTGTCCAAGATCTCAGATAGTATTCAAGTGGATAAATAACTTCTAAATGCTGACAAAAAGAAATGTGATCATAAATACCTCAATAAATCCATCGAACGAGGAAGATACGAGAAACTGCCCATCTGGAGAGAAACGAGCACATTCGGCATGACTTTTTGTCCCAAACTAACAGCAATAAACCAACAGAAGATGTGACTTTGAAATGAAAAGTTAAGGTCATTATACAGCTGTGATATTATCACAAAGGAAGAATCCAAACACAGAATACAAATCAAGATATTCACCAAAAACAATTAAAAGTTTAGAGCATGAAAGAAAAAGCGGTACATATAAATCTGGAAATGGTATTTGAAGTTCAAAGGAGCACACAAAAAGACTAACTGTTCCTAAACAGTCCAATTTCGACATTACCCAATGCCCTCTTTTTTCCCCACCTTTTTATGGTTTGCCAGCATACAATAAAATCTCACCTTAATAGTGTGGGAAAGAGTTGTTGGATACATGTCATCCACATCTTGTTTCATAGCAGCAGTTCCTCGAAATAAGTCAAACTGTGTTCCAGGAGGTAGCAACCCTGGATAGCCAAATAAAAATATTTCATGAAGATGCAGCAAAATTCAAATAATATATCGAAGCACCCTTCGAGCAATTGTCCTCGGCAGTTACTGCAAGCTAGGTGAATCTCAGGCATCAAGAATAAAACAATGTTCTGTAAGCAAAAGAAATGCGTTTAAAAGAATAGATGCAGATTTATCATGGGCACTTCTACTTCTTACACCATATGCAAAGAAAGACAGGATGTCATCTCCACAAGAATCCAACTATAGAAAATTCTTCAAATCACTTTAATAGAAACACTCTCCAATCAGTGCTGTACAAATATAGAAAAATATTAATTTCAGAATGGAACCTTGGTGCTGCTGCCACTTCAGGGCCTGACCAATTAGAGCCATTAACCGAGATGGTGGAACAACAGAAACTTCAGCAGCAAGAGCTGGAAATGGAGAAGTAAATTTATTAAGGAAATGGAGAAACAGTTGACAGCATTTGTATTCATATGTGTATTTAAATTCACAGAAAGAAGAAAATTTAAAATGCTTATGCAATGTTTTATTCATTGCTGCTATTTTATATCCTAATTTTGATTACCAGCTGCTTAAAGTATCCCTTGGCACTCTTTAAAAGAAATATGATTAATCAATGAGAAGTTCGTTCCAGATTTTCCACCCTGATTATGACAAGATTTTGTTAACTAGGTAAAATTCTAAGATGGTCCAACAAAACTGAAATTTTCTTATCTCCTATTTTTATCTTCTTTTTTACTTTTCTAATATTAGGGTGCCCAAAAGCCCATCATTAAGATAAGGCCGACTTCAAAGAGAGATTTGTGCCTCTCTTATTCTAAGCAGCACCATTTTTCTGCTGCAACTAACCTTAACTTTAGTCAGTCACTGAAGAGAAAGAATGAGGAAAGTAAATGAGGAGAACCTTATTAAGGATCTCGCTCGGCCTTCAAAAGTTGATTTCTATTCTTAGATTATGTTTCTTTCAGTTATAAAGTTGCTGGTTTAGTTTGTTATAGTTTTCTTTTTAATGTTACAAGTAAGCAGTATTCTATTAATATAATCTTTTACAGGTATAGCTTGTAATTAAGTTGATGGATCTCACTTTGGGTTACATCATTCTTACACTTTCTTTTTATATTTCTCCACTTCCACTATTTCTATCATTCCACACTAAATTCAAACACCAGTCTCCAGTACATTCAGATACCATCCCACCAAGCATTTCAAATACCATCCCACCCTACATTAATATACCATCTTCAGCACTCAAGAACCTAGCAGACCTTACAAGCTTAGCTATATAAATGGCTAGCAACAGAGGGACCACTTGTTTGAAATAAGCCATTTAGCATAAGTGCTAATTCAGTGGTGTAACCACATTTAAGCATCAAAGTTTCAACTCAAGCCAGGAGAGTTCCCATGTGTGGAAGAAGAGAACAATAATGCAAATGAAAATATTAGAAAGCAAAGTTATTAGTTTTACTGCTCGAAGCTTCATGTGCGTTCAACCTTTATAACAAAATGAATGCCAAGGGAAGCCAAATCCAAATCCTTTTTGTTACTGTTTTCCCCTTTGATACAATTTTCTTAATTTATATTTATACTCCCAAGGTCAACAGAGACAAACAACTTCAAAACTAGAATATGCCAATGTATTATTTAATATTTTAAGAAGTATTGGAGATCTACAAAATCAAATGTAACAAACAATCAGAAGAGAATTGGACAGAACCTTGCGCTATTTGTGCACGGCGTCTCTCTTTGGTAGAATCTTGATAAGCCTATCAGAAAATAGTTTATTGATCTCAGTAAAGAATTCATAATCCATGAACATAAAATTACATTCTTCCCTAAACCACATAATTGGCTCTAATTCCGCTAGCAAACATAAAAAAGCAAAACCAGCACATAAGATTAAGAATATGTTTAGTGTTAAAGGCACTTGGCACTTTCTACCCATTAGTAAATCATGGTCCATTCTCAAAACTGTTATTTATATATAATCACTAACAGTAGAAAATAAAAGAAACCAAGATCCCATGTCTGCAAACATCCAAAAATCATGATAACTAACAAAACGACTAGCTTCTAAACTCATGAGAAATCATAAAAATTACATGAAAACTAGCTTCTAACCTCATGTGGATCAAAATAAGTTCTAACAAGGAGATGCTCAAGTCTTAAGTATCTCTCAGGTTGCTCCTGCTTCATGACACCCATTGCCTGTGTTTGCCTCAAAATAGCACGGGCAGTATCCAACTCACGGAGTTCAATCATTTCCAACACAATCTGCACAACAAAGCAAATGGGTCCATCTCAAAAGTCAGCTTCTTACCAAGTTCAATCACTTGTAATATAATCTACATAGTCAAGCAAATGGTATAACCCAGAACTCAATTTCTTAGAAAGTTCAATCATTGCTAACACAATATGCACAATCAAGCAAAAGGTTATACACAAAAGTCATTTTCTTACGAAGTTCAATCATTCCTAACATAATTGCAGAATCAACCAAATAAGTATAGCCCAAAGCTCAAATTCTAACCATGTTCAATAATTTCTAACATAATCTTCACAATCAAGCAAATGAGTATGTCAACTTCTTACGAAGCTCAATCATTTCCACCATAATCTACATAATCAAGCAAACGGGTAGATCCAAAAGCTCAACTTCTTACAAAGTGCAACAATTTCAAACACAATATGCACAATTAAGCAAATGGGTATACCCCAAAATTCAACTTCTTACAATGAGCAATTATTTCTAACACATCCACACAATTCAAGCAAATGGTTACATCCCAAAACTCAAGAACTTCATACCTGCTCATACAAGTCCTCCAATTTATTTCTGGGAAGCTTAAGCTGTGCCACTTGAGGCAATATTGCATCCCATCTTCCCCCATTGATATCAGCAACAAATGTTTCGATGCTGTCCACAGTGTTCAAAGACACTTGGCATTCGTTCTGTAGTGTCTGAAATGTTTGTTGTAGTGAATTTTCTTTGCAAAACTGAAGAACAATCTTTATCACACTGTAGAGTTGAGTTAATCAGAATCTCTCGGAATCAAAAATCATATCAAAAAATAGAGCATTGTAAAAATTGTAAAACTTACTCTCGAGCTTCAATTTCTAAAGTCATCCTCTCCCCTTCGATGCTGTTAAAAAGACAGGGAGAAAGAAGGAGAGTTTAATTTAGAAAGATGAAATAAATCAGTAAATATACTTTAAAAGTGGCGAAAATCGATTGTCAAAGGTCAATTAGTGTGGCATGCAAAAGTTTAATTCACCATTGCTGTAACTTAAACTGTCGGAAGAAATGGAGTCACCACCGGAAAGTTCAGAGAATCAAATTATTAATAAATAAAATTTACCGTACGAAGCGATTTGAGCCAACGCGATTGAGTGATATAATGATTCAGCCAACGGGATTATGATGGAATGATGAAGCAAACGGAATGAGCAACAATATTGAATAGGGAGAGATGGAGTAATTAGGGATTTGAATACGGCATACGAAAGAGGGGTTTAGGGTTTAGGAATTTGAAGATTGATTAAATATATTAAATTGCACTATTCGTAACGTTTGAATTGAGAAGTAACATATTTTCTTTTCGATTAATGTTATAGTTATCGAAGAATGCGCATCAAATTCGTACATCAAATGATGTGGTATAATTCTTACTGTCGATTAATTATGAATTATAATTAATCGACGGTTGAGATTGCGTCGCGTCATTCGGTGCACGAATTCGATACGCATCCTTCGGTAACTGTATTATTTTCTTTTTCTTAAAGTATCTTAAGAAATAACATTGTCTTAATTCACACAATATTTTCTAACGAAAGTGAATAAAACTTATACTATTTACCTATTTTCTTCAAGCTTAACCTACCTCTCTCTCCATTATCAAAATCCAAACTTTCAAACCTAGATACTCAACTCTTATTTATGCCAAAATCGAGTGGAATTTGAGTAGATACTTTTGGATTTAGGGTTTTGGGGGGATTTTAGGGTTAAGAATGGGCGATATCTATGTTGAGTTGTTGAGAAGGACACGAAAATGGCCGAATAATTGGGTTGTATGGTGGTTGAAATTTGCATTTTTTGGCCGAATCAAGGGGTTTCAACTAGACTTGGCCAAAAAAACGCAGATTTGGCCAAGACAGGTTCTATCCAAATGATAGAATTGGCTAAATGGCATGGTTTCAACCACCTTAGTATCAAAAAGGCAAAATTGGGCAAATCCGATCTACATGTGGTTTTTGGCTAAAACTTGTCTTCAACCTCTATCCATTTTTCCATTCGATTCGAATTCTCAGAAATTGGCTAAAACCCATACCCATATTTTGCCTAAACCACCTATTTTCAACATATTTACTGAAATATAAGTTTAATATTTTAATTTATTTAACATGTTTCCTAGAAATATATGCAACATACTCAAATTTTTAGATTTCAAACAACTTTCAAATAACAAAACTTTAATTTCAAAACCAATATATCAAGAAATCTAGAGATGAGCGTTTTACCTGCCCCGAATAGGTTAGGGATTCCCCAACAACTTCAGGGACGGGGAGAAGAATATTCCCCAGGGTAGGGGCGGGGCGAGGGGGGTTTGGGGATGGGTGTATCCCTGCTCCACCCGAGAATTACCCGCCCCACCCCGAAAATATATACTTAATTAATTATATGATTTATAAAATTTTGTATGAGATAATAGATTTTATGTAAAATAATCATCTTATGAATCATGTGATGCAATCAAATTTTATAATTCTTATCTTAAATTTATTATTGAATATTTTATTTTATGTAATAAAAATAATTGTAAGGCATAAAGTGAATATATTTTAATATTTGATTAAAGATTAATAATTTATTATGTTTTATAAGGATACTTAATACTTTTGAGTAAAGATTAATGATTCAAAATGATCTAAGTAATATATCCCTCTCTAGGTCTCTCTCTTTTTCTAATTAATAGATTAAGTAATTTATTTACCTGCTATAAGATGTGTTCACGTTCGCATTTGAATATGTTATGTGATTGATTTCCTTTATTATTAGTGTCAAATATAATCACTGTAATTATGCAATTTAAAAAAAAAAGTCATAAAATTATTAATTTTTGATATATTTCCTTAATATTATAAAACTAATCACTACTGAAACCTTTAATAATGGAATAATATTGCCATCATGTGAAGTTCTATTATTTTTATTATTATTAATGTAATGAATTAATGAATTATATCCTATAATGAATCATATTAATATATTCTCAAGCATAAATAAAATATATTATGTCACTATACATTTTAATTTAATAATCTATAAATTAAATATAAACTATTAACATAATCTAATAGATGAACAAGTCTATTATAAGAGTTACATAAAAATTGAAACTCTAAATCTTAAACGTATGAAATTACAAATCCAAAATTCCAAATTGTCCGATGTCAAAATTTATTAAATTATTTATTTTTTTGTTTTTTGGAAGGGATTGATTAATATTAAACACATTTATAATTAATTGAAAATATTATATAACCCTCTAAACTGATTAAAAGAAAATATTAATAAAAAATCAAGTTAAAGAAAGCAACTAAAAAATCATATATATATATATATATATATATATATATATATATATATATATATATATATATATATATATATATATATATATATATATATATATATATATTACAATTAAATAATCAACCTCTCAAATTGACATGTTTCTCATACATAATTAGTTTTTATTTAAGGGGAGACTATAGTTTATAGTATAAACTTTATATGTAAATAAAGCTCAATTCTATCCTTAAAATATTCTTGTAAATAAACTATAGTTTATAGTATAAACTTTATATGTAACTAAACTTTAAATAATTGATTTTATATATTATTTGTAAATAAAAAAATATAAAAAAATTAATTATCCTGAAATAAATTGGGATTAAAAACTCAATTTTTCCCTTAAAATGTTTTAAAATTACTTCTTATCTCCAGTCCTTAAAATCTTTTGGGTAATTAGAAATAAGAAAATTAATAGTATTAATTTTTATTTTAGATATCAATTATCAAATAATCAATTAATAAGTATAATGGTAGTTGATTTTTTGCCCATACATTATTCACCTGAAATATTATATCATTTCTAGATTTTAATTTTGGTGAAATTATACTTTGCTTGATTGATGTTACTTTATTGATGGATTTTGGTGGTGGTGGATTGTTTTGTTGTCTGTGCTAAGAGGTAGTGGATAACAATGACGTTAAGGGTGTTGGGAATTGTTGAACACGGAGTCACAGTGGGCGGGGGTTGAGGTTATCGGCACGATAGTTATGGACACTAAGGTCATTTACCCTCATCTAGTAAAAGTTAACCAAAAAGCACTGACGACAAAGGGTTCTAGGTAATTATCCATACCTAAGGGCGTTCATCGACTCTTGGAAAAAATTGGGGCTTTAAATAAAATCTAATCAACTAATCCTTATTAAGAGAGATTAGAATACCATTTTATTTTAATGAGTTAGACCAATGTTTTGAAACCGGTCAGTCCGACCGATGCCTAAGTCGAGCCAATCACTAACTAAACCCAACTATATCAATTAACCCAGAGTGACCCATGGTTGGGGGTTGTGAGTACTTGAATTGCTTTGTGATGAAATATTGTTTTCGCATCTTCTATATATCATTTTTTTCTAAAAAATATTGTTTATTAAAATTATTTAATATGTTAACTTTTGTGACATCTTTGATATTGGTAAAACTTCCAAATAAATTGCTATAATATTTTAGCTAAAAAAATGTTATTTAATATCTTCAATATCATTTATGCTATAATAATGGTCTCATGAGAAAAAAAGAGGTAAATTAATATATAATATATTAACAGTAACATAAATATTAAGACTAATTTGGAAACAAATTGAGTTTGCTCACACATTTATATAGCTCTAAAACTCTAATCGGATATTCACTAATTAGGGTTCATATTTAAGTAAATTAATCTATTAATAGTCTAACTCAATGTTTAAAGATCCAATTCGGGCCCTTGACCAGAGTACCAGGTTGACCGGTTCAATTGGTGGGTCGAATTAATGACGTCATCATACTGACGTTAGCACGACATAATAAAAAAAATTAAACACTGATAATTAATAGGGGCTTAAATGTGATTTTAGAAAAAGAAAAAAACTAACTTAAAATTAAAGACAAATGAATTAGTTAAATTAAAATTGAATTGAATAAGAAAACAAACAAATTAGAGGGAGGGGTCAAACTTCTTAAAGTTGAATGAAAAAAAACAATGATATTAAAATAATAATCGAAATTCAATAATTTTAATAAATAGATTAAGAATTCTAATAAAAATAAATAGAAATAAAATAAAATGATATTCAAATTATCTAATTGATACTAAATAATATTAATAGTACTAATATACTGTAGCAGTTAGTTGAGTTGTAACTGAAGTAGTTAGTTACAGGTGCTCTGGTTAGTTAACTAGGGTTTAGTTAATTGTTATTCACAGCTTAGTTACAAGACTTAAGTGAAGAAGAAAGACTGACATCGTATTTCATGAGAATGATGAATTAGAATATGATTAATTTTCTCTCCCTAATTCTGCTTTTATCTGTTTTTATCGTTTAAATAGTATCAGAGTAGTACACAAAATTCTTCCGCTCCTTGATCAAATCTTAATCGGATCAAACTCTGAAATTGATTCAAAAGTTTTGAAGTCTAGTTCTTTGCTGCAAATTTCTTTCTTAACTTTGAAAAGGTTTACAGCTATGGCACACACAACTAAGGAAACAACCACAACTTCGATCGACTCTAATTCACCACTGTACATCCATCCATCAGATGCACCAGGCTCTGTTTTAGTTTCTAAGCAGCTCATAGGTACCGAGAACTATGAGATTTGGAGTAGAGCAATGATTATTTTGCTGAGGGCAAATAATAAGTTAGGGTTTGTGGATGGATCTTGCGATAAGTCTTCAATTAATCCTCATCTGATTGCGCAATGGGAACGTTGTAATTCTTTGGTTCTTGCTTGGATATTCAACACAACGTCGAAAGAAATATTCAATGGAATTGTTTACTCATTGTGCGCTCATCAAATATGACAAGATCTACAAGAGCAGTATCACAAGGTCAATGGAACCAAAGTGTATGGAATACATCGTGAGATTGCTAGTCTAGCTCAAGGGACAAACACAGTGGCGACTTACTACAACAAGGTCAAATCACTCTGGGATGAGCTCAATTCTTTAGTAAGTTTGTCATCTCTAGATAGTATCTTGGCAGGGGCTTATCTAGAGCATCTCAATCAACAAAAGTTGCTACAATTTTTTATGGGACTCGTATTCTATGGTACGTAGTCAAATATTGCTCATGAATCCATTGCCATATGTTAAATATGCTTATTCAATAATTAACCAAGATGAGAGTCGGAGGATTTTATCTGGAATAAGTGTTAACTCTGAGGTTACCACTGCTCTTTATGCTCAAAACAATAGTAAACCACAAAATCCAAATTCGAAATATAAGGGAAAGAAACCATATTTCAAATGTGACTATTGTCATCTGCCTGGACACAAGAGGGAGACTTGTTATAAATTGAATGGTTACCTAGCTGATTACCAGTTCTCCAAGTCTAAAGCCTCTGCCAATCAAGTGCAAACACAAAATCTCACTACAGCTTCTGACCCTTAACATTGTACTAATACACTTGGTCCAGTTTTATCATCAGAGCAGTACAATCAAATTCTACAATTGCTAGGAAAAGAAAATAGTGTATTCTCCTCAACTAATCTTGCAAGTAATTTTACAGCTTTATATACCTGTCATGATAATAGCAAATGGATTATAGACTCAGGTGCTACTGACCATATGACCTATGATTTATCTAGTTTGAATTCTCCTACTATCATAGAATCATCTCCTAAATCACTCGTAGGATTGCTCAATGGTACTAAAACTCATATTAAACACATTGGTTCTATCAATCTGGATAATGACATTCATTTACATGGTGTCTTACATTTGCCAGAATTCAAACACAATTTTCTTTTTGTTTCAAAATTCATAGCTTCTAACAATTGTTTAATCACTTTCTATCCTAATTTCTCTTTAATCTAGAATCTCTGGAATGGCAAGTTTAAGGGGATTGGTAGACATAGCCAAGGTCTATACTATTTTGACTCCATTTCAAAAATAAAGTCCAGAGTATCAGATTTAAGAGTTTTGAATAAAACAGTTTGTAACAATTCTTGTTTCAGTACTATTGTACAAACTGGTCCAATAAAGATTGTGTTTCTTTAAGTAAAAAAATCTTGCACTATGACATCAAAGATTAGCGCATATTTCATATCCAATGTTGCAAATTATGCGAAATGAATTGAATGGTTCGTCAAGTATTCCTCATTGTCATGTTTGTCCATTAGCAAAACAAACTAAAATTCCATTCCCTAAAAGTATTTCATATTTTGATCATATTTTTGACTTATTGCATATGGATGTTTGTGGTCCATATAAGACTCCAACACATGGGAATGCTAGATATTTTCTTACTGTGGCAGATGATCATTCTCGAATTACTTGGTTATTTCTTTTGCAATTTAAATTTGATTCATTTTATATAATTAAACAGTTTCTTCAAATGGTCCAAACTCAGTATCATAGGACTCCAAAATGTATTAGGACTGATAATGGTTTAGAGTTTTTTAACAAAGATTGTCATGATTTACTAACTAATAAAAGGATCATACATCAAAGTTCATGTGCATATTCCCCTCAACAAAA
>CM047742.1:13812414-13905997 GCA_026225825.1 Pistacia integerrima | reverse complement strand
ATATTCCCCTCAACAAAATGGTGTTGTTGAGAGGAAGCATAAACACATATTAGAAGTTGCTAGAGCTTTAAAGTTTTAGTCAAATGTTTCCTACTCATCTTTGGGGATATTGTGTCCAAACAGTTGTTTATCTTATAAACTGATTTCCCACTTTAATTAGTTCTTAAAGGCATTTCTCCATATTAATTTTTTTTTTGGTAAATCTCTTGCATTAAATCATTTAAGAGTTTTTGGATCTTTGGCTTACTCTACAATTCTCCCTTCCAAAGATAAGTTGTCCCTTAGATCCACACCTTATGTTTTCTTAGGTTATTCTTTAACACAAAAGGGCTATTTTCTTTACAATTTGGCTTCTCATTCAGTCACTGTTTTTAGAGATGTTATTTTTTATGAAAATGTCTTTCCTTTCACTTGGTCTACACCTTCCAGTCCACCTTTTTTAGTTGATTATGATTTTCTCAAATTAGAAGCTATTCACTCTCATTCTTTTTCATTTGATGAGTCTCCACATGTTCAGATTGCAGACCCCAACTCAAAACATCATTTAGAACCTACTTTAATTTCTCCTTTCCTACTGCCCATAACCCAGATACTTCTCCTGTTTTACTTAGGAAATCCACCAGATCTATTAAACCACCTATTTGGACATCAGATTTTGTTTGTCCCACAATTCTAACCTCTTTTTAAGCCAAGCTTGTCCAATACCCTATATCTGATACATTTTCCTATGACAATATTACACCTTCTTATCAAGCTTTTTTGTCCAAAATATCCCATCTCATTAAACCTACTACCTTTTCCCAAGCCTCTAAAGACTAGCGTTGGGTTGATGCTATGAGAAGAGAAATTCAAGCTCTAGAACTTAATCATACCTGGTCTTTGGCCTCTTTACCATCTAGTAAACTTCCCATTGGTTGTAAATAGGTGTATAAACTTAAGTATAAGGCTCATGGATCCTTGGAAAGGTATAAGGTATAGTTGGTTCCCAAGGGGTACACTTAGCAAGCAGAGATTGATTATGTTGAGACCTTCTATCCTGTCATCAAGATGGTTACTATTCAGACTATTTTAACCTTAGCATCTATCCATCATTGGGCAACCTTATCAAGTGGATGTTGATAATACTTTTCTTTAAGGAGATTTACAAGAAAAAATATACATGACTTTGCCTCAAGGTTTGGCTGAACAAGGGGGATCCAATCTTGTTTGCAAGTTACATAAGTAAGTCCCTATATGGGTTAAAACAAGCTTCTCGAGTCTGCAACCACAAGCTCACATTAGCACTTCTTTCTGGAGGATTTCGGCAGTCTAAGTTGAATTATTCTCTTTTTATTAAAAGAGATAATACACATATTGTGATGCTTTTGGTTTATGTAGATGATATAGTTATTACAGGGAACAATTCTGATATAATTCTTCATACTAAAGAGCTATTACATTCCAATTTTAAGTTGAAGGATTTTGGTCTATTGCGGTATTTTTTAGGATTTGAGGTAGAGGTGGGCAAGGATCGGGCCTAATTGGTCCTGGGTTTGGGCCTTAATGGAACTAGTCCCAAATTGGGACCGAGCCCAATCGATCTCGGGACGGGTCCTAGTCCCATGAAATTTTTTAGGGCCCGGAGACTGGTTCTTAGGGGTCATGGGGCCATAAGTCCTATGGGCTTGGAAAATTGCAATATGCCCTCTAATACGTAAAATTTTAGTTTAGCCTTTATATTTATTATCTATTTTGTATAAAATACGGGGTTTTTGGATATTTACTAGGCGCTTAAATGAAATTGGGCGAGAGGGTTTGGGACCAAGCCTAGGCTCGAGCCTTGGAGGAGGCACCGCACTAGGGTCCTAGGCCCTCCTCCATGGGCCTGGTCCGGTTTTGGGACCGAACCTTATAAGGACGGTCCTTAGGCCCGATTTTTTGGGTGGGTTTTTTGGGTCTAGGCCCAAATTCCCACCTTTAATTTGAGGTGGCCAGATCTTCTAAGGGCATTAGTCTTTATCAACACAAGTATGCTTTGCAACTTATCTCTAAATGTGGTCTTTCTAGATCCAAACCTTCTTTAGTTTCCATGGATCAAAACTTGAAGATGACTTTTGCAGCTTATGATTAGCTTCTTCATCCAATTGATGATTCTCTCTTATTTGACCCTTAGCATTTTCCAACGATTGATTGGTAAGCTTTTGTATTTATGGATGATAAGACCTGACTTCAGTTATTTTGTTACTTTTGAGAGTTAGTTTATGCATAATCCCAAGCAATCTCATTTGAATGCTACTCTCAAAATTGTTAAATATGTTAAGTCTGCATCTGGTTTGGGCTTGTTTTTTCTTGCTAGTAATCCTTCTCACTTTGATGGCTTATTGTGATTCTAATTGGGCATCTTGTCTCATGACAAGAAAGTCAATTACTGGATATTGCATCTTTCTTGGTTCCTTTCTTATCTTTTGGAAATCCAAGCGCCAAGCTACCATTTCCAAGTCTTCATCTGAAGCTGAAAACAGGGCAATGACCTCTATTGTATGTGAAATTGTTTAGCTAGTTCAACTTCTTATTGCTGCTAATCCCATGTTTCATGAATGCACCAAACACATTGATACAGACTGTCATATTGTTTGTGAGAAGCTCAAGGTTGGTTTAATTCAGACTGCTTATGTTCCATCTTCTGAGTAGCCAGTTGATTTGTTTACCAAGGCTCTCAACAGAAGCTTCATCATCATTTATTACACAAGTTGAGTATTCTTGATCTCTATCACCCTCCAACTTTAAGGGGGAAAGTGTTAGTGTATACCATAGGAACCAATCGTGTTGTCGGTTTCTGGACATTATATCTTGTAAATGTATTATGAATAAAAGAAAGTATTCTTATTTCATATGTTGATTTACTGCTTCATTTATATTATATTAAATATTACATGTGAAATGTCTAGATGAAACGGATATTCAGAAGATCAAATCATCAGAGAATTCCCTTATGCAAGTAATGTTAATTGGGAAATAACATTGCATAGTAGGCATGCTGAATGTCTCCATTGAATATCACGTGATGGTATTAGTGTGGGTGATTATAAGAGGTATGTTACTAAGGCATTAGCATGGATAAATGATTAGTGAATTGTTTATCGAATATGGCCGATTACTATGAATCACATGGATATGGTCAATGATGCATCGTAGGATCGTGCTAGTGTACCTACTAATCCTTAGACCTGAGACATCACGGTTGGATTCAACATATGATGTATATGGTTCATATCGTGTATAAGCACGAGACTAGTCATGTCTTGTGTAATAAGTCGGTTTGGTCATATGTTATTCGTGTTCGAGGACAAGTGATAGTCAAGATGGGATCCGTTAACTCAAAATAGTTCCAATCTCGAGTTCCCAGACGATGTCAATAAACATTGGAAAAGAGAAATCTCTGGCCAGAGTATAATGAATGTTGGATGAAAAGTAATTTCATGTTGACGAGTTCCATTGTGTCGATTGACAATTCGATTAAAGATTAAGTTAAGGGTTTTGACATATCATGAATCATTTTTAATTGGGATTAGATGACGAAGGGATTTTACTACATGATACATACGATCAGAAATGATTCATTGGAGTTTACACTTCATTATGGTTTATGAGTTATGGAATATTGCTAGACGTTTACCATAATCAGTGAGAGTTTCGATTATAAAGAGTTATAACAAAACATATTGAAATATGATATTGGGTCTATGGCTAGATCACAGTGAATCCAAAATGGTCACACATAAAACCGAGCTCAAGAGAGAGTAATATATATCATTAATCGGATTAATGATTTTTGGACGTAAATGGTTGCATCCGAATTAATGTATTGGTGAGAAATGATTATCCATAGATAGCTAGCACTAACTAAGGGTAATAAGGAATTTATTAAATATTGTT
The DNA here is from genome assembly GCA_026225825.1 of Pistacia integerrima. Classification (NCBI taxonomy): domain Eukaryota; kingdom Viridiplantae; phylum Streptophyta; class Magnoliopsida; order Sapindales; family Anacardiaceae; genus Pistacia; species Pistacia integerrima. Next base: position 13,902,082 of record CM047742.1, on the reverse strand, counting down.
ATTGAATTGGATTTAATGATGGGGGCAAAAATGCATTGGTCTTATTTTAAAGGGTTAGAATATTTAATGAAATTAAAATTTGGTCTGATTATGAATTAATCATAAAACCAAAGACTTAGGCGTAAATGTTTATTCTTAAGTTAATTTTAAATTGTTTGAGGCATTCCCTCAAAACAATTTAAAATTACATTTTGTGCCTTATGGTATATAAATTAAGTATTATACCATTTTAATGCAATTGCAACAATTGAAAACAAAAGCACTCTTCACTCTCTCAGCTCTCTCTCATCTTTGGCTTGGGTGGATTTTATTTTAAGTTTCTTCATTCTCTTTTGAAGAATCTAGAATTCAAGTTTCAACATCAAGCATTTAATAGCAAAGGAGTTGGTAATATACTATTCTTTTTCTTTAAAAAATTGGCCATTGATGTTGTGTTTGTGTTCTACATTCATCATCTTGATCATTATTTTCTCTCCATTTTCCATGTCTAAAATGCACGAATCCCAACATAAAAGTTTTTTTTGGGGGGTGATTAGCAATATACTGTGACAGTTAGTTGAGTTGTAATTGAAGTAGTTAGTTACATGTGCTATAGTTAGTTAACTAGAGTTTAGTTAATTGTTACTGCAGTTAGTTACAATACTTAAGTGAAGAAGAAATACCGATTATTGCACTTCATGAGAATGATGAATTAGAATATGCTTAATTTTCTCTTCCCAAATCTCTGATGTCATTGTTTAGAATTAATATATTAATATAAACATAGAAAAACATGGAGAAGAGAATCTAAAAATCCTTATCCCATTCCCATCCTCTTTCTCCCAAACAAAATCACAACCATGCAATTTCTTCGTTCATCTCTACCCTTGCAAACACATCTCCCACATCCTATCAAACAAAGACCACCAATCCACGATCATCACCAAAAATCTTAATCATAATCATAATCAAAATCCAATGTAGAACACCCATTAAGGTCAATCCTTCTCACGTACCCATAGCCCCAACCTCCCTCCTCTACTGCTGTTGTCGCTGCCCCTTTTCAGTTTTCACCACCTCCTTCAACAACAGCAACAATAACTCCAAATGTTTTGGTCTTACGAGCGTCAAGAAATCGAACAAGTCAACGATTTCAAGAACCACCAACTCTGTCTTGGTCGCATCAAGAAAATCATTGATGTATATTACATTTTTACGGGTTGAATTGAACTTTGAAGACGCAGTTGCAGAAACCAAAAATTTTCCGGTTTTCCCCTTTTAATGACCCGGTTTAGGCCCTGGGCCTGTTCCGAAACTTAAAGCTACAAACGGATAATGTAAAATTTTAAAAAAGAAAAAAAAAACCGTAGAAAAAGAAAAGTTTGATATATAGAGTTATATTCTTTTTGTTTCAAATATTTCAAGTTTTAAAAAGATAATATATAACTCATGAAAGAGAGTAATTATATTCTAAATTAAATTCCTAAATATAATTATGATGAATATCATAAATAAGAGATTTTTGGAATGATAACACAATGATTTATTTTGTAAATATAATTTTTACAATGTCTTCTTTCAATAGAATCACTTTTGAATTTATTAAACATCTCATATTTCCATCATGATCAGGTGGAGAGTCCTATTAATTTAATAGAGAAGGGTAGCTTAGTGGCTAACCTACGTACAAACAAGCTTTCATTAATGTACTAATAAGGATATTCAACTTTAAATAAGTTTTTAGCATATATAGGAGAGATCTCGCCCTGTTGAAACTTGAGCTTGATCTAGATTTACACACCAACAGATGATACAACAAGAAATATTATTTAGAAGCACAACTTTTGGAGTTAACCAAGGTAGCAACAAACTCATCAATATTTTTATCGGAACTACCACCTTCACCCATGGCTTTTCTGGCCAATTTCTTCCACTTAGCTGCATTCTTTTTTATTTCTTTCCCTTTCTCACCCTCCAATATTTCCAATATGGAATCTTGTATTGCTTTTTGTTTCACAATTCCTTTCTCATCAGCCGGAGCTTTAAGCCCCATTTTCCACACATCCATAATATACTTAGCATTAGTGCTTTGGTCAGTCCAACAAGGCATTGCCACCATTGGAACTCCCAAACTCAGAGCCTCCAATGTAGAATTCCATCCACAATGTGTAACAAAACACCCAATTGCTTCATGTGCCAAAACATCTAATTGAGGACACCAACTCAGCACCAGCCCCTTCTCGGCTGTCTCCTCCACAAAATTTTTAGGAAGTTTAGCCTCTTCGAACTCCCTCACCACCCACAAGAAGTGTTTGTCACTTGCTTTAAGACCCCAAGCCAGTTCTTCCATTTGCTCAGCTCCTAGCGCCGCCAAGCTACCGAAAGACACATAAACAACCGATCCTTTTGGTCGATCATTTACCCATTTCATGCACACTTCACTATTTGGATTAAAGATGCTAAAACCATAGTCTTTATCTTTTTCAAGTTGCTTATCCAAGTACATCGATGGTATAGTTGGTCCAACTGTGCTCAATGAAAACAGCTTAGCAAGCCAATCCACTACCTGAATGAAATGATTCCATAAAAAAATTAATAATATTTGTAACACACCAGCCAAATATTAAGATATTGTTGGATTTTTGTCTCTTATCCACCTCAAAGAGGAGGACTTAGAACACGTCTCTCTTGATTCGGATTTCATCATTCGAAAGAACCTTTGATTTGTTTCCAATGATAAAATCATGAGTTCGAATCAAGAGGGACACATTCTAAGCCCTACCATGCAAAGTGGATAGGAGATAAATCCACAAAATCTTGACAATGGACTAGGATGTTATCAGTTTTCTAGATCTTGAAACAAAATCATCTTTAAAATTTCAACTAAAAATTATAATTTTGTTAACTACCTCTTTCTCCAACTCGTAAAAAGTGTTGCAAAGAACCCAATTAGCCTCGTGAATATTGCCAAATTGAGAAGTGACTACCATAGGAAAAATAGCAGGATAGGACTCCATATCGTAAACAAAAGAAGGCGTATCATGAGGCTTAAGTGGAGGCAATCCAGGCAGTAAAATTTCATCGTCGTTAAGTGGCAATTTGAGCAAACCCCTGTGCACATGGTAGTATATACTATCGACGGCACAAGATTGGGTGAGAAAGGAAGCTGCAAACAAGCCAAATTTCTTTGCAACATGAAGAGCCCAAGGCAAAAATGAATCATATACAATGCAATCGATTGGACAAATTGAATCTAAGCCGTTCATCTTCTCGACAAGCTCAGAAAGGGTCTGTGGACCGACCTCCCAAAAACGCTCCAAGTAGGCAGAAATGCTTTCTGCTTGATTAATACCGCCGTCATCATAGCCGTCGGAGATCGTCTCGAGCGCAATGGAGGTGGAGGAGGAAGCTGTATGAAGGGTTTTGACGATGAAACGAGTAGTGACTAGTGTGAACTTAATTCCTCTTTGCTCTAAGCGTTTAGAAAATTGGAGAAGAGGGTTTATGTGGCCTTGGGCTGGATACGATAAGATCAAACAGTGAGCTTTACAGGAGGGTTTCTTTGCGTTCTCCATTCTTGTTAATTTTAGAAGAAACTAATGAAGTAATCCTACAGACAATTTGGTGTTATAAATAAATGCATATCGATCACATGGTGTAAGGACCTTCAGATATGTGGTCATGAATCAAGACTAGTTGTTGGTAAGTCAAAGTATAGTAGGTCTCTTCATATCATAATGGTGAGAGGTGCTTAGAAATTTAACCATTAGAAAAGATGTCGAAGGATTGTGATTAGGTTTCATTTGTGAAAATGAAGTTTTGTTTTGTTTTTTTTTTGTGTGTGTGTCTACTATAGCTTTTATAAACTACTATTAAATTTTAATGTTATAATATTATAAAAAAACATGCATTTTTATGATGCTTCAAAAGATGATAGTTCTATTTTTAGCAACATGCATCCACTACACCCTTTTTTCATACAAAAACTAAGATTGTATGGTGTGAGATCTAATCAGCTAGACTATCTATTTGGAGACTAAAAGATTATATTATTTTAAAATTGCATGATTTGCTATAGATATATAACTCCAATCATTCAGATGAAAGAGATAGTCACTATATTAGTGTTTTTTTTTTTACCAGGTGGCCCATAATTTACATGGTGAAATATGTCATATTCTATTGCTAAAGCTGAGAGACGATGAATTTGAAAATTAAATCATCAAAAAAATGTCAATGATTATTGTTGATTAGGTATCTCTTGTAGAATGAATAATATTGTTTTTTTTTTTTTTGGCCTAATTTTTGTGCCTATTATTATGAATATTCTTTAATATATAGATAAACTCTCATATTGGAATTGTTCTTCAATAACGCCTTGCATTCTATCTAAAAATACTTTGGATTAGAAGAAATACTTATTCTTAAGAGTTTTTGACTGATGAATTATTTTCTTTCCTCCTACTACAATGAAGAAGTAAAATCAAATGCAAACTTCTCGCAGATCACCGTAGCTTTGGATTCTCGGTTTTCAAGCATCTTTTAATAACAAGAATCTAATAATACATTGTTCAAAAGGTTTCATTTGTTTAGTAACCCGTGTTAGCTGTAAGGTGGCATATCTGTTTAGAGTATGCTAACAAATATTCATTTGAGTCACTGAATACGTATGAAAAATTGCCTATATTATAGTAAATTTGAGATGATGATGACGATATTGGTATTACTTCATGGACCTGCAAATTAAAGTTATATATAAACTGACACAAAGGACAACAAAAGGTTCCCTGACATATGCATGTGGCACGGTTAAGCAATTGTATTACGATTAACGTTTAACACGAGTGAGATTTGAGAAAAATAAATAAATTTATGGACAGATTTGGTGATAAAATAGTTTGATACTAAGCTGGTTTGATAGAATTGAAAGCAAGGAAAATGAATAATTGATAGGAGATGTTTAACTACAAGAAATTATTGATGGAATAGAATATGTATTGGTTGGATTTTTGTTAAGATTGTTAATAAAAACTTCATTGGCCCTTTTTAAGGTTTCGATCAAATCAATCCATTTGTATTGTTTGAAAACCGACCCACAATTTTATCATCACATTCTCCCATGAAGTATTTATTTAGTAGAAAGGAAACAGCCGCCAAATTGGAAGCAAGTTGCGTGGAGGACACGTTAGTCCAATTGCATGAGACAGGACACTTGGCACCAAGTTAATGAATTATAAAAGTAGTTGAAATGTTAATTAAGTTTCTTGGAGCAACATTCGACGGCGTGGTTGAGAAAGTGGATATTATTAGTTTATTACCCATAAGTCCATTCACTCTCAATGAAGGGTCCAATTCTGCCACAAACATAAAGGCCTTGTGCTTGAACTTCCTTGATGAATTTGACCACTACCACTGAAATCATACTATAGTGTATATTAAATTAAATTAGTTGAAAGAGAAACAGGGGAGTTGATGGGTTAATTAATATAAAATCTAACCTCAACAGGTTGGGGCTCGTGAAGGTTCCAAAACACACAAGTTTGAATGACATACAGTCCTACCTCTTTGGCTTTGCCTATCAATGCTGGCCACATCTACATCCATCAAAATATTTAGAATCAGATTGTTATGCTAAAATATAAAAGGAGTGAAAACAAAATTCATTAGAGCTACCGCAGAAAATTCAATAGAGCTCGTGACAATGTCCATGTGCAAACAGAATTCATAAAACAAAGCTGCTTGTATGTATTGAATTATTTAAAATGAAAATGACAGTGATTATGAGCTAACTTAACTATTCAAGAAAAGAGCCAAAAAAAAAAAAAAAAAAAGTTTAGTGGTCTGATCACATTCCTAACAGTATTTTGATAATCCAAACCAACACAAGAAAGACTTGATCCAACCTGAATTTTTGGTTGGTGTTGGTCTTTCAAATACTAGGAAATATCTCACAAACTAACAACTGTTAATCATATCTTAACCCTAAAACAATATTTTTTATATAAAGACGAGCGAATTACATGTTTTTACCTTATGTGAATACATCCAAAGATTTGGCCATAATTAATAGCCAGAAGTTGTAGATCTAGTCGGAAATGACTAGAATAGATCCTGGTTGTTTTCGACCAGATCCAGCCAGTCGTACACCATTCCTACGTCGGCTGGTGGTTGGCAATAGTGGCTAGATTCGGCCACCATCTTTGTGTAATTTTTTTAAAGTCCAAAGACATTTATGTCTTAAAAATTTTGTATATAAAGATAAAAATAATCCATGGATATATTTGTAAATTGTTTTTAGAATAAGGACATTATTATCCAAAAATTTTAATAGTTAATGATAAAATTGTAACAAAAATAAGATTTCCAAGTAATCCTAAAATACCTAAGAAAATGGCAGTAATCAGACTACCTCCTATAGTACCAACAAGAAATCTTATATTAACTGGTGAAGATATATAATCTATTATAACCAAACACACCCTAAATTGAATGCCTAACCAACTAACAGGGGTAATGAAAAATCAAGAAAAGTTCAATCATGAACAATAGGTCTCATCCTATGATTAGGTGAGTTTAAAATGAAATGTTTCATGTGTGTCATCCTATGGTTAGGTGGGCTTTGTATAATAAAATGTGACATCCTATTGTTATATGGGCTTTATATGAGTTCCCTAGAAGTAGTGGCAGACTCAGGATTTTTACCAAAGGGAGCCTCTGCAGCTCCGCTATTGTTTGCTAGTCAACTAGTAAAAACTTTTAAAAAACCATTAAATCTTGAGCAAATGAAATAATACAATATCAAGAAGTTGAAAGGAAAAAAATGCAACAACACAATACTTTCCTACTTGAATAAGTCTATGAGAAGCAAAATCTTGAGCAAATATGTTAAAAAAAACATCAAATTCACAAGAAATTTTTTACGTGGAAAAACCTCTTTAATGTGAACAGAGTAAAAAACCATAAATCTAAACCCTAAACCCTAAATCTTAACCTAATTTGCTTTCAATTCAAACTTCTCTTACCAATTGATGTCATTGATGTCTTATGGAAATTTGAGATGAAAATTGGAAAGGAAGTACCAAAGGCCAAATGGAATAATAAGTTGAGTAATATGCACTTTTAAAGTAATATTTTTTATGATTAAGTTCTTTAAAAAATTATATAATAAACAATTCTGCTTGCTCTTAACACTAGATTATTATGGTCAAAGTTTAATGGATGATTCAAATTGAATCATAATCTAATTATTAATTTTTAATTATGTCACATCATTATCATTAGTTGGAGGATAGATTTGTGAAAAAAGTATAACATAATCAATTGAAATTTGTTAAAATCAGGGAAAGATAATGATAATTATTAACTAGATTGTTAGTTTATAATTATATAAATTATTAATTTTTATTTCTATTAAAAAGGGGTGTAAGTTACAACATGAAATCTTTTATTAATAGAGAGAATTGATGTCTGTTAAGTAATTAATTAGGTAAAGAGATATTGACGGAAAGGTAATTATAGATAAAATGACAGTGAGGCTAGGTTATAGAATTAAAAATCATGGTTAATAGTTATTTGTATGGTATATTATATAGAATAAATTAGGGAAAAAGTGGGAGGACAGAAATATTAAATTAATAAAGACAGGTAGAACCCCAAAGGATAAGGAGAGATTATAGGGAAGACTACTCTATAGAAAAATTGGTTTTTTTTTTTTTTTTTTATTTTTTTTAAATTTGAGGATAGGCCTAAGCCTACCCTCAAAGGGCCAAGGTTCCAACCCCTACCTAGAACTTCTAGAAGCAATCGCCCTTGTGATGTGCAGTCTTAGAAGCAACCATTCGGGATTTGCTTTGACTAACCCAAGAAGCAGACGTTTGGGTTTTGTGTTGAAGAGCCCAGGAGGCAACTATTTGGGTTAAAGCCTTAAAGGCTTTGTTTGTTAAAAAAAAGAAGAGAAAAAAGATAACCCCAATAAAAAAAAGATTAACAGCCTTAGACTAGATAATTTTATAACCCCCCAAAATGATCCAATAATATTCACTTTTCATTCCCTAATCTTATATTACTGTCAGATCAAACAAAGGAATATCTAGAATCAAAGATAGATAACTACCCACAGCCCTAATCAAACACAACCTAAAGTTATTGGATCTTGTTTGCAGCATTGGATCTCCTTTGACAAAAGTGGTTATATAAAACCCTAGTTAGTAAATAACACCTTTTATACTCATATAAAAATATTTTATAAGTGGTCGCCGAATTCATTCGTGTATAATTGGACTAGCCGTATAATTCCCGAATTTTTGTTTGACTCAAATTACTCAAACTCTCTTTTCTCATCTTCATCCTTGGTTCTTTGACGTCTTTGACAGTTTCTTCTCTTTGAAGTCTTTGGCAGTTGGACTCCTTTTCAAAACTTCTTTTCTAACTTTCTTCATCTCTTAAATCTTGATCTCTTCTTCTCTTCTCTTTAGTCTTTCTTTTTAACTCTCTTTTTCAAGCTTCAAACCCAAAAGTAAGACTTCAAGGTACACATTTCTTCTATTTTCTTTGAATCTCTTATGTTGGTTAATTGCTTGTATTTGTGTTGGCGTGTGAGTAGTAGTAATAAGGGGGCTGATGGATTGATGGATTAGTTATATTGGTGGATTGATGGATTTGTTTAAAACCCGTTTGATGAAATGCTTGTGAGAGTGAAATTACTACGACACATTGCAAAGAGTGAAATTGAAACTGAAAAAAGAAGAAGAAGAGAGATTCCAAATTAAGTAATTAATATGATGAATGTTCACCCTAGTTTACGCAATGTGAACATGATGAATGTTCTTATCTCTGCTCATCCTAAAATGTCAAAGAGTCCTTAAGTCATGCATCTTGAATTATTAAATATCAAAAGATTCTTTGAATTTTTGACTTCTTAATTTAATAACTATTAAAGAATTTCATGTCTATCAACTTCATTAAATAATTTTAGTCAACCAATTTTTTCCAGCTAGCGTACAAACTTGAACAAGACCTGATTAAGCAACTTCTTCATAAATAGCCATAATCACCGCACCAGTTAGCACAACCAAGAGAAACTTAAAACTATTAAGGAGAGGTGAAAGCATTTGATTGACTAAACTCAAGCCTCATAAGTCATTGACATTTAATAATACTAACTAGAATACAAGTTAGGCTTATGATAGGTTGGATTTTCATCCAAGCCTACTACTAAATTATAATTGAAGCTTCTTTGTAAAAAGCTGCTTGGTCAATGACTGATATTAATACAAAGGAGTATAAGGTTCCAATCGAGAAGAATAACCATAAAAGTTTCAGCTTAGAAACCAAGCAAACCAGTCTTCATCATCAATTCAAAATAACTAAACCCATATCTTTTAACAAAACTTCTTGAACTTGCTGAAGTTTGTGGCCATCCAAATCTCATACGTAGAAGTGGGAATTAATTCGAGTTACAAACTGAGTTACTTAAATTGCTTCAATAACAAGTCATCCTCGTAAGTTTTAAAAAAAATTATATATCTTTCTTATACATTGCTTCTCTTTTTGTATTTAAAAACTTTTTATGTTATTTGGAGAAATATGATGGGATTACAATGGAGATGATCTTCCTGTACTCAAGAAGTATGCCATTCGAATTTTGAGTCAATCTTGTAGCGTTTCATCATGTGAGAGGAAATTGAAGTGTTTTTGAAGCCGCTCAAACAAAAAAAAGGAATAGGTTGTCACATGAAATGCTAGACACCTTGTGTATGTGAGGATGAACACGATGATGATGGATAAGTTCACTTCTACAATGAATCGCGACTTAAAACCTATAGATCTTGAGAAATTGGGGGAGCTTTCAAACTATAAATATGAAGAAATTCATATGGACGAAGATTCTAATTCTACATCGACAGTTGAGGGTTACATAGATGGCTTGATAGATAATGAATGACATTTCTTGGTTGGATGATACTTTTTTTTAGTTGTTATTGTTGTTTATGTACTTTGTGAGTTTTTGTTATAAACTATAATTTAAATCTTGGTTATATTATTTGTGTATTTTATTTGTTCAGAGTTCTAATTCGACTTTGAATTTTGATTTTGTTATGTGTTTGGTTTGACACTATAATTGAATCTTGGCTATATATTGTGTTTAAGTCTTGAGACTATAATTTGAATCTCAGTTATATATTGTGTATTTGTGTTATATTATTAGGTCTAATTGTTATTAGTTAATTGAATATTTTGCATTTGAAATGCTATATTGATTTTAACCAGGTGCTCCATGAAAAGTGCTAAAACCAGGATTGATATTGTCGTATTTTTCAAAATGTATTATTGACAATGCGTCGTATTAAACCCGTATCATATTTTTCCCGTATCCGAATTTTATGGTTGAATTTTTACAAACGTATTTTTCACGCTTTATCGTATCATACCCGTAAAATTCCCGTACCATTTTTTTGCTATACCCGTATTTACTAATTAGGTATAAAACTACAAACCCGACTCATATTTTATTCATGTAGCAGGCACATCTCATATATGTATTCTTCTTTCCATATACATGTGCCCATGCAGTAGGAAGCTCCCTTTTATAGATTTACCAATAACCTTATAAAAAGATGGTGAATTAACTAGATTATTTAAGAGAATAAATATGAACATAGTGGAAGAATAACAGGGAATAACTTTCATGAAAATAATGTTTTTAAGTATTGGAGAGATGAACGGTTGTATTATGCATTGATATAATTGACATCTAATAATTAATAATATATGTGTTAAGGAGTAAGGACTATAATAATCCGAAAAAACCAAACTTGATATTGAATAGTACGACTAACAATTATATTTTAATATTTAATTATAGGAGTTAGGACGGGATGGTTGGGGTATCACTCTCACCTTCAAATTTTCTGTATTCTAATATAAATATTTGCATGAGTTCATGCACTTAGGTTAATTATAAAAACGCATATAAATATTTATATTATTAATTAATATTCTGAACATAAATTCATGGAATGAAGTAAACAAAACAACTTTGAAAACGGAAGGTAAAAGTCGGTATTTTCTGTATCGTTGTACAAATATTTTCACACATTTTAAAAATGTTCTAATGTAATTTTTGAGTAAGAATATACCAAATTTTTAGTAATGAGATCATATTTTTCCAAGTAACTTCTTGTCTCTTTTAAGTAAAATTTTTGAGATTATAAGTAGATTAATGTAGACGGTAAAATCTACGGTTACGGAATGGGGGGTATGATCCTATGAAGGTTGAGGCCATTAGCAATCCGCTGTAGCTACACACAAGAAAACAAGCATGAAACGAACGGAGAACACCAGGGTGGTGTTTGCCATAGGCACTCTGACACTCAAGTTAGCAAGGCTGAATGAAGGCTAATTTAGTGAGGGTTAGGGAAAGAGAAGGTTACTAGAAGATTAGTCGGAGACTATAACTACGGTCGTAATGTAAAGCTCTTGAGAGTGGGAACTATGGGGTTAGAAGGTATGATGTCCCATGAACTGTGAGAGGGCTAGCCTTTGTTTAAATAACAGCTGTAGGATCTTCGAGTTCTAGTAGACTGTGAGTCCTTTGGAGGTTGAGGTTTAGTGAATAGGAAGACCTTTGATTCCCTTACCGTAGTAGGAGAGGGAGTCCTAGTTGGTTTAAGATACAGATCTTAGACGATAGTAATGGATCTTCAAGAGAATCTAAATAGTAGGCAACCTTGGGGTCTAAGTAAACCCTAGGTCCAATAGGTGATCTTGGATCAAAGGGCATGGGCCCAAACAAGCTGATGATGAGGCCTAAATGAATCGGGACCTTTGTTGATTAGGCTTAAGCAATGAGCAGCAGGGTGGGTGTACTGAGCAGACCTAATATGCAAACTCTGTTACAAGCCCAGTTTGAATTGGGCCATGGCTCCGAGCTTTGTTGAAGGTGTCTTCATCTTTGGGCCTATTGGGGCCGAGGACATTTTTTGGCCCTAACAGTTTGCCTCCCACTCTTTAAGTTAAGAAGTGTTTAGCTTAGAGAGTAGATGTTGCGTGAAGGTATGCTTAGTCGTCCTTTGTGACCGACTGGTTGAATATGTGAACGTGCTGCTTCTCTATTCGCAGAACCGAATAGTATAGCTTTTACTATAGGTGATGCACTTGGCATACCAGACCTAGTGGGTGGGTGGAGGTGAAAAACAAACATGCCCTCACTCGACGTATCTAACTGAGTGAGAAAGAAAAGTTGACCTTGAAGACCTCGCCCGGTGCATCGGACCAAGTGAGGGGGAGAGGCGAATATCCGTGAAGATGCCCTAACTTGATGCATCAAACCAAGTGAGAGGATGTGAGGCACATCCTATGAAGGTGTCCTCACTCTATGCATCGACCGAAAGAGGATGTGAGAAACCAAGTGAGAGGATGTGAGGCACATCCTATGAAGGTGTCCTCACTCGGTGCATCGAATCGAGTGAGAGGATGTGAGACACATCCTATGAAGGTGTCCTCGCTCGATGCATCGAACCGAGTGAGAGGATGTGAAGCATACCCTTTGAAGGTGCCCTCACTCGGTGCATTGAACCGAGTGAGAAATGTTATGAGAGCTTGTATCACTCGGTGCATCGAGCCAAATGATATGTTGCGAACTAGTTCTTTGGAGCTTCCCATTCGGTTGGGCGGATCGAGCGAATGGATATGAAGTGTCAAAGGCATTTGATTAAGTAAGTAATGAGATGAATCATCAGCACTTATTGGAGGTGTGCTTGCCCGATCAGGTTAACCGAATGATGATACTAAGGCAAGTGCAATCGTCATGCTTCCGGGTACATGTGTGCCTGAACTGGTGACACGTATAAGGTCAGGATTTCAACCTGTTTTGGGCGGGAATTTTGAAAGTTGAGTCATTTAGGGCAAAACGAGGTTTTGCCATGTGGCCATGTTTGAAGGGACAATCATTAAATGCCACTCAGAAGCGTCTTTGGGTATTCCATCTTTTTCATTTCAAACATTGAAGAGTTTCTTCGCATGCTTTCGTAGGGGAGAACTTTCAGTGCTTTAGAGGTTTTCCGACGTTTCTTCATGGTAACCGCTTCTTTTTGATTTATGAGTCTACTGTTGCTTTTAGTTAGTCTCTAGAGTAGTATTCTTGTTGTTTTGAGGAGGTTTCAAATATAGAGAAAAAAAAGGGATTGTGGTCTCCTAGGTTTGCTTGTGAAGGGGATTATTTGATTTTAGAGTGTTTTGTTGTGGTTTGTATGTCTAGTTTGGAGGAGTTGCATTTGTGTTTAATTTCTGGAGAAATTTGGAGTGATTTGCTTGAGTTTTGATTTGTTTTTGGTGGGCATGAAGTATGCTGGATTTATTTTTTGAAGTGCTGGGTTTTTAGCAAAGATAGAAGACAAAGTCAAGTTATGGGGTATTTTGGTTCGGCTTACCTCGGTCGACTTAACCGGGTCGAGTGTAGCGGTTGAGTGGTGGTTACAGACAAGGCAAATTGGGGGTTAGGACATTCGATCATCCGGATCAAGGAAAGTGAGACATTGTCACTCAAAGTTTTTAGGTGAGGTCATTCGGTCGTCCTTACCAAGTTGAATTTGTGGGAGTTTATGGTTAAGCCAACAGGTTAAAGTGATAGGCAGTCGGTTGTCTTGGGCGAGTGAGTGTTTTTGACACTGAGGTTAGACTAGTAGGTTGGAGGTACCAATTTATCGTCCTAACCGAGCCAAGTGGTGGAATTGTGTTCGCCAAAGGGTGGAAACACTTAACCTTGTTAAAGATACGGTAGATCACCTTGGTTGAGTCGGGTGAGCTAAGCGAATATATGTTGCAGTCAGAATTGGGCAACTCGAACGGGGCAGAGGTGGAGGTTGGGAATGAGTACGAGAGGGCCCCAACGATGGTAGTAATGCTAGAGGGTGGAGGTGTTCTAGTTAGCATACCAAAGGGGGTGAATTTGGCTGCTCTTGGGCCAAGTGGTGCTTCTCCGAGTGATGATGATTCAGATGGGCAAGGGACGAGCGAGGAAGACTTTGATGAAGCTAACGGTTCCGAGAGTTTACCTTCTACCAATGGTGGCTGCGAGGACGAGCTAAGTCGGCCCAGTAACGGGATACTGAATAAGGACTATCCACTTTTGTTAAAGGAGAACGATGTGTGGCAGATCATAACTATGTACCACATTCCAGAGTCATTTGAGGTTAGGGTGTCTAAATCGTGCGAGAGGGTCGACTGGGAGGCAAAAGGTTGGGTGAGTGTCTATGAGAAGTGGTTCCATGATGGGCTGAGGCTTTCGATACCTCGACTTGTCTAGGAGGTGCTGAATCATTTTATGATTGCTCCGACTCAGATCATGTCGAATAGGTGGAGGCTGCTGATGGCGTTAGAGGTCCTCTGTATACAGAATCAAGTGATGTTTGGATTGCACGAGTTGTTGTATTCCTATTTCCTGAAAGAGAGTGAAAAAGATAAGGATAGATACATTATCACTCTTAGGCATGACTGGACCCATCTTGTGATTGACCTTCGGTCGAGTGATAAGAACTGGAAGGAACACATTTTCTTGTTGAGGGGTGAAGCAGTCTCTGGAGAGAAAGGCCAGGGCTAGATCCCGTATACTTGGCGGGCGACTTGTGAGGAACGTAACCTTTACTCATGCTTTGATTACTAAAGTCTTATTTTGTTTTTCTTTTGTAGATCCTGGTTTCACTCGGGCCAGACACAGTAGGAACGGCTTGGACTTGCGATTGTAAAGTTTCTTGCCTTTCCCAGGGAGCAGAGAGATTGGCAAGTAGTGTTAGAAGAGGCGAATTTAAGGGCAAGTCACTTGTGGGCTAGAGTTGGGGCAATTTAGCGAGGTATCCCCTTCCCTTCGTTAAAGAAGATTTGGAGTGTGCTGCTCATTTGCTACTACAATCATATTTTGTTTGGTAAGTCGAGCCTGAACCCACTAACTATTAAGGAATTTATGATTACAGTGAGGCTTATGAAGAAGTTAACCATCCCTAAGCGCGAGTGAGTCTATCGCGAGGCATCGTGAAAAGAGAAAGAGAGACTCTTTGACCAGGGCGGAGAGAAGGGTGGAGGATGTGGTTGTGACTCCACCTAAACAACCAGCTACGACGGGGGTTGGGTCATCCAAGGCAGTGGTCTTGGATAAGCAAATTGAGATGCTTACTTTTAGTATCCCGGCCTTTACATCGACCTATTCGGATGTCGCTTCCATGAGCAAGTTAGTCGATTCGTTCTTGTTTCCAGCAAACGAGAGCCAACTGAATCAGATGAGCGCAGTTACGGCTGCTGATTAGGGGGTTTCCCATGCTTTCTAGGTATGAATCAGGCTTTTGTCTTACTGTACTCGTAGTGATTGAACACTGATCGAATGATTTTATGTGGGCTTTCACAAGTAGCCTGCACCTCAGGAAATCCATCTGTCGTAGGAGAGGAGAATACAAGATGTTTCTAAGTCCAATGCCAATCTACTACACAAAGAGGCGGCAGCCTAAAAGGCTGAGCGGGAAAGCCAGTAGCAAATGAGGGAGGTCGAGGCCAAATTGGAGCGATTGAAGAAGGAGATGGTCGAGAAAAACGCGAAGGTTGAGTCGCTGAAGGAGCAGTGCCTTACCATTTCTAATGATGCCATCATCAGGACTAGAGGAGAGCTAGTGCTGCATTACAAGGCCAGGAACACTACCCACTGGAATCCCGGATGAGGACATCCAGCTATTACGGGAGATGAAGAAGGAGGAAGAGGAGGCTAGTTGAGTGGATTATATAGAGGAACAGGTTGATGATAAGGTATTCGACCTCGCTAGTCAACCAAGATGGTCGATTACAGATGATGCCGATGACCGAGTGCAGGGGGACATCGTTAGAGGAGGGAGGTGACAGGGTGTCCGAGTTCGGAGATGGGTGAGACAACTTGTACTATGATTGTGGGGCATGATGCCTCTTAGGCTTATGTTTATTTTTTCTTATGTAATTCTGGAGCCTGAGTTGCCTTTTCATGGCGTATGTGTCTTTTTGTATCTGATACTTAGCCGTTTGGGGCTTTTATGATTCAACTTGTGTTTCCATTTTAATGTTTTCTTCACGGATGGATGGATTGATCGTTTGTAGATGTGTGGGGGTTGAACCCTCTTTCTTAGGTAATCACCTCGTAGATGTATCTTGTCTAGGCAAAATGTTGTAGTCGAGTCAGCATGGTTCGATTCGAGTGTATGAACCGATACGCCAGTTTGAGCTAACTGATTGTGTTTGTTATGTGGACAAAGCCAAGTGGCTAAGTCGCTAGTGTCGCTTGAAGGTGATTTTATAGGACCGTGTTGGTATAGGTCGACTGGAGTTGTAAGCCAATGAATTATTTTTGGTCGGGCTGAGCTGACCAAAAGTGTAAATTTAAGTGAATTATTAAGTCAGTTTGGGCCAATTGGATGTGTAAGTCGATGAGTGGTCTGAGTTGACTGAAGGTGTAAGTTTACGTGAATTGTTAAGTCAGTCATGGCCGATTAAAGGTGTAAGTCGATGAATTGCTATGTCAGTTTGAGCTGATTGATGGTGTAATTTTGCTGATCATAATTTATTGGTTCAGGCCATGAGGCCGAGTGAAGGTGAGGGTCGAATTTTCCCTTGAATCTAGGCCATGAGGCCGATTGATAGTGTATTAGTCGGTAGTGTGGCCGAGTGGTTGTAAATTGAAGGTGAATGCCACTATATCATTGAATAGTTCTTTTATTGAATTCAGGCCACAAGGCCAACTGAAGGTGAATGAGGTGGACATGCACATTCATCCTTTTTAAAACAAAAACAAGAATAAATAATTGACGATGAGACAAATCTGACTAAAAATAGTAGCGTTTGAGGTGGATTGCATTCCAACTATTACTGATGTCTTTGCCCTCGGGGGTTTGAAGTCTGTAGGCACCCTTTCTTACTTTTTTAGTGATCTTGTAGGGTCCCTCCTAGGTAGAGTCGAGCTTGCCAGAGTTGATCTCTTAGTGTTTTGAAAGACTTTGTGGAGGACCAAGTTGCCTTCTTTGAAAGTTCTTACTCTGACATTACGGTTGTAGTGTCAAGCAGCCTACTGCTGGTAGATGGCATTGCAGATGTTTGCTTGCTTCGCATAGTTCATCAATTATGTCCAAGTTGTGACAAAAGTTCTGGCTGAGGGCTTCTTCATCTGACTATTGGAGTCTGGTTGAAAGGACTGATACTTAGTTAGGATCACTGCCTTAGATCCATATGTGAGGGAGAAAAAGGTTTTGCCAATGGACAAGTGGGATGTTGTTCGATATGACCAGAGGACCCCTGGCAATTTGTCTGCCCATGGAGGCGCTTCTTTAAAGTCTACATGATTATTTTATTTGATGATTCGGCTTGACCATTCAATTGGGGGTTGCGAGGGGTAGAGAAGCTAAGCTTGATCCCCCACATATCACAAATGTCTCTAAAGCCTAAGCTGATGAATTGGGATCCATTGTCGGTGACTATTTCCTTTGGTATTTTGAATCTACAGATGATATGTTTCTAGATGAAGGCCTTTACCTCTCAATCTTTGACTTGGTGAGTGTTTTGGCTTCAAACCATTTAGTAAAATAGTCGGTGACTACCAACATGAAGACTCGTTGCCCGGGTGCGATCGGGAGTTTTCCAACTATGTCCATCCCCCACTGCATGAATGGCCAAGGTTTGAGGGTGGAGTTGAGTCGCTCAGGTAGGAGGTGTGAGATGTGGGCGAACCTTTGACTGTTATCACATTTCTTCATATAGGATGTTGAGTTAGTGCGTATAGTTGGTCAATAGTAACCAACGGTGATCACCCAACAGGCAAGGCTTCGTCCTTCTGCATGGTTCTTGTATTCGCCTTCATGGAGTTTGGCGAGAACATATTTGGCTTCCTCTAGGCTTATACATTTGAGGTAGGGGCTAGAGAATGACTTCTTAAGGAGTTGACCCTCGTATATGGTGAATTTTGCAGCTTTTGTTCTCAAGCGGCATGTTTCATTCTTGTTAACTGGAAGATCTTCATGTTCCAAGTATCTTATTATTGGGGTCATCCAAGAGTCGATTGGTTCGACATCCATTACTTCTTTAGGCTCTTTCGGGTTAGGCAACTTGCTCGTCGGATGTTCCTTCTAGTTGGCTGCCCATTGGAGGAACAATAGTGGGACGGATGACTGGGATGAGCCTCTAACGGCTGAGTCGAGGTTGGCAAGGGCATCAGCATGGGTGTTCTTTGCTCTTGGGACTTGGGTGATAGAGAATTCTTCGAAGATAGACTAGATTTCTTTGACCAAGTTCAAGTAAGTTGTCATCTTCGAGTCTCGGGCCTGGTAAGTGCCTTATAGCTGGTTGACTATGAGTTGGGAATCAGACTTGACCTCCAGCTTTCTTACTCCAATCTCCTTGGCTAAAGAGAGTCCAACGATCAGGGCTTCGTATTCAGCTTCGTTGTTTGTGCACTTGAACCCACACCGTATGATCTCTTAAATGATATACCCTTCTAGTATAATAAGTATAATATCGAGCCCGCTTCTATTCACATTGCTTGAGCTATTCACTAAGAGAGTCCACTTTGAAGACAACCCGCTATTTTTGCACAATAGCTTTTTTTTTTGTCTGGACGATAGCGTTAGGAGTGCAATCAGTAATAAAGTCTGCCAACACTTGGGGTTTGATGGCGGTGCGTGGTTGGAAGAATATATCAAACTTACTAAACTCTATTGTCCATTGGGTGAGTCGGCTTGATAACTTTGGCTTGTGAAGTATCTTCTTGAGTGGGAAGGAGATGAGGACAACTATAAAGTGGCATTGAAAATATGGTCTGAGCTTCCTAGATGCATGGATGTGGGCAAGTGCCAATTTCTTTAAATGGTTGTATCGTGTCTCAACATCAAGGAGTGATTTACTTACATAGTAAACTGGTAGCTGCTTCGCATTGTCTTTTTAGACTAACACTGTTGAGATGACTGTCTCAAGACTACTAGATAGGTATAGAGCTTTTCTCCAACCACGGGCTTGGAAAGAAGTGGGGAAGAGGTTAGGTACCTTTTTAGCTACTGCAGGGCTTAGGTACCTCTTTAGCTGCTGTAGGGCCTCCTCGCAGGTGGGGGTACACTCAAACTTCTTGGATTTCCCGAGTGCGGCAAAGAAGAAGTGGCACTTGTCAGCAAATCTAGAGATGAAATGGCTTAAAGCAGGCACACGCCCCACAAGGCGTTGGACATCTTTGATGCAAGTTGGTGATGGTATGTTCATGACCGTTTGGATTTGGTGGGATTAGCTTCTATCCCACGCTGAGTCACCATGTACCCCAAGAATTTTTCTGAGAAGACCCTAAACGAACACTTGGCTGGGTTGAGCTTCATATTGTATTTCCTTAGGACAACAAATGCTTGGCTGAGGTGGTTGAGGTGCTGCTCGGATATAAGGGACTTGACAAGCATGTCGTCAATGTATACTTCTATGGTGTCTCCAAGGTGTTTAGCAAACATTTTGTTGACTAGCCACTAGTAGGCGACCTTGGCGTTTTTAAGACCAAAATGCATTACTTTATAGCAATAGATTTCCCTCTGTGTGATTGAAAGCTGTCTTTTTCTGGTTGTCCGGGTGTATCAAAATCTGGTTGTACCCTGAGAAGACATGCATAAAACTTAAGAGTTTGTGATTTGCAGTTGCATCGGCCATCATGTCGATATGGGGGAGTAGGAAGGAGTCCTTGGGATATGCCTTGTTTAGATCTGTGAAGTATATGCAAAACCCTCCATTTTCGTTCTTTTTCTTCACGACCACCATGTTTACTAGCCAATCAGGATAATGGACTTCTCTGATCAATCCGTTACTTAGCAGCTTGTCAACTTCCTTATTAATGACCCAGTTGCGTTCTAGAGTGAACTTCCGTCACCTTTGCTTCACTAAAGGGTGATCCAAATCTACGTGAAGGTGGTGGATGATTGCCTCGGGGCTGACACCTATCATGTCTGCATGGGACTAGGTGAAGCAATCCTGATTCTGTTTGAGGAAGTCTATAAGTCGCTCTCTTATCTTAGGCTTGAGGTGAGAGCCTATCTGGGTCTTTCGGTCGGGGTGGTCCGAATGTATTTGCACTTCAACCAACTCTTCCATAGATGGTTGATCTGGCTTGATCAGAAGGGTTGGGTGGAACTATAGGTCCTATGATGCATGACTTTTACCTTTGAAGGCATTCTTGTAGTAGTCTTTGGACGCCTTATGATCGCCCTTGATTTCTCTTACTCCCCACTTTGTTAGAAACCTAATAGTTTATGGAAGGTGGATGAGACAGCTCGCATGTCGTGGATCCAGGGTTGACCCAAGATGACATTGTAAGGTGAGGGGCAATCAAGTACTAGGAATATAGTTTACTTGTTGATTCCACTGGTGTAGACAAGAAAGGCGATTTCACCAATGGTGTACTTCTGCTCAAAACTGAACCCGACCAAGATGATTGGGCGTTTGCTGATGTTTGATTCATCTAGTCCCATGACTTTCACTATTTCAAGGAAAAGGATGTTTGCTAAGGATCTCCTATCTACGAACACTCTCTTGACCAAGATGTTGGCGATCTAGAGGGAGATGACTAGAGCATCGTAATGAGGGGCGGTTAATGTGGTTGGTTCATCATCTTCAAATTGAATGATCTGATTGGTATGTGCCCGAGGGGATGGATGGATGGATGGATGGATGGACCGGATTTCTAGGTGATGACTTGCTCGAGCGTAGCGCTTGGCTGAGGAATAACTCACCCCACTGATTTCTGACCTTAGAGATAATAGAGTAGAACCCCTTCGGTGTCAGTTCCTATGGAGAGGGATTTTTTCAAGCTTCCCTGGCTGGTTGTATTCTTCCTTTTATCTGTCAACAAGTCCTAGAGATGTCCCCTTTTTAATAGTGCTGTAATTTCTAATCTTAGGGCAATGCAATCAGTGGTGTTATGACCATGGTCGCCATGAAATTCGTACCATTTGGTCGTGTCCCTCTTTGTATTAGGATTGAGCTTGGTTAGCCACTTTATTGTAGGTCCCATCCCTTTCATGATTGCCATGACCTGAGCTGGTTCAATATTGAGGTTGCACTCTGGAATCTTGAATTGGTTTGGATCCGAATGGCCTATTTGTGGTTATAGTCAATTGGCGATCATATGGTTTTTTTATTTTGCTTGGATTGTAGGGAAGGGGTTGAGAACAAGGCTCAAGCGATCTGGACTCTGGTCTTCTTTCACTCCGCCTTTGGTGACAGTTATCATACCTAGCATGCCTCATTCAGTTCGCCTCGTCTTCCTCCTATCTAATCTGGATCACTACTCTCGCTAAGGCGTTTTCCATTGTGGTGCAGCCAAGTTTTGTCAAGTCTTTGTATAGTTCTCCATCTGGGAGGAGACCCTTTCTGAAAGCATCTACCGCTGTCTCTAGATTACAGAATGGGATAGAAATTTTTTCGTTTTCCATTGTGGTGCAGCCAAGTTTTGTCAAGTCTTTGTATAGTTCTCCATCGGGGAGGAGACCATTACTACGAAAGCATCTACCGCTGTCTCTAGATTACAGAATGGGATAGAAATTTTTTCTTTATTAAATTTGTTGACGTACTCTCTCAGTGGCTCCCCTCTTTTCTGGTAGACTTTGTATAGGTCGATTGACAGCTTCTCGAGTTTCTTGCTGCTGGCGAATTGTTCAACAATGATGTCGGTGAGCTAGGCGAATGAGTTGATTGAGTTATTTGGAAGGTTAGTGTACGATTGAATGGCTGGTCCAAAGAGGCTGGAGCCGAAGCTTTTACACATGTAGGCATCTTTCAGTGTTCGGGGTATTGAGGTGGCGAACATCTGCTACTTGTATGAGGCTATGTGGTCATCTGGGTCGGATTGTGCCATCATAAGGCTTCATGTTGGGATGGTGAATTTGTGTGGCATCTCGACTAGAGCAATCACATCCACAAATGGTGAATCGACATAGCTTTGGAGTTGGCTCTTCTTGGCTAGGATCGGCACTCCAAGTATGTGCCTTATCGTTGCCTCCATGTCAGCCAATCTTTTGGCCAAAACCTGTTCCATGGGTGAGGCTGAGGCCATCAGGTCGACTTGGTTGGCTTGGTTCATCGTATGATTCACACTCGGCATGTTTGGTTGCGTCAAGTCATGTGGAACAGATTTATGAATTGTTCCATCGTGTGCCGCTTGGTAATTCGGATTTCCATTCATTCCTCCAGGTTGGATGGCTTTGACTGTGACTGATTGGGTGTTTCAGCCTGTATGGATAGTGAGTGGGATTGTTAAAGGGTCATTTGGTCTGTGGGGGTGGATGGACTTGAGCGAGGTGGATTGAAGGTGAGGGAACCCGCTCGACCCGCGAGGGCGTGCCGAGCCGAGTGGGGTTTGGGTAGGAAAAGTTGATTAGAGATGAGGCGGGATGGTAAGGATGGGTGACTCTTGTTGTAGTGGGCTTTCTGTTACTTGGATGTCTTGATCTTGTGCCTGGAGTGGGTCAGCCGAAAGCGGCTCTTTTGGCAATCCTTGCTTAATTGGATTATGGGTTGAATTGTCCACCACCGTTGAATGGAGTTGATGCGATCTAGTATCTTAGGTGGTCAATCTGTGATTTGGAGTCTAGAGAGGTTGCAAAGGGACGAAACTGGTGTATGGAAACAATTAGGCAGTACCTGGCCAGGCTGAAGCTCAAGGTTATAAAATTGGCTCACCTTTTCTTTTAGAGACTTGTTTTCGTCCCTGGATGGAGGCGATTTCGGTCCGGATGGCAGCATTCTTGACTTCCAATGCTGCCATTTTATTTGAGTGCTATTGCATAAGAGCAGTTAGAGCTTTGAGCTTGGCCTCGAGACCAGGATTGGTGTTGTCTGAATTTTCAGCCATGGAGAGTTTCCTTGCGAAACAAGGTTTGAAGGATGAAGGATTACCAGGGGCCCCACAGTGGGCGCCAAACTATAGACAGTAAAATCTACGATTATGAAATGGGGGGTATGATCCCATGAGGTTAAGGCGACCAACAATCCGCTGTACCTGTATACACAAGAAAACAAGCGTGAAGCGAACGGAGAACACCGGGGTAGTGTTTGCTATAGGCACTTCCAACGCTCAAGTCAACAAGGCCGAATGAGGCTAATTTAGTGAGAGTTAGGGAAAGAGAAGGTTACCAGAAGATTAGTCGGAGACTATAACTATGACCGTGATGTAAAGCTCTCGAGAATGGGAACTATTAGGTTAGAAGGTGTGATGTCCCATGAACTGTGAGAGGGTTGGCCTCTGTTTAAATAGCAGCTGTCAGATCTTCTAGTCCTAGTAGGAGTGTGAGTCCTTTGGAGGTTGAGTTTTAGTGAATAGGAAGGCCTTTGATTCCCTTACCTTAGTAGGAGATGGAGTCCTAGTTAGTCTAAGATACGAATCTTAGATAAATTAGGATAGTAATGGATCTCTTCAGTAGAATCTGAATAGTACTGAAATAAGAAGTAGGCAACCTTGGGGTCTAAGTAAACCCTAGGTCTAATAGGTGATCTTGAATCAAAGAGCTTGGGCCTAGACAAGCTAATGATGAGGCCTAAACGAATCGGGGCCTTTGCTGATTGGGCTCAAGTAGTGAGCAACTGAGTAGGTGTACTGAGCGGACCTACTATGCAAACTCTGTTGCGAGCCCAATCAGAATTGGGTCATGGCTTTGAGCTTTGTTGAAGGTGTCTTTGTCTTTGGGCCAATTGGGGCCGAGGGCATTTTTTGGCCCTAACAATTAATAATATTGATTGGAGGTGATCTAATAAGGTCTTTTGATACCTCAAGTTTTATCTTATAGGTCATGCTTTGAAATTTTATTTCAATCATTTTACTGATCAAGGTGGAGAATTTCAACCATTGGCAGAAGCTATTTTTGAATATCATTATGACTTGATATCTTAAAAACAATTAATTATTTCTAACCTATTATAGAAAAAAGGTGATTATTATAGTTAATTATAAAATAAATCATTTTATACATTATTTTAAAAGTCAGGCTAGCTATAGTAACTTTTAGTATCAAAACTACTTATATACAAGTGGAATTACCAAAATACTCTAAAAACTAATTTAAATATTAAAACAATTAGATTAAATAATTTAATAAAAAATTACTAACATGCAATCATTTGTGATGGTTGGTTGTCATCTGTAGCAATGTGTCCAATGAAATTATCAATATTGTTTGAATTGCTTATTAATGACTATTGAATGGTGTCATGAAAGGTTGGAAAAGATTTACCAGACCTTTTGGTTTAGAGTAATACTACACTTAAAGACATCTTACAAAGATCTCCATATAAAGTGATGTGGCAAAAAATGAATGGAAGAGTGAATTTAATGAGTTTGACTTTTTGTTTCATTCTTCCATTCATTTTTTGCCACTTCACTTTGTATGAAAATCTTTGTAAGTATAGTAGTATTGTTTGGTTTATTGTGATATCTAATAGTCAATACAGATTGCCGACAAGCAATTGAAACAATGTTGATTGTGTTGTTAAACACTTTGTCGAAAATGAAGATCAATCACAATTGACAAATCATCTACCGAAATTTTTTATGTTAAGTTTTTATCTGGTTAAATTATTATTAAATTTTTTAATAATTCTAAAAAAATTATTAACAACAATATGAGGTAATAACAAAAATGCCATATAATTTTTGAAATAACAAAAAACATTTTACCATTAACAAAACATATATTGTTGATGCTTGATTTTGACACCAACAACTCGCATGTGCATAATGCTAAGCGGGCTTATAAGTTACATGTGATACAAAAATGTGTAGCAAGAGAGTAGATGAAATACGATTTTTAAAGTGGTTC
Source organism: Pistacia integerrima (assembly GCA_026225825.1). Taxonomy (NCBI): domain Eukaryota; kingdom Viridiplantae; phylum Streptophyta; class Magnoliopsida; order Sapindales; family Anacardiaceae; genus Pistacia; species Pistacia integerrima. Next base: position 13,877,270 of record CM047742.1, on the reverse strand, counting down.
GGATGCTCAAAAGCGAATCCTACATCCACTGTGATTATATTAATAGATGATTATATTAATAGATGATTACAATCAGGTCGCATATAGCGAGCTAAGCTACAATCTAGAGAATATATATATATATATATATATATATATATATATATATATATATATATATATATATATATATATATATATATATATATATAGAGAGAGAGAGAGAGAGAGAGAGAGAGAGAGTGTGTGTGTGTGTGTGTGTGTGTGTGTGTGTGTGTTGTTTTAGACTAAGATAAGTCAATCCCTGTAAATGAGAGAGGAGCCCTTTATTTATAGTGGGAGAATTCAAGGTAATGATTACAAGTCGAAGTGGGTAGGTGCCATGCAAGTCCTTCCTTGCATCTCATTGGTTGCCTACACGAGAGATATCCTCAAATTGCGTAGGGCTTGGGCAGGTGGACGATCCTTAGCCACTCGTAAGCCTGATATTCACCTTTTGCACTGACAAGAACTATACCTCTTCCGTCACTACGCGATGTGGCAATGTCTGGATGACACAAACCTCCCTGAATTCTGATTGGCTTTTTGATGATGAGTCCACGTCAGCCTTAATTTTTTAGGCATAATAGAAGCCCCCAGTTTTTAAGGTTTAAGGATTGAACCTTGAGAACTTCATGATTATGCCACGACTTGACTTGTCCCGAATGACATTTGGTCGAGTTGATCGAGCTACAAGGAGGTTGCAGCATATACCTCTAAGAATAGCACAAGTGACTTGAGTTGGCCTTCTCCCATAAGTTCAATGACCTGGGTTAGACCCTACCCAGTGCAATACCGACATGCTTTGAATCTTATCTATAGCTCATGGCCTGAGAATAGTTAGCACATTTTTACTGAGAGTAAGGAATCACATCGTCTAAAAACTGATACACGACGAAAAGTGTTTTAATCGAACGACCTCTTCAAATGTTATTTGTTGCACTTGACACCTAGTCAGGTCAATAAAATAATCTTTATTCTGACAAACATGTCTATTGCGCAATAAGTGCTAGCCATGCGCATTAAATGCAAGTCATGCTGAAATGACATTCCCTTTCAAAGCATTAAATGCGGATGAGGGCGCATTTAATGTGGAGGAGATAATCAAGCTGTTGCTTGGTTGCTCCAATGGAGGGAAGCATTGATTGACACTCTCGAAGCGTGGCGGTTACTTCTTCTCACGGATTAATGACACGTGGTCTCAATCAATGGCAAGAAATGTATCCCGCCCAAACGTCACTTGCCTAGGGAAACCAATTGTTGCTTTTTCCCCCTATAAAACCCCAAGCTCGCCTTAAGTTTTTTCACAGAACTCATACTATCAGAGAAAGAACAAAATTCTCACGAAATCAATCTGCCCTTTTTCCAGTTGATAACTTGATACGCACCCTTTGTTGCGACGGGAAGTTTATTCCCCGCAACCAAGAGGTAAAGAGGATTTCTCCTTCGTTTTCTTTTATTATTTTGCTGATTGCTTGATAATGGCTGGTATGAATTGTTTGGTAAGCTTTTACGATGCATATTTCTGGACAGTGGTGAGAAGAGAGGTTTTGTTTTTATAAAGAGTTGGGGATTCATTCCCAAGGGTTTTTAAGGTTTTTCTAGGGTTTAAGGAAGGCACATTAGGGTTTCTTTTGCTCTTTCACATCATTGTACGGAGCACTGTACGAAGACTAAGTTATCTCTATGTGTCGCCCCTTTTTCAAACTTTATGAGCAATGGGTGCCTCAACAACCAGAGCAGCCGAGGAGACGAGCTCGCAAGAGCCAGGCGCCCCAGTGGGTCCTATGCAAGAGACCTTCTCAGTGGGCACCCGGGATAAGATATAGAAGGCAGTGGACCAATACGCACTTAGCATGGATGTTTACCAGCATAGAACATATACAACTCAGAATCCCCCAAGGGAATGGCCGCGATCTTAGGCGATCTTTAAATGTGGGGCGTTGATACGTTTTCACCCTTTCATTGGATTGATCCTCGACCACTTCGAGGTTGCACCATTGCAATTAACGCCCAATGTGTATATGATAGTTGTTGCTATGTATATTGCATGTGACGAGAATGGCCTTGGCGAGCTAACAGCATTGGAGCTCGCATGCTCTTACTATCTGAAGAAGAGCAAGGATACAGATTCTTTTTACCTCTCGAAGCGATCAACGATCGAGGGAGGAATATTTGGTTATCCCCAATAACATCGGGGCCTATGAAACCAAATTTTTCTTTTTTAAATACGATGGCATCTGCCAGTTTAGGGAGTCGAGTAGGTTTTCCTTTCTTTCGATTTGTGAACTATTCCTTTTCCTTCAGTTATTATTTTCTAACGAACTTTTTCGTCTCATTATAGGAAATAAGACAACCAGATTGACGGCTCTGACTGATTTCAACCGAATTATGGCATTCGATAATCTACCCAAGCAACGTTGCAACACGAGATTACTCGTGACTACTGCCAACTTGAGAAAATACGATTTTTTCAATCCTGAGCATCTCTGGAATCTTTACTCCGTAAGTATCTTCACACTTAGAACCTCTTTCCTTTGCTTGTAGTGGCCTTTTCGCTAACATGCTTTCATGGCACACAATGACCATGCCAACCAGGGTTCCAAAGCCAACGACGAGGACCAAGGGATTTGTATTTCCCCGGGTGCCTGACCAGCCAACCGAGGTGATCCCTAGCGATACCCCCGTAGGAGGGATACAAATGGGGGCACGAACACTCTCAGAACGATAAAGGGAAGCTTCTTAGCCCGCGGTTACTTACGCCCCCAAGTAGAAAACCATGGGCCAAAAAACTAAGAAAATGAAGCAATTGTAGGCTAAAGAATCGGAGTTCGAGCCAAAAAGCTTAGGGTGTAGCTTGGGAGATTGCAGCCTTACCAGGCTTTCCGCTTAAGGGCGCCCCCAAGCGTGCGCCTGACATTTCAGTGATCCCCGAGAGCTCGCGCAGAGGAGAGAGGGAGGCCGCGGTTGCCCAAAGGAGAGCATGCAAGCAATGGGCTAATGAGATGCCAATTCCTTCGGGGGCAGATAAGCCTGTGTTGGACTCCATGGGGCAACTCGGAACACCTACGCCCGAGGTGTATACCCCTGCGGAGTGCTACAGCTCGACCTTTTGAGGAGTTCGTGGCTTCCCGATCTGCGGACTAGATGGCTATAGTGCTTCAACTACAAAGCCAGGTAAAACAGCTCGTTCTTGTCGAGGACTTCCCAATATCAGTTGATTTTCTTACCCTTTATGACTTTCGGAAAAATGGATGTTAACTCTTCTTTTTTTCTCATGCAGGCTCTACTCGCCTTGCATATGGCCTAACAAAAGACCAATCTGGACTTTCCTTGGAGGGCTCCATGAGCTGAGGGATGAGAATGCCAAGCTAAAAAAGGATTTCGTAGCTTTAGACATAGAGGCAAAGGCGTATCACATCCAGGCGAACCAATACTTGATGGAGAGAGACTTTGCCCTCTGTACAATGGAGTTCTAAGACTGAGCTCAAGAACAAATGCGAAGAGAACAAAGAGCTCCAAAGGACAGTGGCCAGACTCACCAAAGAGTGTGGCGAGAAAGAGCAGGAGTTGAAGGTAAACTCTAAGCGAGCCATGAAGGCTGAAGAAGAGAGAACTCGACTGTGGGAAAATTCTGAGAAGCAGAAGAGAGCATTGGAAATGGACATTGAGCTTTCCCAAGGGTGGGTCGCTTCATTAACTGATCAGATGAAGTAGCGAAACCTTAAACTCGAGAGAAAAGCCATTGACTAGGGTAATTCAGGCCATCTACAACTTGTAACCAAGGAATTTAGGGATGGACCTCTCCGACCTCCCAATTGAATATCAGGATATCCTTACTTCCATGGTTCAAGCTAATGATGAGGCCGAGGAGGAAGAGGGATGTAATAGCCACTACTACTCAAATATTCATAATGAATTATATATAAAATAATATAAAGAAATTGGGCCCAAAATTTTCTTTTATTAAACATATATACATATTCTTTACAAACATATACCCCATTTTTACACAAAATGTATGACATATACGAAAGTCATCAAACAAGGGACAGTAGCACCCTTCTCGAACGCCGACATCCATCCGACGTTGTCCTCACCTAGATCCCGCAAAACATAGGAAAACAACGGGTGAGCACTAAAACAATGCTCGCGAAGTAAATCCTCTTACTCATGCTATCCCCCGTAACTCTCTCTCTAATTCTTTCCTTACAACTCCCCCGTTCAATCTCTCTTTGGGTACGCTTTTTCTTCTTTTTTCTTTCTCTTAGAAACTCTTTTCTCATAACTCTTTCATAAATCACGACCCCATCTTACCGGGGGCACGGTCGGGACTCACTCCCACTCTACGTGACCTATATTCACCGTAGCCGATTGGACTCGTTATGCATGGATTCGGGAACCCTTGGCCATGTGAGTATAATCTCTCTCTCTCGGGTACGGTATAGCCCTCATCCGCATGCACTCTCACGGGCTACACCACCTTCTATCCGATACTCATGCCGCGCCTCAACCGCGGCGCACATGCGGGAATACTACTACCCATTACTCACGGGTTCCCCATCGCACAACCTACTTATTCTCTTTCTTTCTTAACTCTTAAAGTAGCTTATACTCAAATTCTCTACTAAATCTCAAGCTACTTCTCAAGTGTATAAACAAAAGTGTAGAGCTATCTCATGCTCCCTAATGCACTAATGAAATGCCAACTACAAGATTTCCTCAAAACAGTCATTCTGCACCAGTCACACTAAAACGGCCATAACTTATGCTATACACCTTGGATTACTACGGTTCTGGTCTCGTTTTAAAGCTTAGAAACAGGGCTACAACTTTTCTGTTTTGTTCTCAGCCCAGTTCAAACCGTAAGATGCCCAAAAATTACCTAGAAAGTTACGGCAGTGACAGGGCAGATTTCTCCTAGGCATTTCATCAAGCAACTCATGTGCATATAAACACTCTACTAAAATTACTACCATACTTCATTCTCTAGCCATCAAAATGGGGGAAAACTCCCTCTAACAACCATAATTCCCTGTCAAGAAAAGCACTCCCAAAAAGCTTCACACAACATCTCACAAACTTCATCTCAAATTCCATTCTCAATACACATTAAAACACTTCTCATACATGGAATCTATCCAACAACTACAAAAATAACTACTCATCTCAATTCAATTTTCTCATTAATCATACTACATACTGATCATGCATACATCTCTACACAAAAAAGCTTGTTAAAACTCAAGTTGGTTGGATTTACTTACCTTGTGCAAAGATGACTTCTTTAGCACTTTTCCTTCCCTTTGTGGTCTTGTCTCTTCTCTACAACTCAAAACAACCACAAGGACAGCAGCAACCATATAAGACTTCACTACAATTTATAAGAAAATTCACATCTAAAGCATGAATCCTTACCTTAGGATGCTTTAGATGAAATCTCTACTCAAAACCCCTCTTAAACCCCTTAGAAAACTTGGAAGATTGGATGGAGAAATTGAGAGAAAATGGGCAAATGGAAGAGGCGGTGGAATGAAATGAAGAAAGGCTTTCTCTACACTTTACTCTTTTTAGTTCATATTATAAGCATCCTTTCCCATTTTGCCCTTGCTCTTCCTTGGAAATTCCATCTATATCCTTTGATTCCTTTCAAATATACCCCCATCCAAACACAATCTCTACTAAATTTCCTTTCATTTTACTCCCCATTTTTCCTACTAATTAGGGGTAGAATGGTCATCGTGTCCCAAAAGAAGAATTCTCTAGAAAACTCAAGAAACTTTGTATTAGGCTCGTCGCCGCGGCGAAGAACTTTCCGTCGCCCCGGTGAAACAGGGCAGAACCTACCCGTGGGTGCAACTCCTCCTCCTCGCCGCAGCGAAGCTTATTCTTCGCCCCGGCGAAGATTGGATTTCCAAACTTCACCAAAATTCAACCAATTTCAAGGTAACCAATCAACCAACTCACCATGCATGAACAAATAAACTCAATTGAAGCTAAAACAGTAAACTTTAACCTAATACAACAAATCTTAAATACGTACCTTAAGTGGGATATTACAAGGGACAAGAGCCTCCTCCAAAGGATGACTAGTTGGAGGAATACATCCTTAAGGACCTAGTAGTTGATCAGATGGTCGACGACCAACTGGGGGATACAAAGGTCGCACCCACAAAGCCTGGAGGTGGAGACCAGTGATCGTTTCTTCTACTTCTGCACAACTTTTCTTTTGACTCTTTCTTTATATTACTTAACTCTTTTTTGGCTGCCCATTATACTTATTCATATTACATAGATAAAAGAATTGTTTTTGGCCATTTGTGATAGCACTTATAATTTCGAATACTTCATGATAATCCGTGGATTATACACTTTTCATTAGGCCTTTTTGTCAGATTTCAGGTACTTTCTAGTGCATTTTGACCTAAATTGTTGCTTAATTCTTTACTTTTCGTGTTTCAGGTTAAAATGGATATTTTGAGCAAATAAGGACAAAATTGGATATTTTTGACTCAGAAGTTAGCGGATCTCAGAAGGTAGGAGAGTTCTAAAACATGATAAAGCACAATGAAGCTTGTTCCCAAGGGAGAGCACCGAGAATCGAAGAATCAAACAAAGAAGCAAGCAGAGTGGCAGTTCTGTAATTTTAGAACTTTTCAAGAAGCTTCGCCCCGACGAAGGAATTGTCTTCCGCGGCGAAGAAGGCCAGCAACGAGCATGTCTGCTTCTCTCTTCGCTTGTGCGGCAGTCATTATTTTCAGTTTTGTTAAACGCACAGTTTTGCTTTGTGCGTGTTTTTGGCTGGGTAATTTGGACGAGGTATAAAAAAAAAAACTTAGCCTTTTGCCTAGGGGTCTTCGTCTTTTTTAGGGTTAGCTACTTTTACATTTTTCTGGGATGAACTTTGAGCGATTTGGATTGTAAAAGGAAGAAGATTCGATTCTAACTAAAGGATTCATCTTTTGGGGAGATTTCTTATCTTTTATCTCAGTTTCATTATGTTGAACTTGATTATTTTCGTTTTTCGTTTTTGTATTATTGATTTAGCTATGAACTAATCTATTTTGGGTTAGGGTTTTGATTGTAGTTTGGATTTTTAATGGGTTAAGTGTTTGATTGTTTTATTTTCATATGAATATGCTTTGGTTGTGTGTTTACTCTTAGTTTTAATGCTGTATGTGATGAACATGATGAGATTGAGAAATAAATCATGTGGTAATCACCATTATAGTATTGGATGCTAGAGATAGATTCAAGAATTAATGAAATCATTGTAGGATTCTTTTGCTTAATGAGTTTGGAATTGTTAATCTTCAATTTGTTGGGTGCAGAAGGTTAATAAGGATGAATAGGAAAACATAGCTCGAGAGGGTATGTTTAACACCTTAGTGAGTTCGATTTACAACCATTGCGTATGAATGTGAATGTAGTGTAATTTTTAGGTTTAACCCATAAAATCCAAATGAAGTCAAAACCCTACTCGTTTTACTTGAATTGATTATCCGTGTTTTCATATTGCATTCTTAATTAAGTTTTTTTTTTTTTAGTTTAAAATTCATTGTTAGTTTTAATTAGAATTAGCTCCCATCAATCCAAAGAAATCGATTGCTTCAACTTGATAACATTAGGAAACTCAGTGCTTTGCTAACAATCCTCGTGGGAATGATACTCTACTCATCATTTTATTACTTTGTGCGACTAGTATATCTCTTACATTTTGCATGTTGTAGGAAACACGCATCAAGTTTTTGGCGCCGTTGCCGGGGATAGTTGATTATTAATATTGATAGTATCTAGTGTAGTGCTAAATTGAAGCTTTTATTTCATTTTTGTAGTTAATTGTAAATATTGTATAGTTTTAAGTATGAGAATTGACATTACCTCTTTCGTGCAAGGCAACGATGAATCACTATATGAAGCTTGGGAAAGGTACACAGAGTTGTTAAGGAATTGTCCACATAATGGTTTACCGTTTTGGAGACAAGTCCAAACATTTTACAATGGGTTGCTACCAAATATTCAAACGATGGTAGATGTGGCAGCAGGCGGAGACCTTAAATAATAAGACCCCAGAAGATGCTTATGAATTGCTTGAGGTGATGGCCAACAATAACTACAAAAGACCTAATGAGAGAGCAATGCCAAAGAGAACAATGGGTCTACATGAAGTTGATGGGTTCGCCACATTATCTGCACAAGTTGCATCGCTTCAAAGCCAATTAGGAGGTATGAATGTAAATTCTTTTCACTCACCATTTATAACTTGTGAATTTTGTGCAGGAAACCATGAGAGTGTGGAATGCCAAGATGGAAACCAGTTATTCTTCTCAACAATCGAGCAAGTGAATTACATGGTTAGTTCACAAAGGCTGCAAAGTGACTCCTTCGCCAATACCTACAATCTTGGTTGGGGGAATCACCCAAATTTGTCCTGGAGCAATCAAAGCAGTCAATCAAATCAAAGGACAGTGCCAAACCATTAACCAGTGGTGAATCATCAACCATGTGAGCAAAGAGTGTCAAAATTGGAAGATATATTCAAAGAGTTCATGCAAGAAACCATAAGTTTTATGAACGAGACACGCTTAAACTTCAGAAATCAAAGAGTGTCCATTCGAAATTTGGAGGTTCAAGTGGGGAAATTGGTTGAACAACTAACAGAGAGATCTCGAGGTTCTTTGCCGAGCACAACGGTCACAAATCCTGAAGAACAATTAAATGTCATACCATTGAGGAAAGGTATAGTGTTGGAGCAACCTCACAATGAAGAAAAGTTGGAAGAACTTGAAGAGAAGACCAATGAAGAGGAAAATCTCAAAGCAAAAGGGTGTGTAAGATACTTAGGGGAATTTCAACCAAGCAACTCACCTTACAAGGAACAATTTGAGGAATTTGGTGTGAATGTGCATAAGTCAAAATTGGTGTTGGAAGAGACTCCAAACATTGGACTCAACCAATCACCATCTCATCTCAAGTACGCATATACGAACTTGAAGTTCGAAATGATGCTTATGAGAATGTTGAAATTCCAAAGGAAAGACCAAGCAATAGGAAGTGAAGCACCCCACAAGGATCAGATTGACGAAGGACCATGGGAAAGTCGAGCTTCTGACTATAAACAAGCGCTTATTGGGAGGCAACCCAAGTGTTTTCATTTGTTTGTCATTTTCTTTGTTGTTTTGAATTTGTTTAGTTGTTTTATGAATTAGAATGATTTTGATTTTGTGTGTTTTTTGGGTGTTTTAGGTGAAAAATCGAACTAAGGCGAAAAAAAGGAAAACTTCCAGTTTTCGCTGCGGCGACGTTCTCTCTAGAATTTTTCGTCGAGGCGAAACAATTTTCTTCATCGCGGTAGAAAGAATTTTGCAAAGTTGTGCTCTCTGGAATATTTCGCCGCGGCGAAGTCTGTTTTCTTTCATTTTTGCGAAAAATTTCCTGAAGCACTTTTCTTTTTAGTTTTAGTTTTTATAATTTCTTTATGTTTTGTAAGTAAGAATTGATGTTAATTTCCTGGATTTTAGCTCTTTATTTGTTTTTGTTTAAATTTTAGGTTTAGTTCAATAAGGTTGAGATCAGGATGTAATTCTTTCATATTAATTGGTGAGGGTATCTAACACATTTGGCACCATAGACTTTCATTTGTTTGACAGATGATGATGATGAGGAAGCCAAGGAATGGATGCCATGATGTTGCACAAAAATTGGCCTTTACAGATTAGTCAGGGGAGTATCTCATAACCTTTACTTTTGTTTTTCTATTCCTTGGATGTGCATGATGTGACATTGGGGACAATTTCATTTTAAGTTTAGGGGTAGGAAATAGAAATAAAGCTTGGTTTAAGGGTATACCGGCTGGAAACCAGAACCCACCTTAAAAACTGCCTAGCAGTACTTGGCAACCTCTGGTATACCAACGCCATGTACACCTTAAACGGGAAAAAAAAAAAAAAAAGCTTCAGTTATTTTCTTTAGTTTGATTGTTTTTGCCGATGATGAATTGCATAAGTCTATGATGAAACTTGAATTGTTGGGATATTATTTTTGGAAAATGTTAAGCATTGCTTCAAGTTTAGGTTTATTGACTGAATTTTGATTGAGGTTTGTTGAGTGGTTTAACCACCATTTTCATGTTTTCGGCATGCTTAGAAACATTTTATGTGGTTAGGTGAAGTCTTGATAATGTTGGTGGACTCTAGAACCTAGTAGAGAAGCGCTTGAGGCGAAATTCTAGGATTAGACATGATTGAGGAGATGATTTAAGCATTTTTCGGAACGTTTGAGCCTTTCTAGCCGACCCATGAATGAAATTATCCCTAGTCACCCATTTGACCCGTATGAATTCTATTGCTTTATTTTTCTTGGAAAACAACAAAATTGTCCAATCCTTTTCCCTAAATACTCTATCGTACCCTTAGGAGAATTCGGTCCTAGTGCAAAACAAAGAACGAGAAGAGTGTACAAATGAGCAAAAGAATAGTTTGGGGGTTGAAAGAAAAGAAATAAAAACAAAAGAGGTAGTCACCTCAATTCAATTCAATTGTTGATTGTTTGAAAAAAAAACCCAATTCCGCTTAGTTTAAGGGTATACCGGTTGGAAACCAATAACCGCCTTAAAAACTGCCTAGCAGTACTTGGCGACCCTAGGTTTAACAACGCCACGTACACCTTAAACGAATTTCCTCCGCGTTTGTGGTATCCAAAAATAAGAAAGATACGCGTTTGAAGGCTGTGATTTAGTGGACATGTCTTTTGGTGGTTGAGAAGAAGTGGGGTTCGATGTGATTTTAGTTTTTCTTTAGGACAACCGAGTTCTCTTACTTTGTTACTCCTATCCTTTTTATTGGAACCCACTACCCAAGCCTAACGTTACAAGCTTTTAAAGACATTTTGATTCTTATCTGTGTCTAGTCCTCATTAGTGGAGAGTAGTTCGATATTTAGGCTTATGGAGTCTGCCACCATTTGATAAACTTTACATTTGTGCATAAAATAATCCAGGAAGTTGGAATGTGGATTGAAGTGGGGATTACCTACTTGGTGGACCGATTGAGGAAGACAGTCGATGTAGCTTATAACTTCTTGGAGTGTTGAACATTTCCTGTTAATAATTTTTCAACAATTTTTGAGACATGTGCAACTTCTAGGCAATTCGTTGTGGAATTTGAGTTTTGTTGGTTTTGTTCATTTTGTTTTTCAGTTTTGTTGTGTGTGTTTTGTGATTTTGTTTGTTGTTAGTTGTCTTTGTTGTCATTAGTTTTGTACCATATGCTCGGGGACGAGCATATCTTTAGTTTGGGGGTAGTTGATAATCCGTGGATTATACACTTTTCATTTGGCCTTTTTGTCGGATTTCAGGTACTTTCTAGTGCATTTTGACCTAAATTGTTGCTTAATTCTTTACTTTTCGTGTTTCAGGTTAAAATGGACATTTTGAGCAAATAAGGACAAAATTGGATATTTTTGACTCAGAAGTTAGCGGATCTCAGAAGTTAGGAGAGTTCTGAAACAGGATAAAGCACGATGAAGCTTGTTCCCAAGGGAGAGCATCGAGAATCGAAGAATCAAACAAAGAAGCAAGCAAAGTGGCAGTTCTGTAATTTCAGAACTTTTCAAGAAGCTTCGCCCCGACGAAGGAATTGTCTTCGCCGCGGCGAAGAAGGCCAGCAACGAGCATGTCAGCTTCTCTCTTCGCCGCTGCGACATCATTATTTTCAGTTTTGTTAAACGCACAGTTTTGCTTTGTGCGTGTTTTTGGCTGGGTAATTTGGACGAGGTATAAAAGAAAAACTTAGCCTTTTGCCCAGGGGTCTTTGTCTTTTTTAGGGTTAGCTACTTTTACATTTTTCTGGGATGACCTTTGAGCGATTTGGATTGTAAAAGGAAGAAGATTCGATTCTAACTAAAGGATTCATCTTTTGGGGAGATTTCTTATCTTTTATCTCAGTTTCATTATGTTGAACTTGATTATTTTTCGGTTTTTCGTTTTTGTATTATTGATTTAGCTATGAACTAATCTATTTTGGGTTAGGGTTTTGATTGTAGTTTGGATTTTTAATGGGTTAAGTGTTTGATTGTTTTATTTTTATATGAATATGCTTTGGTTGTGTGTTTACTCTTAGTTTTAATGCTGTATGTGATGAACATGGTGAGATTGAGAAATAAATCATGTTAGGCTTCTTAGGTAATCACCATTATAGTATTAGATGCTAGAGATAGATTCAAGAATTAATGAAATCATTGTAGGATTCTTTTGCTTAATGAGTTTGAAATTGTTAATCTTCAATTTGTTGGGTGCGGAAGGTTAATAAGGATGAATAGGAAAACATAGCCCGAGAGGGTATGTTTAACACCTTAGTGAGTTCGATTTACAACCATTGCGTATGAATGTGAATGTAGTGTAATTTTTAGGTTTAACCCATAAAATCCAAATGAAGTCAAAACCCTACCCGTTTTACTTGAATTGATTATCCGTGTTTTCATATTGCATTCTTAATTAAGTTTTTTTTAGTTTAAAATTCATTGTTAGTTTTAATTAGAATTAGCTCCCATCAATCCAAAGAAATCGATTGCTTCAACTTGATAACATTAGGAAACTCAGTGCTTTGCTAACAATCCTCGTGGGAACGATACTCTACTCATCATTTTATTACTTTGTGCGACTAGTATACTTGCTACATTTTGCATGTTGTAGGAAACACGCATCACTTCACAAGACTAATGCTACATATCTGAATAGGAAACTTGCAAAACATCGTAACGAACAAGATCATACAAGACATATTTGTTTGAGACAAAGAAGAATGATCTTATTTATGAAGGTTACAAGGAAAACTTTACAAGTAAAAAAAATGGAAAATTACGAGTGAGTTCGGAATTATTGGTGATAGGGGTGAAGATGCTTAGCATTCCAAGCTCGTGGTACTTTGGAACCGTTAAGCCTTTTGAGCTGATACGTTCTCGGTCATATTACCTTGGTGATGCGGTACGGGCCTTCCCAGTTAGGTCCCAATGCCCCCGCTCTCGATTCCCTTGTACCGAGAAGGATTTCTTTCAGAACCAAGTCGTCGACTGAAAGTCTCTTCTCTTGACCTTAGAGTCAAAGAACCTTTTTGCACGTTGCTGGTAGGATGTTATTCTTAACCGAGCCTTATCGCGGTGTTCTTCAACTAGGTCCAGACTTGCACGTAAAAGTGCTCTATTGTCTGTTTCATTGAATATGTCTCTTTAGAGTGAACTAGTCCCTACTCCCATTAGGATTATAGCCTCGCAGCCATATGCTAGCGAGAAGGGCATTTCTGAAGTAGAAGTTCTCGGAGTTGTTCTATATGCCCATAGAACTTCTGGGAGGTTATCGACCCAATTACCCTTGGCAACGCCAAGCTTGGCCTTCAGAGTGTGCTTGATGGTTTTGTTGACAACTTCAACCTGACCATTGGCTTGCGGTCTTGAGACTGAGGTGAACTTTTTATGGATCCTTAGCTCATCGCAAAATTGTTTGAATTCCTCATTGTCGAACTACTTCTCATTATTAGAGATAAGTGTATGAGGAATCCCGTAGTGGCACACTATATTTTTGAAGACAAAGTCTTTGAGTTTCTTGGTAGTGATCGCGTCCAAGGGTTCAACCTCAACCCATTTGGTGAAGTAATCTATTGCGACCATAGCATACTTGACACCCCCCTTTTCGGCCGGCATGAGCCCAATGAGATCAATTCCCCACATGAAGAATGGCCAAGGGCTGGTCATTGTTGTCAGCTGGTGGGAAGGAGATCGCGGGATGTTCACGAACCGCTGGCGCTTATCACACTTTTTCACAAAATTGAAAGTGTCCTCTTGAAGTAGAGGCTAATATTACCCTTGGTAGACAATTTTGTTTGCAAGGGATCCTGTGACAGTGTGATTACCATAGATTCCTTCATGTATCTCCCTCATAATATAGTTTACTTCTTTGTTGGTTACATATCGGAGGAGAAGGGCACTAAACCCTCGCTTGTATAACTGCTCTTCGACGAGCATGTTACGAGTAGCTTTGGTGCGCAAGATTTTTGCCTTAGTCTAGCCATTGGGCAGAGTCCTATCTCAAAGATACTGAATGATCGGAGTCATCCAGGAAATTGCTCTATTGTAGCTACGGTCTGCTTCAGGTGAGCTAATACTAGGAATATCTATGAATCGAATTGGAATACTTTCTGGCACATTTGAGTCTAACGACGAGGCTATTCTTACCAAGGTGTCTACAACAGAGTTATTGTCCCTTAGAATTTGCTTTATCATGAAGTGCTTGAAAGACTCGTGTGCGGTCTTAGCTTTCTTCAGATAGCTGATCATGTTCTCTTCCTTGGCTTGATATTCTCCCAAGATCTGATTAACAACCAGCTGGGAATCGCTATGAATACTGATCGCGCTTGATCCAATTTCTCTTGCTAATCACAAACTAGCGAGCAATGCTTCATATTCAGCCTCGTTGTTCATAGCTTGGAACCCAAATCGAAGAATTTCATGGATGCGAGTCTTTTTGGGACTAAAGAGGAGAAGACTTGCCCCGACTATTTTCCTATTCGAGGAACCATCGACATAGAGGCTCCAAGTCGATAAGTTCTGAATGGTTTTCTGGATGACTTCGCTAACTTGCTATTCGGATTCCCAATCTGGCTGGTATGAGAATTCGAAATGAAATCAGCAAGAGTCTGCCCTTTGATGGTTGCTTTGAGGTCCTTTGTAATGCAGTTGAACCGCTCGGAATTTCCATTGCCCATTTGAGTAACTTGCCTGAAGCTTTTGGCTTTTGAAGAACTTGCTGAGCGGGTAGTTGTCAGAACATGGATTGTGTGGGCATGGAAGTAGGGTCGCAACTTCCTGGAGGCGATCAGTAGAGCATAAGCTAATCGCTCCATTTCTAGATACTGCATCTCGGTGTCCAACAGTCGCTTACTCGCGTAATACAGTGCCCATTGAACTCTGTCCTCTTTCTGAATGAGAGTTATGCTAACCACATGTTAAGAGACAGACATGTACAGGAGTAGAATTTCCTCGAGGAGAGGCTTGGACAGGAGAGGTGGCTTTTCGAGGTGTTATTTTATGCTCTAAAAAGCCTTCTCGCACTCTAGAGTCCACTCAAACTTTTTGTTGGCCCTGAGTATATTAAAAAATGGTAAGCAACGATTTGTTACTCTCGATATGAAGCGACTGAGAGTCGTTATTTTCCCATTTAGGCTTTGAACTTGTTTTTGGTTGGTCGGGCTTTTCATATCAAAGAGAGCTTAGATCTTCTCGTGGCTGATTTCTATTCCCTTCTGTTTAACCATATACCTAAGGAAATTTCTCGAGGATACTCCAAATGAGCATTTAAGAGGATTGAGCTTCATCTTATATCTTCAAAGTACGTCAAACATCTTAGTGAGATATGCTTCATGATCTGAAGCGACATGCGACTTGACCAGTATGTCATCAACATAGACTTTTATCGACTTTTTGATCTGCTTGGAAAACATACAGTTAACCAATCGCTTGTAAGTTGCCCAGTGTTTTTTAGGGCGAAGGGCATGACCTTGTAACAATACAGTCCTCAATATGTAACAAACGAGGTGTGCTCTTCGTCTGGTGCATATATCGGGATCTGATTATATCCCAAGTAGGCGTCCATAAAACTCTCAACTCGTGCTTAGAGATGGCATCGACAAGTTGGTCGATCCTTGGCAAGGGAAAGCTGTCCTTTGGACAACCTTTGTTGAGGTTGGTGAAGTCAACACAGGTTCACCACTTGCCATTGGGCTTCTTTACCAAGACTGGATTTGCAACCCAGCTCGGGTAAAGCGCTTCTCAAATGGAATCGTTCCAAAGGAGCTTATCTACCTCAATTTTCAAGGCAGCATATCGTTTAGGGTCCATTGCTCTTCTCTTCTAGCGAACCGGCTTGACCGCACTGTCAATGTTTAGTACATGACATATGACAGTCGGGTTGATCTCGCTCATGTCAGCATGAGTCCATGTAAAAACGTCAATATTCTCTTTGAGGAACCTTGTCAGGTTTTTGGTGAATTGAGGGTTTAGATTACTCCCGGTTCTCAACACTCGAATCGGCTCATTTTGATCGATTGACACCTCAAATAAGTCCTCAATTGGCCCACTGTGAGGGCACTCTTAGATGCGAGGATCCATGTTATCCTTTATTGGGCTCGACTGTGGCTCGATCTTACT
Organism: Pistacia integerrima; assembly: GCA_026225825.1. Taxonomy (NCBI): domain Eukaryota; kingdom Viridiplantae; phylum Streptophyta; class Magnoliopsida; order Sapindales; family Anacardiaceae; genus Pistacia; species Pistacia integerrima. The sequence goes on along the minus strand of CM047742.1, from coordinate 13,861,056 downwards.
GATCGCCATTGCCTGCTCAGGGATGCCTATTGGCCTTCATTTTCCCTTGCATGCCATCTGCACTACTCTTATGTAATAGTCGTAAGATTTGCATTGGGATCTGTTTACTTCCCGATCTCCATTAGGGTAGGGAACTTAATTTTTAGATGGTAGGTAGATGTGAGTGACTTGAAATTTCTTAGTAGAGGTCGTCTCAAAATCTCGTTGAAGGCGGACGAACAATCTACCACCAAAATTTTTGTCATTTTGGTCATTTCGTTGGTTTCACCCAACGTGACCGAGAGTGAGATCATTCCCTAAGAATTAGATGATCCTCGGTAAACCATAGAGAGGGATGGAGGCAGGTTTCAGGTCTACCTGTCCAGTTGCATTTTCTCGAAAGCTTGCTAAAACAGGATATTCATAGCGCTTCCATTGTCCACCAACATTCTGTGGACTTCGCACCGACCTATTTTAGGTGTGATGACAAGTGAATCCTCATGGGGATGATGCAATCATATCGCGTATTTCTCAGAGAAGGTGATCTCTTCTTTGTGGCAAACTTTAGCGGGTCGTGGTGTCGTGCTCATTACACTCATAGGCTCATGATAGGCTTCTTGAGCATATCTCTCCTAGGCACCTTGAGAATTCCCTACAAGGTGCAGTCCTTTAAAGATGATCCCTACATAGTGGAGACCCTTGCGACCACGACACTTCTTCTCTTGTTCCTCTTGATCGTTTTCCCGAATGGGAGTAAAACCATTGACATACTCTTGAAATGCCCATACTTGATGAGGTCTTTGATTGCTTGCTTGAGAGCCTAACACTCATTATCCCGATGATAGTGACAATAATTTTTTGCTATTTCTGGCTAAGGGGGGATTCTTCATGGGCTATGGCTCTTTGACATGCTGGCCTCCTCTGACTTATCCAGAATGGCCGACACTGAGGCATTCAGAGGAGTGTATACAAAAATCAATACACTCCTCCGCGACGAGGAAACAGGGCATAAGATTTCTTGGGCTCAAATCGCTGTTTCTTTCCTTTCTGTTGATCGTCGTTAGCCCATTTGTGATCAGCCCTTCTACTATTCTCCTCCTGGTTGGGAGCACTGCTCGAGGGACCGAGGTCATGGCGATTGAGAGCGGTCACGAAATTTTTAATTCGGAGGTATTTTTCAGTGAGGTTGTAAAAGCGAGTGAGGGAAACATCGTCCTCGGATTGCAATTCCTTCCACAAATCTGTCTGTGGGCGAACCCCCGTGATAATGAGTCCAAACGGACTCTTCGAGAGTATGAGCCACCTTATGGAGTTCCCTGTGGAATCTATCTATGTAAAACTAGAGGGATTCATCCCTCTCCTACTGTATGTTGGTCAGGTAGCTCAACGACATTGAGAACTTCCTATTTGCTTAGAAGTGTCTTAGGAATGATAAGCTCATTTGATGCCATGCTGATTGATCCCGCGGGAAGCGACCTGAACCAATGCTTGGCATGGGCAGTTAGGGTTACTGCTAAGCAACGACATTTGGCCAAGTCGGAGACCTGGTGGAGTTCCATGAGGTCATTGAACTCGTAAAGGTGATCCTGCGGATTTGAATTCCCATCGAATGCCCACATATCGGGAATTCTGAATCTCGATGGGAGAGAAGCAGCTAAAACTGTTGGAGAAAAGGGAGACGCCTCTACGACCTTCCCACGCCCATTCTGCTAAGCCTTAAGCTGATCCAACACTCGTTGTAGTTCCTCAATCTGAGGTAGTGAAGTTGCCTGAGGATCACTTTCTGCAACGTGGGTTCGACCCCCATGGTTGTGGTTGAGGAAAGACCATAAATCGGGCTTTTCCTCAACTCGATCGAAAGATCCAACGAACCTTGATACACGTTGGCTAGAGCCATGTGAAGGCATTGAATGACTCGGGGAGTTTTCCAATTTTTTCGGTGGTTCGAACCGACTAGTGGATGACGGGGCTTTCCCATATGATGACGATCGAGGTCTTCATTTCGACAATATTGGGAATCTCTTTGCCTTGCACTTTTGTGGGAGTGCCCATGCGACGTGGCGCAGGATGGCTCATGTTGCGACATATCACTAAGTCGCAATGCCACGGGTATTCTACCTGTTGCACGACCTGTGTTTGCTGGTCCCTCGGAGCCCTTCGGTCCGTTGCTCGACACTTGTTTTCCCCTATTTTGAGCACTGTAGCGTGCGCGATACGCGCTTTTGCCCTTTTCCGTGCTTTCAAGTAACCTGCAGGCTTTTTTGGCGGTGGCAATGCTATTGGACTTTGGTGGCACGACCCGGTCCAAATGGTCCAGCCTTTGGCTGATCATTTGGAGAGTATTATTGAACCTCTCAGGTAACTCATTACGGATGGATCGAGCCGTGAGCTTGAAGGAATATCCGCCATGATACTCTATTGGATTGGCGGCACTTCGGGAGAAGTGTCATCCTGTACCTTGGGGATTTCATCATTGTCAAAGTCGGTTCACTCAGTTTCGAAATCGTGAGCCATTTGCTGATGGGTAGGACATTTAGTCAAAGGTTTTTGATGAAGAGCAGATACTAAATCAGGCCCTCCTTCTAGCACCAAACTATTGATGCTTGATTTTGACACCAACGACTCGCACATGCAAAATGCTAAGCGGGCTTAAAAGTTACACGTGATACGAAAATGTGTAGCAAGAAAGTGGATGAAAGACGGTTTTTAAAGTGGTTTGGATGCTCAAAAGCGAATCCTACATCCATTGTGATTGTATTAATAGATGGTTACAATTAGGTTGCATGTAGCGAGCTAAGTTACAATCTGGAGAGAATATATATATATATATATATATATATATATATATATATATATATATATATATATATATATATAGAGAGAGAGAGAGAGAGAGAGAGAGAGAGAGAGAGAGAGAGAGTGTGTGTGTGTGTGTGTGTGTGTGTGTGTTGTTTTAGACTAAGATAAGCCAATCCCGTAAATGAGAGAATAGCCCTCTATTTATAATGAGAAAATTCAAGGTAATGATTGCAAGTCTGCAAGTGGATAGGTGCCGTGGAAGTCCTTCCTTGCATCCCATTGGTTGCCTACAGGAGAGATATCCTCAAATTGCATAGGGCTTGGGCAGGTGGACGATCCCTAGCCACTAGCAAGCATGACATTCACCTGCTGCATTGACAAGAACCATACCTCTTCTGTCATTGCGCGACATGGCAACGTCTGGACACACAAAGCCTCCTTGAATTCTGATTGGCTTTTACTGACAAGAGTCCATGTCAACCCTGATTTTTAGGCATAACATATACTATTATAAGTTAATGAATATTTAGCGAATTAACCTCCTGTTGTTTATTTTAAAACCTAAAATTTAATGGTAACAAAATTTATATTATCTTAGAAACCTCGATTTTTTTATCGTTTAATCAAATATTAAAAACTACGATAATTAAATGATGAAAGTTCCGTCTTTCTTTTCTTTCCAATGGAAACTTTTTTTTTTTTTTTTAATCTCATCTGATGGTAAACGTATCTTCTTTTATATGGAAATAATACCTGTTGAAAGAAAAAGATTATTATGCAAGAAATTATGAAAACGAAAGCCCAAATTAATAAAACTAATTAAACAGTCGTGGTGGGACATCATGCTATTTGGAAACCCAAACGAAAGACTCAAAGAAAGAACCTTTATCATGTGATTATATCCTTTGACTTTTCTTGAAGGCTTTAAAATCAAATCGATAATTAATAAATATTTTATTGGGCAATTAAACTATTGCTAATTGCTCGTCCAAAATGTATTGCTGTACCAAGAGTTGGTGTGGTTCGCTTAATTACATTTTCGTCCTTAGGTTTGGAGAAAGTTTATTTGGTCCAGTAAAATAAGTTTTTCTTCTTTTGTACATAAAAATTGGATGAAAATACAGTAAAACCTCTCTATGGTTATAATGGTGGGATCAACTAATTTTATTACTATGAGGAGGTTATAACTTAATGGAGGTGTAGTTATAAAAAATATTGTTTTGATTTCTTATTTTATAATTCATGTTTTAGTAGTACAGTATTAGGACTTCAATTCATATTTTAGTAGTATTAGAATTTCAATTGCCTACTCTTGAAACTGATAGAAGACCGTGTTTTAACACCAGTAAAGATAAGTTTAATTGATGAAACTATAAATACAGTTAGGGATGGGCATAATACTCGCCCCGCAGGGACCCATCCTGACCCACCCTGAATGTGGCGGAGTTTTCCCAAATTATTTGGGGTTTGGGCCGGGCCCGGGCTGAAAATCGGTCCTTGAATTCGAAGACCGCTCGGGGACGAGATTGGTCTTGCCCCAGCCCGACCTGATTTTAACCATTTAATCCTATATTAATTTTTTTTAATAGTTGAAAATCAATCAATGAAGCCCTAAATTATACAAGAACAATTTATACAAATAGGTAATAAATAAACCTACCTTAAAGATAATAAATCATTATAAATATTTGTATACATAATATATATATAGACACACACATAATATATTAATGTTATGAAACAAAAGTTATATATTAGACATTATACATTATAAATGATATATATGTATAATGTATATAACATATATATGTTATACGTTATAAATAATATGTTATTATCTATAATCATATGTTAATACATAATATATATGTTATGTATGTATAATATATCATTTGATTTTTTGATTGATTATAATAAATTATTATAATTTTTTTTTGGTTCCTCATTGAAACATTATTTCAATTCCATTACCTGATAGTTTGACTTCAATAAGAAGGTGTCCATGCTAGTTATTACTTGCAAGGTAAAAGATGTTATAACAACTCTAAAGTATAAATTATTGTCTCAAACAACCTTAGATAAATATTTTTTTTCATCTTAAACCTTTAATGTAACATAACATATTTTTTTTGATAATATATAGATAATTATTATTATGTGGAGGCAACTTTCCTTAAGATGAAAATTAGAAAAATTATAATTTATTATAATGTGAAGTTTATTCTTATTTATAACTATCCCAAATTGGGATTAGAATTTTTTTATAACTTTATAGAGTTTATTTATATATAGAGTATCATTATAGAAATGTTTTACTATAGTTATAAATATATTGATTAATTATTTAATATACAGGGTGGTTTTTTTTTAATTTAAATAATGTTGGTTTCTAATAACAAAGTTTAAAATCGTTGTTTTTTTTCCTTTACGTTACCATGACCGACAGTTAGTTCAAAGATTTCTCAATAATAATCCAATACACTTGTTAATAATATTATAATTATTATTAACTTATTTGTTTTCATTTCTTTCTAAAATGACGAAAAATATGTTGGAATTTATAAAGTATGAGCACAGGAACGAATTTTGCCTCGTTCGTACAGGTTTACCCACCCCTATCCCTTGCCCTAAAATTTCGGGGATTAGGATAGGTTTAGGGATTACACTTGGTCTTTGGAGGTAGGGACGGAGAAACCACTAGTCATCCCCAGACTTGGAAATGAGTAATGCTATGCTTACTCACGAACTTACTAACCATTTTACTCACATTTGTTAAAATTACATATGGTACCCATACTATGCTTATGGTACCGTACTATGCTTTATATTTACAAAAGTTAGTAAGATGGTTAGTAAGTTCGTGAATAAGCATAATATTATTGCCTGGAAATTGACAACCCTACTATTGCAATTAGAAAAAATTAAACAATATGAAGGTATAGTTGTCATTTTACACTTTTTATGAATTACAAAATAAAAAAAATAAAAAAAATTTAATTTATAAACTTATAAAATAAAATCTAATTAACAAAAAGAAAACAATAAAGGACAACAGAATTATAAAATAAATTTGATATAAGAATATTTTTTAGATTTGTTTTTTAAGTTAGAGATTTTTATTTTAAATCTATAATTTTAGTCTTGAAACTTCTTTTAATTGTTTATAAATTTCCATTCAAATTATTTCATTGTAATTTTATTATATCAATCTCTAAAGTTCAAATTTTTTATTTTATAATTATTCTTCGTGATAAGACAATTGGGGTAATGATAGACACTTCAATTCAAAACATTAGCACAGTCTAATTCTTTAGTTATAATAGTTTGATAGGGACTATAATGATGTTTTCAAATATACTTTCTCCAAACCTCAGGTTGAAAATGTCAATTAACTCGTTTGGTGACTGCGTCAGCCGTCCGAGCCTCCATTCATGACTATTTACGATTGTTAATACATTTTTCGAGTTGGCATTGGCAACTCTCTCTGTCTCTCCCCCGTTTTTGTATCCTTTGTCTTCTTTTCCAATACAAAAAGTTTCTGAAGCTCCTCTCATTCTGTGCTGCATCACCAGCAAATGGAGAAACCATTCGCAGGAAACTGTCGCATTCTACTCTGGTTCGTATTTCTATCCGCCAATATTTTATTCTTCTTGTTCCTTAGTATTGATTATTCATCTACAATCAGCACCAACCATGTGAATGTTCATGTAGAAAGCAGAACTGATAATGCTTATGTAGAAAGCAGAATTGATGTAATTACTAAACAAGTTGATTTCGAACAAAATCTCAATCCAAAATCCGATGTAGATTTGTGTCTAGGTCGATATATTTACCTTCATGATCTCCCCGCTCAATTCAACGACGAAGTTCTCAAGAACTGTCATCTGCTTACCAGAAAAACTGATAAGTTTGATATGTGTCAATCCACAGAGAACTTCGGTTTCGGTCCTCAAATTGAAAATTCTTATGGGGTTTTATCAAACACAAGCTGGTTTTCCACTAACCAATTCTTGTTAGAAGTAATATTCCATAATAGGATGAAGAAGTATGAATGCTTAACGAATGATTCATCAATTGCATCAGCGATTTTTGTACCATTCTATGCTGGTCTAGATCTTAGGCGATATCTTTGGGGGTTTAAAGCATCAGTGAGAGATTCATCTGGTCTTGCTCTCGTCAAATGGCTGGCCGAAAAACCTGAATGGAAAAAAATGTGGGGTAGAGACCATTTCTTAGTTGCCGGAAGGATTTCTCGCGATTTCAGGAGACAATCGGACAGTAACTCTGATTGGGGTAGCAAGTTCAGATTTTTGCCTGAATCTGAGAACATTTCAATGATTTCAATCGAATCAAGCTCTTGGAACAACGACTTCGCAATACCATACCCAACATATTTTCATCCTTCAAAAGACAGTGAGGTGTCTCAATGGCAGGATAGAATGAGATGGCAGAAGCGAGAGTATTTGTTCTCTTTTGCCGGCGCCCCACGATCCAGACATAAAGGTTCTATCCGGGCTAATGTTATCGACCAATGCAAAACTTCAAGTAAGTCGTGTAAGTTTCTGGATTGTAGTGATGGCGCCAACAATTGCGACGACCCGGTTAATGTTATGAAGGTGTTTGAAAGCTCAGTATTCTGCATACAGCCTCCTGGAGATTCACTGACGAGAAGATCGATATTCGATTCTATGTTGGCCGGGTGTATTCCGGTTTTTTTGGATCCGGGTTCGGCTTATACGCAATACACATGGCATTTACCGAAGAATTATTCAAAGTATTCTGTATTTATACCAGGTAAACTATTAAGGGACAAGAAACTCAGGATTGAAGAGAGATTGCTTCAAGTTTCAAAGGAAGAAGAAATAGCTATGAGAGAGGAAGTTATAAATTTAATTCCAAGGATAATATATGCAGATTCAAAGTCTAAATTAGAGAGAGTTGAAGATGCATTTGATTTAGCAGTGCAGGGAATTCTTGAGAGAATAGAGACAATTCGTAAGGTTGAATAGAATAAGTTGAATTTCAAGCTATCAGATAAAAAATGAAGTTGCAGAAAGAAAACAACGAGAAGAACAAACGAAATTCCTTGAATTGTATGCATCCAAAGATATGTTTATTAATTTATTTATTTTTGATAACTTGATGTGAGTGGCTTTCATTTTGTTCTGTTGGAACATGTCTATTAAAATATTCAGAAGCAAAAATACAATTCGCATAAAATTTTTAAATATTTAACATCGGTCATCTTCTTTAATATACTTTTCAAACAATTAAAAAAATATTAATTTGACCAGCAGCCATAGGTACCTAATTTCAAAGCATATTCCTTCACGCTATTAGTTACCGACTGGTTTTGGTTTCTTATGGCACGTAAAATAATTATTATAAAACAATCAACTATAAATAAATATATAAACAAGTTGTCTGTCTTAATTAACAAATTAATTTTTAAAATAGCTGAGATTATCAATAGCGATTTATATATGTACCTAACAAACAGCGATTGACACACTACTTTTCTACTGTTCTATCCTAAAGCCAAAAAATGTATTTGTTTCAATATTCTTCAAAATTAAATCTAATCGTATTCAATTCAAAACATTAACAATTACTTTCTTAATAAAAGTTTTAAAATTAATAAAAACACTTTCACCCACCCACATATTGCCGGCAACCGGCCACCATCGTTGGAAGGTGGCTGAAATCTGTCGGAATGACACATGATCAACTGGAAACGGCCAGATCCACGGCTAAAGATTTGGTCATTGACAGCCAGATCTGGCTATTGACCACGACCATATCTTAGTCGTTGTTTGGTGATCGTTGACGGCCAGATATCTTGGCCTCTGTCTGGCTGTCAACGACAACCAGATCTGTGGATTCCAGTAGATTCCAACCACCTTCCCGCATGGTGGCCAGCTGCGACAATATGTGTGTGGATAGGGGTGTTTTTGTCAATTTATAAAATTTTATTATTGGGGGTGTCTAGTTAAATTAACAAACCTAGGGGGTTAAAAAATAATCTAAATATTTTAAAAAAATGCTATTTAGAAATATACAAAAAACTTTTAAGAATCCTATCCTATTTTCCAAAAATACTATTTAGCATAGAATGCTATTCTAAATAACTAACCAAATGGAACCATATATTGTTTAAAATATTATTATGTATATTGTTGTGTGTGATTTTTCTTTTAAGCTCGGAGGATTGCGAGGTTATAGCCCGATCCAAAACCAGCTCGACTCTACCAATTATCTGACCCAGCATAAGCTTGTCAAGTGATAGCTCGACCTAGCACAAGCTAGTCGCGACCAAACCATGCAGTTGTTCATCCGATTCACAGATAACTTCAGATCCCGGGTATCTCGGAAGGGATTAGATTGACAACAATCTTTGCGCAATCACAATGCCCAATCTTGAGAATATCGAAGCTGCATTTCAAACTTAATTGTAATCCCTTTATTTTCGCTCTTTCCTTTGTCTAAATTTTGTATATAAACCCCCTCCAATGATGAGAAAGAGGTTACCAAATTATTCTAGGACTATCATTGTAAGCTCTCACAACAAATATAAGAACAGTGGATGTAGGCTCAAGAGTTGCTCTCGCTGAACCACTTTAAAAACACCTATGTCATTTTCTTTACTGCATTTTAATTACTTACTCTTTACTGGTTACCCGTAATCACGCATACATCAGCTTTGATCCCGTTAGGGTCAATCGGATCACTCTAATTGGTGTATTTTTGCATCAACATTTTGGCGCTAAAAGGAGCTCCTTCTCCTCGCCAAAATCTCAGAATTTTCGGCAAGCAATCCTAGTGACCCGATCACTCTAGGTCCACAATGGTGCTTACAAGATCGAAAACCACCACCGAAAACCACGACAATGTGGAAACCACCCACTAGGAGGTGCAACAAGACATCATTGGGTGATGAACACCAATCTCGCCCAGGCAGTAGGCTGCGAATAACCAAGGGCTAGGACATCGAATCCCAAGAACGGCTAATAGGTGGAGATGATCAGAACAATGGTTACATAGGCGGTGCAACAGAACATGGCTGAGCTGAGAAATCAGCAACCAACCGCCTAGAACCTTGACTAGCCATGCTTCACTGATGTCACCTTGACAATTCAGAATTTAGTCGATGACCAATCTGGTTCATCGGCATTGAAGGGGCGACCGACATCCTCGATGTCATAAAGTACACTCCGCCCACGAGCGTGAGCCTGTGGGCAAACTAATCCCGGGAGGCGACCAAGAAAGTAGCCAATAGGGGAAAATCAAGGTAATGGTCGCCCACGAGATGCTCAACCTACTCGGCGGTGTCCTAGCGTCAACGTGACTATTTTAACCCACGCCCAAGACAAGCTCAGTCCTTGCAAGCCCGCAAGATGAGTCATGTGTGCCAATTAGGAAATGACTAACGTTTCGGTTATAACCAACGTCGTGAGCAACGCACTAACGAGCATGATAACACCTACCATCCCAGCCAACATGACTCAACCTCGCGCATCAATGCGTATAATGGAGGTGGTTCACAAGCAACAAATTTGCGAACTCACTTGCTCGTAAGGTTAAATAGGGCTAGCCAAGGCAATCCTCACAACAAAGACTTAGATCGGGTACAAAAAAGACTTGACGATCTAAGAGCCTGCCAAAACAATGCGGCGGAAGAAACAATGAGCTCTCCCTCACAGAGGAAGTTCGCTAGGCTTTGCTTCCCCAGGGATTTAGGAAGTTAAAAAGTAAGTTCGATGGGAAAGGAGATCCCAAAGACCACCTCGACACTTTCAATGACCTAATAGAGCTACACCAAGTCTGTGACTTAGCAAAGTGTCGCTGCTTCGCGATCACATTGGTAAGGGATGCCAAGAGGTGGTACAAAAGACTCAAGGTGAACTCCATCAGTTCTTAGGAACAATTCTACTCGATGTACTTGTAGCAATTTCAAGCGAAGAGATAGTTCGCGATGTTGTTCAGCTACTTGAGCAACATTCGTTAGGAGAGAGACAAAACATTGACCTGGTATATGACAAGGTTTCAGAATGAGCAAGCAAAGGTTACGGATGCACCTGAAAAGTCAATCCGGACTTTGTTAATTACAGTATCAGGCTACAAACAAAGTTATGGAAAGAGCTCGAAAGTGAAGACCATGTGAGCTTGGCAAAGTTTTACCAGATAACTACTAAACATCAGCGAGTGGAAAGCTTGCTAACCGCCCTAGCTAGAAGCTCGCTAAGAAGAGCTCCAGATAGGCGACAAGATCGCCTAACAGACAAGCAGAGGGGCTAAGATTGTAATGATAAGGAATTGAACAGGTCTGAAAAGAGACAAAGAACAGATAACCGCGGGGACAGCCAATATTTCCTGCGATATGCAAAATACTCTCCCCTCACTCAAGACATAGATCATATATATGAAGTCTCCCGTGAGGCTAAGAGACTGCCCTCTCCAGAGAGAATGAGGGGGGCTCTGGGTAAAAGAGATCGACAAAAATATTGTCGATACCATCGGGACATCAAGCACAACACCAATGAGTGTCGAGCTTTATAAGATGCCATCAAAGATCTAATACGAATGGACCACCTAAAAGAATTTGTTAAGGAGGCACCAACTTGTGAAAATACTGGCGAGTAGAATAACCAGATCTAGCAAGCCCTAGCCAACGCTAACAATGATGTCCTAGTAGGCATAATCTATCGATGGGGGATCCCGACGTTGCAGGGTGTTACAATATGTGCCCTAGAGCCAATCAATTATTGTAAAATTGATTTTGTAATAAATGCTTTATTTATCAATAAAAGGCACATTCTTCTATATTGTGTATGTAATTATATATGTCCTTAGGATGGTAGAACCGTGACGAGGGTATCAAGTGTTTCAAATCTTGATAGTGAGAACCCTATGATCATATATTGGCCATTCTAGAAACGTCTGTAACCCTAGTATTATTCTAATTAAGGACACAGATAATACGGTAAGGCTATCATAGTGTTGAATGACCCTATCGAAAGGTAGTGACTGATCTCACTTGTCAAGGTTGTTTGCCGACAACCTGGTACAATGCATGGGTGCTTGCTAGAGGCAAGTTCACTAGACATATCCACCAGAGGATTCTATATGGATGGTAACCCCTAGTGTCTATGGAATAAATTCTCTAATGGATGGTGGTGCATATGATCCTTAGACTTGAGATCACCAGAGCGCCTTGTGCACCAATTGGTGTAGTTTGACACTAGTCCAACGTAGTTCTATTCAGAGCTATCAATACGGTAGTGATTGACTATATTGAGAAGTGTATTGAGACTATAGTGGATCAACAAAGGATTTATCACTCCTGGGTACAAGAGAAGTTATCTCACTGGGTAATTCAGTAAATGACAATGACACTAAATTTGTGGCCACAATGGGATTGAGTTGTTACTCAATTCAATTTAATATTCTTGTCATTGGTCTAATAACTGAATACAAACATGTCGAGGATATCTAAGGTTGACACTATTTATGTACCATAGTCTCAATGAGATAACAGTTGATGAAAGGATTTGATTGCACGGTAACCATACCATTGATAGGCTGTAATTTCGCTGAATCCGAAGCTATCGGGTGGTTATGATGCCTTGCTTGGGGCCAATCTTGATTTGTGTGTAGTGAGATGATTAATTGGTGTTAATCGCGATGCTACACATTGCCGATATGATGAGAAGCCTATAGGTCACACCCTTAGAAGATAATTTAAGAATCAATTTGTGACAAGGGTATTTTCGTCTTTCAGGACGAGAGGGTATTTTGGTAATCTCGTAGTGCAATTAAATTTGCTGAGGTTGTTGCCTGTATTTAATTTGATATTAAAATTAAATTAGCAAGATTTTTTTAAATATATGTATCCATTTATTTAAATGAATTATTATTATTAATTAAATGTTAATATATTATTATATATATTAATTATTTTAATTATAATAATAATTAATTAATTTAAAATACCAATTACATGGTGTTTGGTTGCAAGGCTAAGCTTGGGTTGGTGCCCATGGGTATTACTTATTAGAATAGGGATTTTTATTAGTTGCACTATATAAGTGCAACTTAATTAAAACACAAAGAATGCTTTTCATTAAAAAAAACCCTAGCCACCCTATCTCTCTCTCTCTCTCTCTCATGTTTACGTTTTCACTCTTTGAGTGGAAAAGAAAATTTTTATTTCTTTGATTATTCTTGATTCTTGAGCCAACAATTGTTCTAGCAAAACAATTGTCGGTTCTTCGGATTATCTTCGTGTGGATTTCCGTGAGTGTGATCCTACGTTAGGATCGATTAGTGAACAGTATTTGATGAATAGTGTCGGTGAACAATATGAATAGTTTGGTGAATAGTAGTTGGTGAACAGTGTTTGTGAGTGAATTCAAAGATATTCAGAGGAGCCTCCAAACGTGGGTATGAACTAAATCCTTGTATAGATTTGTTTTTACACATATTTTATTTTACGTTTTAGTTTATGCATGAAAACGTTGTAATCTGTACTTGGATCTTGGTTCGTGTAATTGATCAATTCATTTTAAATCTTTTTCTATTGCGCGAATCCGGTTAGTTACTAACACAGGGAGCTCAAGGTGCTCTCCTAAGCAATATGCTCAAGAGGCTAGGACAAACTTGGTCCCCCAAGTAATGAGTTGTGAACAAAAGCTGCCAAGCGACCCAGACAAGTGAGCGAGGTGATAGGATTCATAGTGGAAGAGTGTGAGGAGTCTCCTCACCGTAATCACGATGCGATAGTGATGTAGCCATGATCGGCAACGCTAGAGTACTGAGGGTGATGTCGATAATGGAAGCACAACGAACATCATTTTCTTGGGAGTTTTCTGAGAAATGAGGTTCATAGAGAAAGACTAGACAGCCTGGTCCTTTAGGGAATAATCAACCTACTCGTGACTCTAGGGGCATAATCTAAAATCAGGACGGTGATGGTAGAATTCTTAGTGGTGGACTACCTGACCACATACAATGTCATCCTCGAAAGATTGATCCTGGATAATCTAAGTGCAGTCACTTCAGTGCGCTGCCAAGCAATGAGGTTTTCCGACTCTAGGCAGGGTCGCGACAATTAAAAGCTATAGAAAAGAATCTTGAGAATGTTACAATCAGGCCATAAATGTTGTACTAAAATGGCCGCTCGAGAACCATGGTCATTGCAGAGTCCAAGCCACACCCCGAACCTTTCGAGGACACCATAGATCCTTCATCCATAGGGAAGAGCTCACTGTAGGGCCAACATAAGAGTTGCGAGAGATATCTATCAGCGAGGAGGACCCAACTCGCATATTGAAGATCGACAATAGTCTGAGCAAAAAAATTGCCGACAGTCTAGTTGGGTTTCTAAACAAAAACCTAGATGTATTTGTATGGGTCATGCACATATGGTGGGGATCAACCCTAAGGTAATGTGCCACAGATTGAATATCGACCCAACAGCTCAACAACTCAAAGATGAAGTTGACAAACTCTTAAACATCAACTTCATCAAGGAAGTAAAGTACCCAGACTAGCTCGCCAACCTAGTCTTGGTGAAAAAGTTGAATGGCAAGTGGCAGACTTGCGTTGACTTCACAAATTTAAATAAAGCTTGTCCCAAAGACATCTTTCCACTACCTCTGATCGACCAGTTAGTAGATGCGACAGTTGGGAATGCATTACTCAACTTCATGGATACATACTTGGGATTTAATCAAATCCCAATGTATCAGCCTGATGAAGAAAACACCTTATTTATTATTGACCAAGGTATTTATTGTTACAGGGTTATGTCGTTTGGTCTGAAGAATGCTAGGTGACTTACTAGCATTTGGTGAACAAGATGTTTGCTGAACAAATTGGCAAGACAATGGAGGTGTACATTGACAACATGCTTGTCAAATCAAAGATCATTGAAAGCCACGTTGAGCACCTAGGGGAAATGTTCGACACCCTTAGAAAGTACATAATGAAACTCAATCCTTTGAAGTGTGCTTTTAGAGTAAGCTCGGGAAAGTTTTTAGGATTCCTAGTAAATCAGCGAGGTGTCGAAGCCAACCCAGAGAAGATTCAAGCTCTCTTGGACATGAAGAGCCCGACCAGCATAAGGTAGGGTACAAAGCTTGACATGGCGTGTGGCTGCACTTAGTAGATTTGTTTCCCAAGCCACAGAGCTTACCATTTTTTGAGACTCTGAAAGGAAAGAATGGTTTTAAGTGGACAGAGGAGTATGAGAAAGCTTTCCAGGAATTGAAAAAACATCTAAGACAGCCTCCTTTGTTATCAAAGCCCGTCTAGGGCGAGCCACCATTACTATATTTGTCGGTATCCAAGTTTGTGATTAGTGTGGCTTTGGTACGTGAAGAAGAGGGCAGTGTAGTGGCCAATATATTATGTGAGCAAGAGGTTGCTCGATGCAAAGACAAGATACCCCAAGATAGAGAAGCTCGCCTATGCACTTGCATCACCACCTAGAAGTTGCGACCCTATTTTCAGGCGCACTTTATACACATACTGAAAAACTTTTCGTTCAGGAAAATAATGTGAAAGCCCGGGGTAGCGGGCAGATTGATCCAATGGACAATGGAAATGAGTCAGCACGATATCAAGTACATCCCAAGAACAACAATAAAAGGTCAAGTTTTGGCGAACTTCATTTCATAGTTCTCCTATAAGCCAAAAGGAGAAGTAAGCCCGCCAGGGGCAAGCACCCCGGAAGAAAGCAGACAGAAAAGCCAAAGTTTGACGATTTGTGGTAGTGGACTCTCTATGTAGATGGGTCCTTAAATGAGAAGGGGGCAGGAGTTAGGCTTTTGCTTGAAAGTCCTGAAGGAAACTCGATAGAGCCGCAACAGATTTGGGTTCGCCGCCTCCAACAACGAGGCTGAGTACAAGACATTGCTCACCAAGGAATTGGGGGTAGAGTCCATCAAAAGTTATAACGACTCCCAACTCATAGTCCATCAAATTACTGAGGGAATATTAGGCAAAGGAGGACAGAATGACATCCTATCTCCGACAAGTGAAATCCGAGCTTGAGCAATTCAAATCCTTCTCTATTCTTTAGATCATAAGGGAGAGGAATTTAGTAACCGATGCTCTAGCTCGCCTAAGCCTTCTACAATGAGCCGAAAGAAGACTAATTCAATACCAGCCAAATTACTCCCAAGTTCAAGCATCCTCACTCCACAAGAACCAGTCTTAGTAACAGGGCATAGATACAGATGGATGGATGCAATAACTGCCTACCTAAGAGATGGAACAATGCTTGAAGGAATAAATGAAGCCATAACACTCTAAGCAAAATCAGCTCGATACAAGCTCATCAATGACAAATTGTACAAGCATGGGTATAATTCACTGCTCTTGCAGTGTGTTGACCATAAAGACGCAGACTATTTTCTCAGAGAGATCCGCGAAGGCATATGTGGGAACCAAAGTAGGGGTAGATCTCTAGCATACAAAGTGCTTCATCAAGGCTATTATTAGCCAACAGTTTTTTACGATGCAACAGACTATTTGCATAGATGCAACAAATGCCAGAGATTCGCAGATGTTTTGCAACCTCTACCCCAAGAGTTAACTACTTTGACAAGCCCTTGGTCGTTTGCAATTTGGGGCACCGATCTGATTGCTCAAGGAAAATGGGGTATTAAGTTCGTAGTGGTTGCTATGGACTACTTTACTAAATGGGCAGAAGCTGAGCCTTTAGCCACCATCACATCGAACAAGCTGAAAGATTTCGTTTACAAAAACATCATTTGTAGATTCGAAATCCCCCACACAAAAATAACCGACAATGAAAAAAAGTTTGACAATAGGGACTTCAGATCTTTCTGCAAGAGCTTCGTTGCTGTTTATCGCCTCAAGCTAACAATCAAGTAGAGGCCATGAACAAAGTAATCAAACACGCCATTAAGAAGAAGCTCGACGCCCTAAAGGGAAGATTGGCTAAAGAATTGCCCGAGGCCTTGTGGTCTTACTGAATGACAGCCAGAAGTTTGATAGGAGAAACCCCGTTCTCTTTACCATATGGGTGTGAAACAATGGCCCCAGTTGAAGTGGGGATTAGTTCGTTCCGAAGGAAAGTTTTCAACAAAGAAATAAATGAAAACCTTCTTCGCCTAAGGCTAGACCTAATCAAAGAACATCGAGCCAAGTCTCAGCTAAGGCTCACCTCGTATCAATAGTGAGCCAGATTATACTTCAATGCCAATGTCAAGAACAGGGACTTTGAAGTGGGTGACCTAGTTTTTAGAAATGTCGTCCAAGGTACACAAAACCCGGACTTAGGGGCACTTGAGCACAAATGGGAAGGTTCATTCAGGATCTCCAAAAAGCTCGCACCAGGAACCTTCCACCTAGAATGCCTCAATGGCGAAGCCATATTGTAAGCCTGAAACGCCGAGCATCTGCAAAAGTATTACCAATAAGCAGCTCGGGTTCCTACCATGTTTTGTTCTTTCTCAAATATTCATTGTAAGGTCGTTCATGGCCAAAAGATTCTATCAATAAATAGATGTATTATTCATAAACTTTATGTTGTTCGACATTTTCTCTTTTATTTACTTATTGGTTATCATTCATCATCTATTGCTTTAAAAATTGCAACCTACATGATTGAATTCAAAAACTTAGAGTCAAGAGTTCGAAAAAAGGCAACTTAGCTTGATAAGCCATGCCAAAATCCAACTCATTAAGAGTGAAATTTCTCGAATCGATGAAGTTATACTTGGAAAAATCCAAGTAAAACACATTGAAAGAAATCGGTCATAAGTCAGTGGCCAAAACTCGAGACGGACAATAAGTCCAAAGTCAGAGTTGTCGCTTAAGATTTCCTCGAGTATATTCTAAAAGTTCCTCAAGAACCGAGCTACGCATAACTTGGAGCAAATTCAAAATTTTCATGGCAATTCCAATAAAGACGATCAAAACAACTCTACAAAAGTAAAAATTGCTCGACAAGATATATGCAAAAAATATCTTTCATTGATTATAAAGTTTGGTTACAAACTTAACTAAGAAAATTGAAAAGATACAAAAAAAAAAAGGGAGAAATTCATCTAAGCAGTTGGAGGATCATGAGGCTCATCGCCAACTAGAACAGATGGTTCCTCGACAGCAGGAGTCATGGTGGCCTCTTCAGGGGCAAGAGTCGGGATATCTTTTGGAGCCTTACCCAAAGGAGGGTCAACAACAATGAGAGGAAGTGTGGCTAGAGGATCCGGATCCTCGACCTCCTACTTAAGGCCAACGTTTTCCTCGCCTTCCTCAGCTTCCTCCTGACCCTCATCATCAAGCTCAAAATCATCCGAGTACACGTATCACATAAGCCATTCCCTAAGCTTTGGTCCTCATCCTGTCGACCTCTTTCTGATAAGCCTACGGAAGAAAGGAGAAGTCGATCGAAGAGTGAGCTTCACACAACTTTTGCACAAGGAAGACTGACGTCTCCCAAGCTTGATTAGTAATGGTCTCGTTCAACTCCCCGATTTGAAGCCTAAGTTGATTAATCTCAGCCTCAACATTCTGTCAACCTTCCGCTTCTTGGGTAAGGTCGAGTGAGATTTTTTTGAGGTTTGCCTCCCAATTTGAGGTAGTTTTTTAAGCCGAGGAGAGCTCGGAGTTCAACTTATTATTGGCACTTCACTGCTGTGCCAGACTCTTCTCAGCCTTGACCATTTTAGCTTCAGCCTTTGCCCACACGACCTCGCTCACCTTAATTTTGTCAAGGAACTCTCTTTTCTTAACCCCAAAGGTCACCATTTCCTCTCTAAGCCGCTCAAACTCGGCCTGCTTCGCATCTTTCTCTTTCTTCGCTACCTCGGCCCTAGCCAAGGCATACTCCTTAAGCGTTTCTACTTCCTGCCATCCCTGATGAGTGCCCTCCAAATGTGAGGTAACACTCGTCATAAAGAAGCCTGCTTACCATGCAAGCCTAAAAAAGGAGAAACAAAAGTCAACGAGGAATACAGAAAGCATATGTAAAAAAAATGAGAAAGAGGCGAACTAGTGGTAGCTTTACTGATAGCTACATACCCAAGCCAACAGCTACAGAGGAGACGAATCTCTAACACCTATGAAAGTTCCTAGGGTAGCGGTATCCCTCACCGTCGCAGCCCCGATGTTGATGTGCTCGGGGAGTTTATCGATTAATGCATCAACTGTAGTGGTGCGTTGTTACTATAACATGCAATATAGCAAGTCCACTAGTCGCAAAAAGTAATAAAGTGATAAGTAGAGTATCGTTCCCACGAGGATAGTGTTACTAAGTACTGATTTCTCTAGTCTAAGTCCTAATTGAAGAAACAATAAATTAGATTGATGGAAAATTAACAAACTAAATACAAATTAACAAAACATAAATGAATGATAATGAAATTAAAGCAAAACCCAACAACGTAACTAATCAAACAATGCTAAAAAATGCTAGGGTGTTGATTTCACCTAGATACGCTAACCCAAATCATAGAATCTATTACCCAAGTTCTAATTCCTTGATTGAAAATCGAATTCCCTAAGTTGTAAAACATAACCTTCTCAGGCTACATTTCCCTACTTATCCCTATTAAGCTTCCGCATCCAACAAAATGAAGATTAATAGTTCAAAGTCTTTTAAACTTTATGGAATACTATCTAGATTTCATAGATTGCTAAACCTAGCTCTAGCTTTTGCTTAATCTACAGTATTTATCCCAAGAGGCACAATCACAAATCACTTCTCAGACTCATTGAACAACACACATTTGAATGGTGATCAAGCATCCAAAAGTCATTAAGCAAAGAGATAAACACTCAATCATGAAATTAAAACTCAAAGTAAATCAATTCATATAAATTTGAATCATTGTATCAAGGTTACATCAAACCCTAGCTAAACAACTCAGTTCATACTCAAAAACGAAATAAAATAACAAAAACAAACTGAATCAAGATTCATCATTGAAAAACAAGCAAAAGATGGAAAAATCTTCTCTAATTTGAAGCCCAAATCTTCAAGAATCTTCTCCTTCCAAGAGCTGCCTTCCAAATGACGAACCAAAATCCCTTTTCTTCTTTTTTTTGCTCTAATTTATACCTCTCTTACTAAATAATGAAGCCCTAGCAAGCCAAAACGCGTTGTTTTATTTTTATAGCTGATGCAAGTTTCGTTGCGGCGAGAATATTTCGGGCCAAATTTGAGCATGATACTGTCTGAATCTGGAAATTTGTTAAACATATGAATTGTAGCCCTTTCAATTATATTTCTACTCGTTCAAGAATCATCACAATACAAGGTCTACCGCTCAAGTTATAGCAGAAATACTGACTCACGGCCAAAGACGTTTTTCTTCGGTTCCCAGCGTACTTTTCATGACTTCAAGCCAAGTTTTCACCCTTGTCCAGTCAGAATTAGGAAAAACCCAAAACATCAAAGTTGTAGCGCTTCTTCTTAGCTTTCCAAAGATTCTAAATTCAGGTCATTCCAAGTTTTCAAGCTCAAGTTACACAATTTACGCTCAAAACTGTCATTTATGCTCAAAATCATCGTTTAGGCCTACAAAGACAAATTAATAGCATTAGGTAGCAATTATGGCCCAAATTGTTTTATGAAAAGTATCATAAATCCTATCAAAATTCAAAGCAAAATCATAGGGAAAAATAGGATTATCAAATACCCCCAAACTTAAGATTTGCTTGTCCTCGAGCAAAAAAGAATAAAAATCAAAACAAAAAGAAATATAAATACCTAGATTGAATCATAATGCAAATAAAAAAAAATTGTTGGTACATTATTACAAAAAAAATGCTCAACACTCCAAGAAGTCATAAATTGAATTGACCATCTTTCTCTATCGGTCCCTTGAGTATGTAATCCCCACTTCAATCCACCTTCCAACTTCCCGGATTATTTTATGCAGAAATGTAAAGTTTATCAAATAGTGGTAGACTCCATAAGCCTAAGTATCGAACTACTCTCCACTAATGTGGGCTAGACATCACTAAGGATCAAAAGGTCTTTGCAAGCTTGTAACGTTAGACTCGGTTAGTGGGCTCCAAGGAAAATGATAGGATAAACAAAATAGGAGAACTCGGTTTTCCTCATGCAAACACTAAGAGCTACATCAATCTTCACTTTCTTTCTCAACCACCAATCAAAGTGTCAACCATTTTACAACCCTCAAACTTATGCATTTCTTATTTTTTATTTTGAATTGAACTAAAGAAATTTTTTTTTTTTTCAATCACAAATATTTACAACACCATTGAGGTCTATTGCCCCTTCTTCCTGCTCTTTTTGCAACCCCCAATCTTAAGATTTTGGTCTATCACTTATTCACACACCTTTCAAAGCTCTTTTGTGTCATACATTAGGTCCATAATTCTCCTAAAGGGTATGATAAAGTGTTTAGGGTATAGGGATTGGACAATTTTTGGTTTGCAAGGAAAATAAGACAATGATAATCTCATAAGGCTCAAATGGGTGACTAGGGAAAGATTCATTCATGGGTCGGCTGGAAAAGCTCAAACGTTCCGAAAAATGTCTAAATCATTTCCTCAACAATGTCTAATCCTAGAATTTCGGCCTCAAGCACTTCTTAACTAGTTTCTAGAGTCCACCAACATTATCAAGACTTCACCTAACCACATAAAATGTTTCTAAGCATGCCGAAAGAGTGAAAATGGTGGTTGAACCACTCAACAAACCTTAAGCTAAATCAAGTCAACCAACCTAAACTTGAAGCAATGCTTAACATTTTCCAAAAATAATATCCAAACAATTCTAGTTTCATCATAGACTTATGCAATTCATCTAGGCAACAAGAACACAACACACACAAAACAAATAACAATCAAAGAACTTAAAACAAAAAGAAACACAATTTCGAGCTAGAACACACAAACAAACTAGACACAAAAATTTTGAACATTTTCCTACCCCCAAACTTAAAATGACATTGTCCCCAATGACACATCATGCACATCCAAGGAATAGAAAAAGCAAAAGTAAAGGTTACGAGATACTCCCTTGATTAATCCATAAAGGTCGATTTTTGTGCAAAATCTTGGCATCCATTCCTTGGCTTCCTTCCTCATCATCATCTGTCAAACAATTGAAAGTCTATGGTGCCAAAAGTGTTAGATACCCTCACCGATTAATATAAAAGAATTATATCCTGATCTCAACCTTATTGAACTAAACCTAAAATCTAAACAAAAACAAATAAAGAGCTAAAACTAGGAAATCAACATCAATTCCTACTTACAAAACATAAAGAAATAAAAACAAAAAGAAAAAAGAAAAGTGCTTCAGGCTTCAATCTTCTTCTACTTCTTCCTCTTCACACAACTCCCAAATTTGCTAAAAGCACTTCAACACAACAAACCCAACTTCCTCAACACCAAATTAAATCAAAATCAACAATTTCTACACTCCACAATTAACAAATTCAAGCAATTTTTCAACAAAAACAAATCCACAATTGAAAGTAAACAAATAAATTGCACAAAAACTCTTAACCTTACCAATCCCAAGCTTTCCAACCTTCAATTGCTCCAATTTCATTAAAAATCACAAAGAAAGCTCCAAATTTTCAAAACCTAGGGGTTGCTAAAAATATCTTCAAAATGGGTTAAACCGGGGCAATTGAAAGGTGCATGATTGTTTAAAGAGGTAAAGGGGTGGAATGGTGCAAGAATTTTGAGGGAAAATGGTGAGAAATTGAAGAAGAGAAAAATAAATTCTTTGGAGGCTCCGGCTTGAAATCGCAAAAATGGAGAAAATGAAGGTAGGTTTATAAAGATTCTCACATTCGCCGCAGCGAAGAATAATCGTCGCCGCGACAAAAAATTCCAAAGCGTACAGCGCCGCGGCAAAAGACACACTTCGTCGCGGCGGAATTCCCTTAGGTCAATTTCGCAAAACCCTTTCTACCGCGGCAAAAAATTCCAAAAAGCACATCGCCTTGGCGAAGAAAATGCTTCGCCGTGGCGAAACGAAAACTGGAAGTTTTCCTTTTTTCGTCTTAGTTCGATATTTTACCTGAAACACCCAAAAACACACGAAATCAAAATCATTCTAATTCATAAAACAACTAAACAAATTCAAAACAACAAACAACAAACAAATGAAAACACTTGGGTTGCCTCCCAACAAGCGCTTGTTTATAGTCGGAAGCTCGACTTTCTCATTCTTTCATCAATGTGGATCCTTGTGGGGTTCTTTACTTGCCATTGCCACCTCTTGGTCTTTCCTTTGGAATTTCGGACATTCTCATAAGCATCTTTTCGGAACTTCAAATTTGTATATGCGTACTTGAGATGAGATGGTGATTGGTTGAGTCCTAATGTTTGGAGTCTCTTCCAACACCAATTTTGACTTGTGCACATTTACACCAAATTCCTCAAATTGTTCCTTGTGAGGTGAGTTGCTTGGTTGAAATTCCCCTAAGTATCTTGCACATCTTTCCGCTTGAGATTTTCCTCTTCATTTGTCTTGTCTTCATGTTCTTCCCACTTTTCTTCATTGTGGGGTTGCTTCAACACTATACCTATCCTCAATGTTATGACATTTAATTGTTCCTTAGGATTTGTGACCGTTGTGCTCGGCAAAGAACCTTGAGATCTCTCTATCAATTGTTCAACCAATTGCCCCACTTGAACCTCCAAATTTTGAATGAACACTCCTTGATTTTTAAAGTTTGAGCTTGTCTCATTTATAAATCTTGTGGTTTCTTGCATGAATTTCCCGAACATATCCTCCAATTTTGACATTCTTTGCTCACATGGTTGATGATTCACCACTGGTTGATGGTTTGGTACTGTCTTTTGATTTAATTGATTGCTTTGATTGCTCCAGGATAAATTTGGGTAGTTCCCCAACCAGGATTGTAGGTGTTAGAGAAGGGGTCATTTTGCAACCTTTGTGAACTAACCATGTAATTCACTTACTCAGTTGTTGAGAAGACTAATTGGTTTCCATCTTGGCATTCCACACTCCCATGGTTTCCTACATAAAATTGACAAGTTATAAAAGGTGAGTGAATAGAATTTACATTCATACCTCCCAATTGGCTTTGAAGTGATGCAATTTGTGTAGATAATGAGGCAAACGGATTGACTTCATGTAGAACCCATTGTTCTCTTCGGCATTGCTCTCTCATTAGGTTTTTGGTAGTTATTGTTGGCCATCACCTCAAGCAATCCATAAGCATCTTCCGAGGTCTTGTTATTTAAGGCTCCGCTTGCTGCCACATCTACCATAGTTCGAATATTTGGTAGCAACACATTGTAAAATGTTTGGACTTGTATCCAAAACGGTAGACCATGATGTGGACATTTCCTTAACAACTCTGTGTACCTCTCCCAAGCTTCATAAAGTGATTCATCATTGCCTTGCATGAAAGAGATAATGTCGTTTCTCATTTTTGTCGTCTTCTCTGGTGGGAAGTATTTTGCAAGAAACTTTTGAGCTAATCCGTCCTATGTGGTGATTGTCCCAACTGGGTGTGACATGAGCCAACCTTTTGCCGTATCTCTCAGTGAAAATGAGAACAATCTCAACCTAATTGCATCATCAATCATTCCATTAACCTTGAAGCAAAATTGGATCCTCATATGAATTTCCACCAAATTGGACTGACTGTTGGATAATCTAAATTATTGTCGGCTTTATCTCAAAGTTCACTGCAAAAGGTGGCCTTCTAATACCATAATTGCATTCTTGCACCATTGGTATGGCATAATCCATCAACATTCTATGTACTTCTGCCATGATCTCCACAAGAACTACAAGAAACAGTTAATTAAGCTTAACTACAGAATAAAAATAAAAACTACAAAGAAAAGAACTTAAGCTTAAGACTATACAATATTTATGATTAACGACAAAAATGAAATAAAAGCTTCAATTTAGCACTACACTAGATACTATCAATATTAAAAATCAACTATCCCCAGCAACGGCGCCAAAAACTTGATGTGTTGTTACTACAACATGCAATATAACAAGGCATTAGTTGCAAAAAGTAATAAAGTGATAAGTAGAGGATCGTTACCACGAGATAGTGTAGTTAAGTACTGATTTCTCTAGTTTAAGGTCTTGATTGAAGAAACAATAAATTGGATTGATGGAAAATTAACAAACTAAATACAAATTAACAAAATATAAATGAATGATAATGAAATTAAAGCAAAACCCAACAACTTAACTAATTAAACAATGCTAAAAAATGCTAGGGTGTTGATTTCACTTAGATACGCAAACCCAAATCATAGAATCCATTACCCAAGTTCTAATTCCTTGATTGAAAATCGAATTCCCTAAGTTGTAAAACATACCTTCTCAGGCTACATTTCCCTGCTTATCCCTATTAAGCTTCCGCATCCAACAAAATGAAGATTAATAGTTCAAAGTCTTTTAAGCTTTATGGAATACTATCTAGATTTCATAGATCGCTAAACCTATCTCTAGCGTTTGCTTAATCTACAGTATTTATCCAAAGAGGCACAATCACAAATCACTTCTCAGTCTTATTGTGAACAACACACATTTGAATGGTGATCAAGCATCCAAAAGTCATTAAGCAAAGAGATAAACACTTAATCATGAAATTAAAACTCAAAGTAAATCAATTCATATAAATTTGAATCATTGTATCAAGGTTACATCAAACCCTAGCTAAACAACTCAGTTCATACTCAAAAACGAAATAAAATAACAAAAACAAATTGAATCAAGATTCATCATTGAAAAACAAGCAAAAGATGGAGAAATCTTTTCTAATTTGAAGCCCAAATCTTCAATAATCTTCTCCTTCCAAGAGCTGCCTTCCAAATGACAAACCAAGACCCTTTTCTCTTCTTTTTCACTCTAATTTATACCTCTCTCACTTAAGGATGAAACCCTAGCAAGCCAAAATACGTCGTTTTATTTTTACAGCTGATGCAGGTTTCGCCACGGCTAAGCTTTTTCCTTGCCGCAGCGAGAATCTTTTGGGCCAAATTTGAGCATGATAGTATCTGAAATCTGGAAATGTGTTAAACATATGAATTGTAGTCCCTTTCAATTATCTTTCTACTAGTTCAAGAATCATCACAATACAAGGTCTACCGCTCAAGTTATAGCAGAAATACTGACTCATGGCCAAAGACATTTTTCTTCAGTTCCCAACGTACTTTTCATGACTTCAAGCCAAGTTTTCACCCTTGTCCAGTCAGAATTAGGAAAAACCCAAAAATCAAAGTTGTAGATCTTCTTCTTAGCTTTCCGAAGCTTCTAAATTCAGGTCATTCAGAGTTTTCAAGCTCAAGTTACACAATTTACGCTCAAAACTGTCATTTATGCTCAAAATCATCATTTAGGCCTGCAAAGACAAATTAATAGCATTAGGTAGCAACTATGGCCCAAATTGTATGAAAAGTATCCTAAATCCTATCAAAATTCAATGCAAAATTATAAGGAAAAATAGGATTATCATAGCTCGAGCCGTCTCATCCATCTTTTGGCCTCCCTACTAAGGCGAGCTTGATTTACTTTCCCATGAGAACGGCGGCTTCGTCCGTGGGAACATAATTCTTCTTGGCCAAGTCTTTGGCCGCAGACTTCTTCGGGTAGCCAGCTTGCCCTGCAACCTGCTTACCTAAGCCACTCAGATGCTCGACAACCTTTTGTTTTCTTGAGCCCCCTAAGGCTTAGACGATTTTTTCTTGCCCGAGCCATCATGTAGCTCGAGTGCTTTTTGTTTTCTTGAGCCTTCGGTTGGCTCAGATGTTTTTTTTGACCACTTGTAGGGCTCGGAGGCACCTTTCCTGTTGACTTCCTCAGAGGCAACGCGAGCTTCTTAGCACTTGGGCCTTCCCCAAGCTTGCCCCTACTTTACGTTACGGCCAAATGTGAGGCATCCCTGCCCGACCAGTCCAACCGCATCGTTAGGTTGCTTCTTCGCTTGAGCAATTGGCGGCTTCTTGCGCCCCAGGAGCCGCGCCTTCTTCTTCAAGCCCTTCGGTTTGTCGGCCCACATTTTTACAAAAAGAGAGGCAAATAATCAGCTATCTACACACAAAAAAAAGGGAAGAGTGTGAGCCAATAAACACTTCACCTTTCTCAAGGATGGTGATGAAATTTGCTCTGTCCGAGCAAAAGCCATATGCCCTTAGTCAAGGAAGTGAGATAATCTCGTTAACGTCGCGCTCCCTGTTAGAGAGATCACTAAAGCGTTGAAGCCTCTATAAGCTCGCCTCGAGGAGAAAATTCTATTCGACGTTAACTGCACAACAAAGAAATTAGGTTAGTTTGACTGTTGAGCTTGAAAGGTCTCCTTTCACTCACTGGAGGTCGAAGTCTTACTAGCTTCTAAAGAAAAAATGCCGGTCTCCCTAGCCTCATAAAAAAAAATTGAGAATTCCAATGCGGGACCTTCTTTGGAACGTTAACCAGACCATTAAAATGTACCTTCCTCGCCTTGGAGAGGTAGTATGTCTGGTCTTGACCCTTCTTTAACCTATACAAGTGGATGAGCTCCTCGACAAATGGCTCGCCCTAGCTCGGTAATCTGATATGCTATGTACAAACTTATGATTATGACATATGAGTTCGCAGATAGCTGGAAATGGACAATGTCAAATCGTCTCAATACGCTATCGATGAAATGATGAGCGGGGATAGATAGCCCGCACCTTAGGACGGAACTTAGAAACTCGCCACGCAACCCGTGAGGGGATTCTTCCGGGAAAAGCCTCTCCGAACCCTTCAAGTTAAGTTGAGGTGCATAAGTTTCATTTATGTGCCTCAGATCCTCGACCCCGATTGAGGATTGTGGTTCTTTGCACGCCCGTGAGCCAAAGACTTCTTTGGCTAAGCAACCTCCATGGAGGCATGGTCAGAAGAGCCCACTGCATCGTGGTCCAACCTCTAGGCGACCACCTACTCGAAAGCCTTAGGGATTATGCCCCCAATGGACTATCGAGCTTATAAGGGAATCGAACATGCGATCGATGGAATGATTGCTCAACGAAGACATGACAATAGCTAGCCTTTGGGTACCTAAAATAGAAGTGAACATGTGTTAGGGCTCGAAAACTCGATTACCAATCCACAATTTGCTTTCAGTTCAGGCACCCAAAATAGCTCATGTAGGACAACAGACACATGCAACCTATCGAGATTCCAGCAGCCGCCACCATAAACCCTCCTTAAACCCAAGACTATCAGAGACACACCCAAGAACCCTAATAAGGCCCTAAGAGACTAATGCGGCTACTATGCAATGGCCACCCACTCGAGACGATCTGATGACATAAACCCCTCCCTCCTTAAACCCAAGACTATCAGGAGACACACCCAAGAACCCTAATAAGGCCCTAAGAGACTCAATGTGGCCACGGCAATGGCCACCCACAACCTCGACAATTAAGAAAACAAGTAAAGGAATGGAAAAGAAACCTTATCGGAGTAAAAGAGAGGATGAACTGATGGACAATTTTACTTCCTTGCAAGTACACGAATCGCTATCGCAGTATAGTGTGCAAAAGCAAGGGTCGATCCCACAGAGATTTGTAAGTTATTAAGTAATCCTAATAACTATGCCTTAATTAAACAAATAAATTCAAGCAAATTAAAGAACTAGTGATTAAAACTAAATGTAAAAAGAAAATAAAAATTAACAACTACTGATTGAACCAAAATAACACCAATAAAAACTACTTTTTGAACCAATGAACTACAACCTAGGTATCCAATTTCACCATAATAATCCAGTTTTATTCCAACTATCAAACTATTGTTATCACAATCCTATTTCTAGGGTTCACACTCACATAATTAAGGTATTGCCGTAAGGCATTCGAGATTAATCTAGTATCTTTAACACAAGACTAGCTAGGGCGTATAGTCTAGCCTAATGATTAAAAACCCATTAAACACAAGAGCACTAGAAATCATGAATAAAGGTGCATCTGTCAGGGCATATGCACAAATACTAATCATTCAAGAAATCATGAACCATTTAGCATTCTGTCAAGGCATAAATACTAACCATTCATTCACACGAGATATTCAAGATTAGCTAAGGTGTGTAGTCTAACCTTGTCTCACACAATCAATTAATTAACATTAAAGGTGATTAAGCAATAACATCAATTAAAGGTTGAATAAAGGATAATGAATAAAACTATAATTGCAATGGATTGATAAGACAAATAGAATTAATAAAGACATAAAACCTTCTTATTAGGCTACATTGGATCCCTAGAAAAGTATTTAGTTACCCATGATCATAAGGAAATCAAACCTCAAAATCTTAAAAACCATGAAGTACAAGAAGAAGAAGATGAAACCTTAGGTAAGATCTCCTCTCCTTGCCTCTTCCTAACTATATTTGATAATAAAAACCCTAGCTCCCTAAAATATTGCTAAGGACATCTATTTATAATATTAAAGTCATGAGGGTATTATGGTAAAAAGTTATACTTCAATTAAAAATGCATAATAACAAATCTGCACATCTCCAAGCACTAATATAACTTTTGTCTCCATTTTTAACCATCTTTCGATCAAAACATAAAAGTTGTATATCTGTCTCCTAGATTTAAAATGCCACTAGAACCAGGTCAATCGGAGTTCTATAGCTCAAGTTATGATCATTTTCATGCAGCATGTTCTGGCAGAAAAATTTCCAAACATAAATTTCCCGCATTGCATCGCGGCATGATTTTATGGCGCCATGGCATGAAGTTTATGTCCATTTTCCAACTTTTTTATACTGCGGCATGGGAAAAGTTATGCTGCGGCATGGAAATAGTTTTTCTGCAGTGAACAATCTTCAAAAATCCTTAACTTCTTCGTTTGAGCTTCGATTCTGGAACCGTTTGTTCCCACACGATTCTGATTCTTTACTCTTCAATGTGCATACTTGAAATCCTTATTTTTCAGTGCATAAATACCTGAAAATTCACAAAACATACCCATGATTCTAGAAAGTAAAAGAGATATAGAAATTAAGTAAAATTAACCAATTAAACCTAATTCCCACACAAAATATCCTTAAAATCACAAAGTATGAGTGCACTTCCAAGCAATCATCATGAACTCGCCGGAAAAACACCAATGAAGATAAAGAAGCAGCGATGAAATAAACACAAAAAATTTTAAGTTTTTG
This sequence comes from Pistacia integerrima, assembly GCA_026225825.1. Lineage (NCBI taxonomy): Eukaryota > Viridiplantae > Streptophyta > Magnoliopsida > Sapindales > Anacardiaceae > Pistacia > Pistacia integerrima. Next base: position 13,831,126 of record CM047742.1, on the reverse strand, counting down.
CAAAGTGTGAAGAAGTTATGACGTTGATTGCCCGCTTTTATAGTGGATTGCATATGAGACGAAAGGGTGGGGTTCAATCGTAATTGTCGATCTACAGTGAATCTCAGCCCTCTGTTCGTCAAGCAATCTCGGCCCTTGGGCGTGGCCACATGTCGATCATCCATGAGGGGTAATCAACTGTCAGATTGCCATAATCTTAATCGTCGCTGCATGTCGCCTCAACTTTGTTTGTGGACAACTGCAGTCGCCCCGCGTGACGAAAAGTAACTACCAAAGGCTGCCGCATTTAATGCGACATAACCTTGTGGAATTTACACGAATACCCTTTCTTTTCAAATTCTGAGTTTGTCAAGAATGTCACAAAAGAGAAAAGGTCAAGCGTTGAGTACGTCGACTGGGGATGAGTCCGACTCATGAAGCTCAACCAAATCTATATTCAGCGCACAACTGATGAAGTTCGAGCTTGATGTCAAATCGAGTAATAGTCTTTGAAGCTCGAAACGAGCATCGAACACTAAAGGGCAAATGTTGTGCGTGATTTTTCCTTTAAGCTCGAAGGATTGCGAGGTTATAGCCCGATCCAGAACCAGCTCGACTCTACCGATTGTTCCGACCCTAGCATAAGCTCGTCAAGTGATAGCTCGACCTAGCACAAGCTAGTTGCGACCAATCCATGCAGTTGTTCATCCGATTCACAGATAGCTTCAAATCTCGGGTATCTCAGAAGGGATTAGATTAGCAGCAAACTTTGTGCAATCACAGCGCCCAATCGCGAGAATATCGGAGTTGCATTTCAAACTTAATCCCTTTTATTTTCGCTCTTTCTTCTATACAAATTTTGTATATAAACCCCCTCTAATGATGAGAAAGGGGTTAGCAAATTATTCTAAGACTATCATTGTAAGCTCTCACAGCAAATAAAAGAACAATGGACATAGGCTCAAGAGTTCCTCTTGCCGAACCACTTCAAAAACATTTTTCTCATTTTCTTTACTACATTTTAATTGCTTACTCTTTGCTGGTTACAAGTAATCACGCACACATCAATTCCAATCCTATTAGAGTCGATTGGATCACTTTAGTTGGTGTATTTTTACATCAACATATATAATTATCAAAAACGACACACTTTTGCTTAAAGAATATATTTTATGATAAATTTATGTTGGGGTTTAAGCACTATATCTTGTCTACGAAAAAGCTACTGTCTCGATAATGTATGCCCTGTACTTTAGTTAATGTTTTCCAACGCCAATTTGGCGTTGAAATGCTGCGATAGGTTGGCGTCGTAGTACTACAATATGTAATATACAGTTCCTCGACACCAGACCGACGTTTCAGATTGACAAGGCCACCATTTGGTCAAGACCTTGATTTTCGACGCTATTTGGGGTCGGTGGATCTGCATAGTGTATTAAATTATTAAATATATGGAATGTACATACTATCTCAATTCTATTTCTTTGTTTTATCTATTTTTTTTATTGATTCAAATCAATCTGAAATAATCAAAAGGAAACTCTTACAATTTTCTAATTTCTTATTTCTTATTATTATCATTTTCAATATGAATTCCAATATCCGTTAAACAAGAATCAAATTAATTAAGAAAAAATAATATTTGGCATATATTACTAAAAGAAAATAAAGTACTCTTTTTTTCTTTTTTTCGTTACCATAGAACTTCTTGATCTCTGTCAGCTACTCAATCAATTACTTCTTCATTAAGATTAAGTTAATTATTAATTAGGATGCCAACAGTAGCGTCTGGGTAGCGTGTTTCCGATCCTTATGCCTCGATGCTTTGACGGCACACTTTATGGTGCCGGAATATATTACCGGAGACACAAGATTTTGGTTATCCTGGCGCCTAACCTGCGTCTCCATAAACAATCTTTCTACTAGTGTCTAAAGACACTGTTAGCTGGAAATAGTGGAGAAAAACCTGAAATCACATAACATGTATTATTTATGTGATATCAACTATTTATACCAGCCAATAAGTGACATTGTATATGAATTAGACATCATGCGTAGGAGAAACAATTTATGTTACATTGCCTTTGTTTCTTATTATAAGGTTCACAATATTAATAATGACTTTGGGCTCAATGTTAAGAATTGTTGAACCCTTGTGTGTTTTGATATGCTAAAATTAGCAAAATGATTGTATAAGATCTAACAAAATCCTAAAGTGTGACACAAGTCATAACCAAAAATGAAAATGTAGAATTATAGGTTGGAATGCCCATTCATGAAGGAAGAACGCCCGTTCCCAACTCCAGGCAAGTTGTTCCATACAGAACGGCTTGATCCTCAAGGTCACTCATCATTCTACCCAAACTGCTTCCAGACAAACCTTTCCATATGGAACACCCCGTTCACGAAAGTTGTTCATCAGTATGTAAAAAATGGTGCAATTGAAGATTTGAGTAGGAATGCCCTTTCAATATAATGAATGTCCATTCATATGTCCCCCAAGCTGTTCCAGGCAAGAATGACCTTATTTCCTTTAGTTGTTCATTACTCTGCCAAGTTTGGGACAAATTGAAGGTCAAGGATGGAACGCCCGTTCGTAATATACACAAGTTGTTCCAAGAAGTAACGACACTGTTACAACTGCCCGTTCATTGTTCTGAAAATTTTGCAAAACTGGAGATTCAAAGTGGAAATCTCGTTGCAAGAGAAGGAATGCTTCGTTCCTATGCAATGAACAATCATCCTCAAAAATGGAATTCCCGTCACCAGATCCAGAATTCAAATGTTATGACCATTGGAGTCAAGAATGCCCATTCCTCTGTGTTCTGCAACAAATGATTACATTTTCATAACGGCTATTTCGACTCCAAATCTTCCCCTAATGCTCCATTTGACCCAAAATCATTTTCACAGTATAAAAAGAAGTCTGGGGCTTCAAAGTACATATAAGAACAAGTGCAAAATCAAATTACACATCTTGCAACATCAAAATACCCTCTTGAGCAAAATTCTATATCATCTTCATCATCCTCACGCACTCTCTTTGATCTTCATCTTATATCTTTAGAATGTATCTTTGTAAACCACTTTGTGTATCAACCTAGCATAGAGGCAAAATCCACATAAACATTTTTATATCTTCTCTAATTGGTGAAATTTTGTAAATCTAAGGGCAAAATCTTGTAAAACTATTGCTAATTGGCGGAATCTAAGTCTAGGGGAACCTCAAGAACGTTGTCTTGAGGAAATGGATATAGAAGGCTTGATCACAGCTCCAAACCACTATAAATCCTGAACTTTTCTCTTCCCTAGTCTTTTTACATTTCCTACACTTTATATTTTGCTATATTGTGTTGTGATTTAGTTTGTGTGTAGTTCATATTTAATTTAATGTGCTAAAATTTTAATTCCACAATTAATTTGTAATTACTCCTATTCACCCCCTTCTAGGAGTATTTGTCATATTTAGGTTTTACAAGAATGTAATATGCCAAGCATCTTAGACAATGGAATGGTTTATATTGGTCATCAAATTGGAAGTTTTTAGTTTGATCAATTAAATCATTCGGAATGCATTAACCAAAACCGAGGGAGAAATCTATCTTTCAAATGTTCATCAGAATACATCCTTTGAGATTCTTGAAATATCATGTTAAGATGTAGTGTCCGGTTGTATGAGCCAGTTTATGGGTCTAATTAATTAAGAAACCTATGATGAAATCATTCTAATAAAAATTTCTCTAGGATCGAATTAATAACGATATTTATTTGAGAAATTATATTTTCTTGAATATGGCATATCGTAAAATTGGTGAATAGAGGGAAATGAAAATAAAATATAATCTATTAGGTTGACAGCGTAATAAAACTTTGATTGGCTTATGAACATTTAATCACAGACAGTGGGGGACAATATTGTATTGATTAATTGGTTGACAATGTATTATTAATTATATTTATTGGTTAAATTCTTCAATATTATATTTACCATGTAGAGAGCAATTTATGATTTTATAGTTGTAAATTTAAGATACTACAGTGAAAGCTTATTAAAGGAGAGGTAAAATTTATTATCAGGATCTTGTTTGAATTCCAACTTTCATCAAATCAGATCAAATTAATCTTTTCATTTTTTAATTATTAACTTTAGTTTAGCGTATCATTAATTAATCTCTTCATAGATTAATGACTTAATTTATCAGTTTGCAATCAAAATCAAGATTTAATATATATGTTAAATAAATTCATATCTTCCATCCAATATAAATTATTAATAGGCTCTTAAGAGATCAATAATCGAACAATAAGTTAATAATCATCTACACAAACAGTCCACAACGTTATAGGATTTTTTATTTTTTATTTTTTATATTTTTTTTTTTTTTTTTATGTTGAAATATGAAATACACACAATAATAACAAAGTCATTAAGAAGTTAATAACATATAAATTATTTCTTTCTTTTTTTCTTTATTATTATTATGATCTATATTATTGTTTAATTTTCTTTTTTTCTTTATTATTATGCTTATATTATATATGTTCATTTTAATTTGGGTTATAGTAGGGGTCATTGGTCTAATTTGACAAGAATCAGTAAATATAAAGGATATGTTGTTTACATTTCGATAAATGAAATTTAACATTCCAATTTGTATTTAGGGGGGGTTCTTTTGTTCTTCATTTGTAAAACTGATTTATTGATAATTTTCTTTTTTTCTTTATTATTATTATGCTTATATTATATATATGTTCATTTTAATTTGGGTTATAGTAGGGGTCATTGGTCTAATTTGACAAGAATCAGTAAATATAAAGGATATGTTGTTTACATTTCGATAAATGAAATTTAACATTCCACTTTGTGTTAAAAAAAATTCTTTTGTTCTTCATTTGTAAAACTGATTTATTGATAATTTTGTATTATAATTTCTCTTTCATTGTAATGGTGATGTTTAGAAAATATTGGGTACATAAAAATATGGTCAAGCCTTTTATAGTCTTTTTATTTATATTTAAAGTTAAATTTATCAAAAATAAAAATATATATTTAAATGGGAACTAATGAAATAAATGGTGGGGGCTAAAAATCATTTCCCTATATTATATAAGAGTTAACAACTTTTTCCCACCCAAAAATGGTTTAATGACACTTTTCCACCCATAGAATTTTAACATATTATTTTACTATTCAAATTTATATTCCGGCAACGAATAGAGAGCAAACTCAATTCAAGCTATTTAGACTTTTGAAGAGGAGTGGCTGATGAGTCTTTTGGTGGTGGAAAGGTTTGATTTTTGGTGGTTAGGGATTGATCAGAATTTGACTTGGAAAAGGTAAGTTACGTAAACCATAGTCGCTCGATTGTCAGCAATTAGTGGGGTTGGCAGAAGTAGAGTTTGATGGGATTTTAGTGAATGATGATCGGGAAAGAGAATAATGATGATGTGGGATCGCAACAATGTCGGAATCGAAAACAAAATATAAATTTAGATAATAAAGTGGTAATTTAAAAGTCTACGGGTAAAAATGTGTCATTGACCCATCATTTGCAGGACCGAAACAATGATCAAGGTGGACTCATTTTTTTTGGCGATGCTACAGTATGATCCCGTTGAAGATGAAATGAGTTTGATTTCTTTATATGTCGTAATTGAAAGATGGTTTAGTTGTTTAAAATACAAAAGAAATTATTAGAGGTGAGTGATGTGTATTGTTTTATTTTGTAAGCCAATCTCAGCTACTAAATTAAATATGGATGAAGGGTAGCTAATCAATGTCTTATTTCAAGTCAAAAAATTAAGTTATTGTAGCCTGACCCATCTTTATATTTTCTGCAAAAACCCCATTTTAATAAATTATATTATAAATTTTTCAATAAAACAGTTGTACATAAGAATTTTTTTTTTTTTAATTAAACACAAAAAAGGGAATGCTAAATTTTAGGAAAATAATTTAGACATCATTATCCAAATTTATTAAAATATTTATTGATTCTTACCTAATGAGACCAATGGCCTCCACTATAACCTAAATTAAAATGAAAGAATATAAAGAAAAATGAAATTAAAACTCAAAAAATGCGTATAGACTTCTACTATAACACTTATGTTTGTACTCTGAGTTTTAAAGCTTTCTTTTCTTTTCTTTTCTTTTCTTTATGGCTTTTTTTTTGGTTAATATTCTATTCGTTTTAATTTAGTATATAACAGAGCTCATTGGTCTCATAATTTATTGGATTTGACAATGTTGTCTCCATTTGTTATGCCTAAAAAATCAGGGATGATGCAAGCTTACATCAACAAGCGCCAATCAGAGTTCAGGAAGACTTTGTGTCGTATAGGAGTTGCCACGTTGTCCAAAGACAGAAAGAGTATGGCTGTCATCGACTTGGCAGACTCGGGCTTTATCTACGAGTAGATGGGAGTCGCCCACCAATCCAAGCCCTGCACGATTTGAGGATATCTCCTATGTAATCAGCCAATGGTAAGCGTGATAGGAATTGTACTACACCTGTCCACTTGCAGATTTGTAATCATTACCCTAAAATCTTCTACTATAAATAAAGGGCTCCCCCTCTCATTTTCGGGATTCTGATAAAAAAAACCCGCATTCTGATTATAACCTTTTATTCCCATAACACAGATAATACTTGCGAGAAAGAGACTTCGATATTCTCCTTGAATAAACAGTTATTTGTACCTCTGCTCGCTGTTCATTATACGCGACCTCCTGTAACCTCATATATATAAAAAAATAGTGGACGTACGATTAATTTTAAGCATCCAAACCACTTTAAAAATCATCTTTCCATTTACTTCATTGCTTCTTTATTCACGTGTAATTTCTAATTCAGTTTAGCACTTTGCACGTGCAAATCATTGGTGTCAAAATCAAGCATCAACACCATTATTTTCCAGAAATTTATTACTTATTGATTTTAAGTTTAAGGTATCCCAATCTCAACCGAATTAGAATTGGATTGAGTATAGGGCAGTCTAAAGGGGTTTTAATCGGCGGCAACTTCACCCATTGGACATAATTGCCATCCCTTCCCTTGGATGATTTTGTGGGTTTTGATGCAGGCGTATTTGAGAAGCTTATTAAGTCCATCAGAGTTTGGTCCATACGAAGATGCTGAAGGAAATTTTTAAGAGTGGATCTTGGCACCCACTAATGGATTAACAAAGCCTTACTTTTTAATAAATTTTATAATATCAAATTTATCCTTATATTAAATTATTAAAATTAACTTTGATTTCCTATTTTTTACGATTATGTTTGACACCCCATGTTTGAACGAAGAATTGTAGGTTTATCATTCATATCTTTAGACTCATGATTACAGGTTTTTATAGGTAGAATACACTCTACGTAATCTCTTAATTATGTTATATCAATATAATATACCGACATAATTAGGAGATTATAGGATATCAAATATATTATGAATATCCTAAGACTAACATAATTAGGAGATTACAATATATTCTTGAAATATTCAGTAAATCTCAACACTCCCCTCAAATTGGTGCGTAGATATCACACATGCCCAACTTGTCTAATACTTGTGAGAAAATACGCTTAAAGATAGCCTTGGTAAGAATATCGGCCAACTGATCCTCTGATCGAATCTTGGGTAATTCAATAATTTTTTCATCCAGTTTTTCTTTGATGAAAAATCTATCTACCTCAACATGCTTCATACGATCATGTTGAACTGGATTGTAAGCAATATCACATGCTGCTTTATTATCACAATATAATTGGATTGGTTGATTAGGTTGATAGCCCAAATCTTACAGGAGAAATCTTAGCCACAAAGCTTTACAAATCCAAAGTGCCATTCCTCTAAATTCTGCTGCGGCGCTTGAGCGTGCCACAACATTTTATTTTTTGCTTCTCCACGTGACTAGATTACCACCTACAAAAGTGAAATAACTAGAAGTAGATCACCTATCATCCACTACTCCAGCCCAATCAGCATCAGTATATACATTAACATTTTGGTAGTCCTTATTTTTAGTAAATAGGATTCCCTTTCCAGGAGCATATTTTAAATACCTCAAGATACGCGTGACTGCATTCATATGTTGTTCTCAATGATTGTGCATGAACTGACTAACTACACTCAATGCATAAGCAAAATCTGGCCTAGTGTGAAATAAGTATATCAATCTTCCCACAAGTCAATGGTATCTCCCTTTGTCAACTGGTACTTGATCAACTTCAACTCCCAATTTCAAACCTTCTTCAATTGGTGTATCAACTAGTTGACATGCTGACATACCAGTTTCCTGCAGTACATCCAAGGCATACTTTCTTTGTGATAGAAAGATACCTTTATAAGATCAAGACACTTCGATTTCAAGAAAATTTTACAAAGAACCTAGGCCTTTCATCTCGAATTCTTCTGACAAGTACTTTTGCAGAGCCTTCCTTTCTTCTGGATTATTTCCTGTCACCACCATATCATCCACATATACAATAAGTACAGTGATCTTTCCTTGCTGTTTTTTAAGGAACAATGTGTGATATGAATTGCTCTGATGGTAGCCAAAAAACTTCATAGCCTTGGTGAACCTCCCAAACCATGCCCTTGGAGATTGTTTTAACCCATACAGTGACTTCTTTAACTTACATACATTTTGGCTTATGTTTCCCTGGTAAAATACACCTTGGTGGAGGATCCATATAGATTTCTTCAAACAATTCTCCATGTAAGAAAGCATTCTTCACATCAAACTGTTGTAACGGCTAATCTAGGTTTGCAGCCAAAGATAATAAGACACGTACTATACTAATTTTGGCTACGGGTGCAAATGTCTATGTATAGTCTATCCTATGAGTTTGAGTGTACCCTTTTGCTACTAGTCTTGCTTTAAATCGTTCGATCATACCATCAGCTTTATACTTCACAGTGTAAACCCATCGACATCCAACAGTCTTCTTTCCTGGTGGACGATCAACAAGTTCCCAAGTCTCATTCTTCTGAAATGATTTCATCTCTTCATTCATTGCAGCTTTCCATTTTGGATCAGATAAGGCTTCCTGCACACTGTTAGGAATAGATACAGTAGATAATTGATTCACAAATGACAGATTTGATTCTGACAGACGATGGTTAGACACATAATGGCTCATGGGGTATTTGACCTTACTAGATAGCTCAGGTTCGTATGTTGGTTTAGGAATCCCTCTAGTACTCCGTGGTGGTAACTGTTTCCTAATTGGTTCAAACTCTAAAACAGGAACATTCTCAACAAATGATGGTTATGACATACCTAGGAGTGAAGAGGTTCGGACTGAGAAGTTTCTACAAACGAGGTTAATTCCACCTCCACGTCTTTATCATCCACTTCATTTTCTTGTTGAACAACAGGTCTAGTCTGAGACTCATAGTCTCCCACATCTTGAACAACATAGTCAACAGTCTGAATTTCTTCTTGACAATACTCCTCTTGAAGTTCAGACTCAGAAGAAAAATACATCAATTCTTCATGGAAGACAACATCCATCGTCACAAACGTTTCTTGAGTTGGAGGATGATAACATCGATACCCCTTTTGATGAACACCATACCTAGCGAAAACACATTTCAATGCACAAGGGGACAACTTGTTACGCTAATGTTTATGGAGGTGAACAAAGGTGATACAACCAAAAACATTAGGTGGTAAGTTTGGGACCATTGGAGCATTCACTATGTTACTAAGAGCTTGAAAAGGTATTTGGAACCCAATGGAACTAGAGGGAACTCGATTGATTAGGTAGGCGGCAAAAGGAAGAGTTTCTCCCCAAAAAGATAACGGCATGTGAGCTTCTATTAATGAGGCACGAACTACCTCCAATAAGTGCCTATTTTTTCATTCAGCAACGCCATTTTGTTGGGACAAGTAGTTTGATGAATGATACCATGTGTTGCCAAGTATTGTTGAAGATCCGAACTATGATATTCTTTTCCATTGTCACTTCGAAGGACCTGAATCTGTGCATTATACTGCATATAAACCATTTTGTGAAATCTCTGAAACAGCAAATTAACCTCCCATTTGCATTTCATTAGACATACCCAAGTCATCCTTGTACAATCATCAATAAAAGTAACAAACCATAGGGATCCACCTAAAGTAGTAACTTGTGATGGCCCCCAAACATCTGAATGTATAAGCATAAAAGGACTTGGACTTTTGTTTAATGTTATTGGGAATGGGACTCGATGACTTTTGGATAATTCACAAACGTCACAGCGGAAGTTACTGATATCATTTTTTTCAAACAAACTTGGAAAAAGTTTCTTCAGATAGCCGAATGAAGCATGTCCAAGGCACTGATACCATAACCAAATGTCAGATTTTTGTTTATCCCTTTTAGAGTAATCTACAGTCAAAGCCTGTTGGAATACGGCAGAACTTTGTGACTCTAAATCCAAGTAATACAATTGCCCCCGTCTAATACCACAACAAATCATTTGCTTTATTTGAATACTTTTAAACTCACAAAATTCAGGCCAAAAAATCACCACACAAGATAAGCTTTTGGTTATTTTGGAGATTGACAACAAGTTATAATTCAGGGATGGGACAACTAAGATAGAATCTAAGTGTAAAGAGTTTTTTAGGGTTAACAAACCTTCCCCAATGACCCAATTAGATTCACCATTGGCAGTAGAAACAAAGTTTTGTGAGGATGACTTGAGTTTAGAAACATGCCTAGAATCAAATGTCATACGATCGGTAGCAGCAAAATCAATTATCCATGCACTATTAGAAACAAATGTACACATATTTAAAGACTTACCATCATTTCCAGCAATAGCTACAAATGATAAAGATTGTTGGACATCTGCTTTCTTTTCCACAACAACATCAGTAGAACTTTTCATTTTGTTGTTGTTGAGCATGCCGGGTTTAGTCGCCTCTGAGTAACTTGCTTCCAAATTTGGAACCGGGTTTCGTAGAATTTCTCCACACATCCTCCCCATGTCTTTTTGTTTGACTTTTTGACCTTGACTCTTTTTTTTGGAACTATTTGAACCTCTTTGTTTTTTTTTTTTTACTATTTGACTTCTTCTTTTTTTACTTTAATTTTTTTGACCTTTGACTTTGACTTGACTTTTCCTTTTTTTTTTAATATTACTTAAGAATAATAAAAAATAAAAATAAAAGTTAAAAAAAACTCAGACAAACACAACAGGCAAGTCACTGTGGCGCAGCAACAGCCAATCAAAGTCATCGGAAATAGATCGGGGTTGATGTCAGCAGGTCGGCAATGTTAGCAGCAGTTGGAGATGGTGGCGACATTGGTTGAGACAGCAGCAAATCGGCGACAAGACAATGGCAGATTGGCAGTTTCTCGGCGACAAGCTTTAGTGTCGATCTGGGTTTTTTTATGTTGATCTGGTTTCTTCCCTTCTTGGCTCAATGATGACAGCATGGTGGTGTTTCTTGGTGATTGAAGTTGTTTGGGTGATTGGGTGATGATGTGGATTTGCGGCAGATGTTTTGAAGATGGTTGGAAGTTGTTAATTTGTTTTGGATTGGGTTTGATGGTATGGATTTGATGGCTTTGATTGGGTGTCTTGGTGGTGTGAGTTGCTTTGAACAGATTGGTGGTATGGGTTGGATTTCCGATTGGAATGGATTTTAGGTATTTTCTGGAAATGTAGCAAAATGACTAATGGTTTAAGTGAAGAATTGTGGTTTTGATGGCTATTATTTGAAGTTGCGATGGTTGGAGAGTTAAATATTGGTTGGATGATGATTGATGTTTGATGGTGGTTGAATATTGGTTGGTTTTCGGCTGGAAGGTTTGTGTATTTGGCAAATTTGATATGGGCAGGATGGTGTTTTCTAGTGACCAAAGTTTGGAAGGATTGGCTGGTGAGTTGGATTGGGTTTTTTTTTTTTTTTTTGGTGTTTTGTAGCGGCCAGTTGGTGGTTGGGTTGGTGATTTTCAAAATTTAGATTGCCCCGTTTTCTCCATTTCGGATTGACGATGGCAGATGGTAGGATTACTCACTAGTTAATTTCCTAGCGATTGCTCTAGAATGAGCAATTTTTTAGATCAAAGAGTGGCTCTGATACCATGTTTGAACGAAGAATTGTAAGTTTATCATTCATATCTTTGCACTCATGATTACATGTTTTTATAGGTAGAATACGCTCTACGAAATCTCCTAATTATGTCGTCAATACAATATACCGACATAATTAGGAGATTATAGGATATCAAATACATTATGAATATCTTAAGACTAACATAATTAGGAGATTACAATATATTCCTGAAATATTCAGTAAATCTCAACACCCCACTATTATCTCATAAACCTTAATGTTTTTATGCTACTCAAATCATTCTTTAAACAAAAATATAGTTTAGTGGAGGAGGGTATATTAGGTTACAAGCAATATAAAACTGTAAGTTCTTAATTGTTTCACATATAAATTTATTATTATTTTTGTAGCTATTTTAATCTATATATTTTTTGTGTTGTTTAATTGTATTATATTCTTGAGATTATTTGTAAAGCTATTTTTAGCTTTAATTCTTTTATGAACTTTCAATTTAATTATTTAAAATTTTATTTTAAGAATAATGACGGTGGAGTATATAACATAGGTGAAGAGAATGAAATGTTAACTCTTCTATATATGAAAATTGGAATGAAGGGCATTTATGGAATTCATAGGTTGTTATAAGAAAAAAATTTAATTTTAAAACTTTGAAATGGGATGTCTTAAAAAATAGGGCTTCTTTAGTATTGTATTTGGGTGTGAATCGTGATTGACTTTTTCTTATTTAATTTGGATGGGCTATCAGCTTACCACGACAAATAATTAACTTCAATTTAAAATTTGCAAAACTTGAAATATATATACTTAGGGACCAAGTAAAAAGAAGAGTTCGACATTAACGTGCGAATGTTGGAGAAGTTAGAAGGATTTACATTTGAAACTAAACTTAGTGAATAAAGATTGTAGTGTGAAAATGAACTCCCATAATACACACTTATGTTAAAACGTGTGGTGCAAAATGTTAGAACAGCTAGCCTTGCGCTCTAAGTTATGCCGCCGAGTACCATTTTCAAACTCTATAAATATCTCCTCCTAATTAGTTTATCTCATACTTCATCTTCAATTCCATATTTAAGAATATTTCTCTTAGGGATAAACACTTTTTAAAAAAAAATGTCGCACCACGGACATAGTTTTTTTCATCATAATCAGTCACCTCAATGTGAGGGACACCAGAGGCGGCATGGTCATCATGGCCATGGTGGAAACTTCGGCATACATGGTCATGGTCATCATGGAGGACATGGTCATGGAGTAATTTTGTCTCATAGCCACCACGGACATCATCACCATGGTGGACACGGCAACTTTGGAGGGCATCATGTAGGGCATGGCCACAGTGGAGGACATCTTTATGTGCCCAGCCATGCTCATGGAGGAGTACATGTACATCTTCAAATGCATGGTCATCCTCACGGTGGAGGACATCATCATCATCATCCGCATTAGCTATTGTAATGGAGGACTAATATATTTATGGCCGCGAAATAATAAGCAGAGTGACACTATGATTTGGTTGAATTCTCTTGTATTAATGGGTGTTTATGTCTCAAAAAGAATTGGATTCTCAAGTCTATAATCATGTATGGCAATTGCGTTCAAGGACCAGACTGTACTATTTTTATTGTACTTTATTATAATATAACTATAGATATATACTAGAACATGGCATCAAGTTTTTCATATAGCTTCTTTTCTTTCTGAATTTTTATTTTTAATATTGCCTTCATCAATAATTAGCCCTCTATTGCAGTAATATAAGACATTGATTATCCTTCTCAAACCAGAATTATAAAAAGTTGCCAAATTCTTCTTCCTTATTATGGAGTTTTAAGTAATATTTTATATATATCCATTTGGCATAAGAATTTTACGACCTAATTAATAGTTCGTCTCCTTCTACGTCAAGAGATTAAAGAGCTAACTCATACTTCTCTTATCTCTAGTTTTCTTCTTTCATCTTGTTGCATTAAAGACCAGTCTTTAATAGTTTACACAAATTAAAAATAAATATTCAAATTTAATAGGATCAACTTATAATATACATATATAGTTGTTTCCGCAATTGAAAATTGGAAAATAAATATAACTTGTCATAATATTCTAAATAAATTGATGAATAAAATTATTGAATGCGGGTGGGAATAAGTATTTTTTCCTTTTAATTTTCTTTTAAGTCACTAAATCCGTCTTAAGTAAGTTTATATAAGATTTAGTCATGAGGGAGTTGCCAGGTCAAGCCTAGGGCAATTATATAAGGAATAATTATTTGTGCATCAAGTAAACGGTATATTCCCACCCAAAGTTTGGCGAAATCCTAAGTTGGTACCTCTGGCTCTATTTATTCTAGATTTCCACCCTTAAAGTGACACTGTCAATAATTTTTAGGTTACATAGGATGCAATTACCATAATGCCCTTAACAAATAAATTAATAAATTATATTTTAACCCCTAAATTAGTATAATTATAATTTACCATTTTATTTTCAAATCACTTCAATAACACCCATTGATGATTGTGCACCCTTTTGATTTTTGCCTGATCTAGGCTGTTTTCGATGGTGTTGAGCTTTCTGGTCACCTCCATCACCTTCCCCATAGTCCGTCATCCAAAACCCCTTTGGTTCTTGACTCATTGGCCCCTCCGATCACCAACGCCATTAGGTTTAGGGTTTGCAGTTCTTCATCGGATTCCAGTCAATTTTGATGGTAAAAATCCAATTGGACACCACCATTGCAACCATTGTCTCCAACTCTACAAAACCCCTATGTCCCCACCAACCATTTAGTCGTTGTTCGTTGGCCAAGAGGTTTGTGTTCATCACGTTTTTTGGAGCTTCCATGGTTGGCAAACAGTGAGTTGTTGTGGTCGAGAAGGTTAGGGGTTTTGTAGGGGGAATGTAAGGAATCAAACGGTGGTGGTGGATTGGGATTGTTGCCACTCAAAATGGCTAAAAATTGGCAAAAAAAAGTCGCATGTCGCGGTTTTCGTGGCAGGCGATCGAAGAGTGATGAGGGGTTTTGAAGGGTAAGGTTTTGTAGAGGGGAGGATGGGGATTCGAATGGTGTGACAAAGGTGATTTTAGGTGGATGAATCACTGGAAAATGGTGAAAAACATCAGGGGCAACGTCTGCTAACGTGCGTCGAAGCATTATTAGAGGTGACGATCTGCTAACGTGTGTCGCCTCTTGCAAAATGACCAATTTACCCCTTTATCGTAATACCAAACAATTTTCCATCACTTTAAGGGTAAGAATCTAAAATAAATGCAACCACGAGTACCAACTTGGGATTTCGCCAAACCTCGGGTGGGAATATGTCGTTTACTCTTTGTGCATCCGATGCACACACAGTCACCTAATAAAGATGTGCCACGTCAGCAAGTGTATGATACAAACTCCTTTATTGGACGGTTGTCCATGCATTAGATGCATGGAAATATATATATATGGAATGTTGATATTCTATTTCCTTACCCAAGAAGATTACAAATATTATGAAATGATATTTAGGTTTTACTTAGACTAGTGATATTGTATTTAATAGAAATTTATATGTAAAAATTTTGTACGTGCATGTAATTATGAAAGGATATTTAGGTTTTACTTAATTGTTAATTTCTTTTTTTATATAAATGGGAAGTCAAACATCAATTTATGGACAATGTTGCCATACAAGAACTAAAAAATAATACAAGTTCTACCCTACAATAATGATAATAATAAAAAATAAAATAACCACAAATTATTTTTTATTAGAAAAAATATTTAAAAAGTTAAAGAAAAAATAATTATTAAAATTTTAGTAAACCAAAAATAATAAAAATTTAAGAAACCATCAAAATTTAAAAAACCTACAAAATATAAAAAATAAAAATAAAAAGCAAGAGAATTAAACAAAATAAAATAGTTGGAAAAAAAAAAAAAGATAGGTGATCAGTTAACAAGTGGGCTGCAACCTGTAACACAATAGCCAACCATGACTTGGTTGACTTTGTTAGCCACAATCTGATATGTGGTCTGCCTAGGTTTCTAGCCACGCAAGGTGCAACAACTTTGGCCTCGCCTTGGTCTAGCTAAGCCAGACCACGCCATAATGTGGCAAGTGGCCTTGTAAGTGGCTATGTTCGATGGTCACCCTTTTTATTTTCATTGTTTTGGGCTTTTCTAATTTTTATTTTGTAGTTCTTACTTTTTTAAATTAGGCTGTAACTTAATTTCATTTTCCCCTATGTGAAACCAAACTATCAAGCGGCATAGCTAGAGGTATAAACGAGTCGAGCCGAGTTGAGTTTTGGCTATTCAAACTCGACTAGGCTCCTACAGTGTCAAGCTTGAGATGTCGAGCTCAAGCTCAAACTCAACATGGAGAAAGCTAGCTTGAGCTTGAGCTCTTGCTTGCTAGATCCAGTTCTGAATCATTGAAAGATGTCATTTTTTGCTTCAAAATCATATTTTTTGAGGAAAATCAAGAAGTTCTTCAACCTGTCTTGGCACCCTTGTCTAATGACACAAAAATCAACGCCAATGAGTTGTCGCATTAGCCTCATCGTAACCAACCCATATTTTGTAAACAAAAGTTGAAAAAACTCACCAAGATTGAAACTTTTGTGGAAAATCATATGCTTTCAAGAACCCCATTTAGTGAGACTCGCTCATTCACCACTCAGACAGAACGAAAACTATAGTCATAACATTGCCGAAAACAACCATCGACTGGACCCAACCGCTGAGACCGAGGCCAAATGAATCCTAGGTGCGGAAGAAGATAATGAAGTAATTAAGCAATTGAAGAAGACTCGGGCAAAGATTCAAGTAACAATAACCCCTTTGTAATTAAGCAATTGAAGAAGACTCAGGTAGAACCCATGCCATAGATATTTGTCTTTTTTAATTGGAATTCGATTTTTAACATATTTGGGAATAGGGGTGTGTTTGTCATATTTATTAACTGATAAATTAACATATACCCCCTATTAGTTGCAAAACTATCATTTATACCCTCGAGCTCATTGAAGCTCACGAGCTGGTCAAGCCAAGTATCGGGGAACTTGAACTCAGCTCTACTCAATAGTTGAGTCGCTTGAGCTCAAGTTGAGCCCAAGCCCCTCATGAGCAACTTGTCTTGGCTCGGTTGATACCTAGAAGGACAACTATTTTAAAAAAGTTTCACATATGAAAAGTATCACATACATGCATGTCGTTAATCAAAATTTTGTTAAATTTAACTAAGAAAGGGTAGCTTAGGCTGCGTATGGTAGGCTTTTTTTTTACTTTCCTATCCAATCCAATGAAATAATTAACTTTTCTATTCAACTCAAAATTCAATCATATTATATTCAACTCAAAACGTTTAACAATTATTTTTCTCAATAAAAGTTTATAAATTAACAAAAATACCCACACCCACCCAAGCCACTATCACCTGCCAACAGCCACTACCACTGCTACCGCTAACCACTACTGGATGTCGGCACCGTAATGACGCATGACCAGCTAGATCTGGCCGGTCGTGCGTTGATTTGTCCATTTCCGACCAGATCCACCATGGATCTGGCCGTAAAAGGCTGTCGTCAACTTCTAGACCTTTAGCTGTGGATCTAGTATTTTTGGCTAGATCGGCATATGATTGGCCAGATTCAGCCAATCATGTGCCATTCCGACGACTTCTGGCCACTGTCCGACGATGGTGCTGATTGTCGGTAATAGTTGGGTGGGTGGGGTATTTTTGTTAATTTATTAAAAAAAATTGTGAAGGTGTTTAGTTAAATTAACAAATATAGGGTGTTAAAAAAGAATCTAAATATTTTCAAAAAATATTTTTCTGAACTGAATCCTATCCTATTTCATTAAAAACTATTCTATTATAGAATGCTATTCTGAAAAGCCTACCAAACGCAGCTTAATCTTTGCAAAACACATTTAGTTAAAAAAGTTCTGGCTTCGTTTGTTTCAATTTTCAGAATACTACTTTTAGTATTCCCAAAAAAGTTAAATAGTAAAATACCCAAAAACTTTGATTTTTGGGAATACTACTCCCAATATTATTCAACTTTTTTTAAACCCCTTAAATTTGATAATTTAATTAAATACCCTTAAATATTTTTTTAAAAATTACAAAAACACCCCAATAATTCATATTTACCAGATTCCGGCCACCACTACCGAAAAATGGCCGGAATCTATTAGGATGGCGCACTACCAGCTGAATCTAGCCGGTAGTACACCGATCTAGCCTTTTTCGGTTAGATCCACGGTGGATCTGGCCGGAAAAGGTCAGATTTAAGGCCAAAGATCTGGCCATTAACGGCCAGATCTTTAGCCGTAACAGTTTATAACGACGGCCAACAAACAGTCGTCGTTGACCATCAACGACGACCGTTTGTTGGTCATCGTTGACTAGAAAATACAGCCAGATCTAGCCGTTGACAGCTAGATCTGGCCGTAGATCTGGCCTTTGTCGGCCAAATCCACCATGGATCTGGCCGGCAAAGGCCATATCGGCGCATGACCGGCAAGATCCAGCCGGTCATGCGCCAATACGGTGAATCCGGCCACCCTCCGGCGGTGGTGGCCGTCTGTCCGTATTTGACATTGGGTTGGGGGTGTTTTTGTTAACTTTTAAGATTTTATTATAAGGGGGTGTTTTGT
>CM047742.1:13790184-13812314 GCA_026225825.1 Pistacia integerrima | reverse complement strand
TTATAGGGGGTGTTTTGTAAATAAATAAATATAAGGGGTATTTTATTAATTTATAAATCCTACATCGTAATACCGGCCCAATTCAACTTTTTTTTAACTTTTTCCAGAAAACTTTTCCCAAAAACACCCAATTGTGAACCAAACGAAGCCTCTATCTTTCTTCCCTCCCCCGTCTCCTCTCTCATTCTCTTCTTCCTTTCTCTCTTCTCCCACTCCCTCCCGCTACAAAAACAGCCATGTGAACCTTATTTGTGGCCCACTGCAAGAGCACCCAGTGTCGGCCTTAAGCTTCGACGTGACACTCTCGCGGTCGTGGCTAGTCAAATCTAGCTAATGCTTGAGGCTCTTGCGTCTGGCCACAGGCACCATCGCAAGAGCCAGACGCCAACCAAATGTGGGCAAGTTTTACACCCTTAAATTCGGCCATGTTACTTTTACGCTCCTGCTTTCTTAGTCAAAAACTTTGATGGCTGCCATTTTCATTCTGTGTTCTCTTTTGTGTTGGGTCGTTACTGTTGCTTTGATTTGAATTTGTCTTTTATTTGAGTTAAGATTGTGTACTTGGCTTTATGAAAGCTTCAACTGTGTGGCGCTTGTTGTGAGGTTGCTTGCGTGAATTTAAAAGTGAGAGGTTTGATGGTTCGAAGTGATGGTTATAGTGGTTTAGAAAAAGAAAGTTTCATGGAGAAGGAAGATGTGTGGTTTTCTTTCTTTGTTGCTAGTATATGGAGATTGGCCTTAAGAAAAAATTGATGGGTGGTTTCACATTGCTGATGCCATGGCTGGCCAACATTGGCAGTGCTAGGATTTCATCGAAGGAGAGGAAGAAATCCAGATAGCAGGAGCCAGATTGCAGGTTTTCAAACCTGCAGGGCATTACACTTTTACAGGGATATTTTTGTAGGTTTTCAAACCTACAGGGGCTCGTTGGTAAAGCTTAGGGGCGGATAAGATATTTCCCAAAGGGTAATAAGGTTATTTAATCCTTTTTGAGTTGACTGAACCAACCGCGTCTTAACAGCAAGGGTGTTTTTAATAGTTTACAATAATTGTTGTGCCTCTTGATACTTAGGTATCCTATAGGGGGCAAATAAAACTAAGCCCTTAAATTATTATTAGTTTAATCATAATTTATTTTTTTAATTGTCTTATATGTTTGCCTTTTCCCAAACGTTAAATCAAACACCGTTCAACTGCCATTCTTGTCCTACTTACCCTATGGTCATCCATATTTAAGTTTGGTCATATCTTTCAGAAAACAACAAAGCTACGGACACCGAAAATTTTACACCGAAAATGTGTACCGGTCTACGTGTAACACAACTTTGATTTTTTTAAGAATTTTTTTCTAGTGAACGGCCGTCCATCAAATTTGGACGGTCGTTCACTCACATGGACGCCCGTCCATATTATATGGACGGGCGTCCATATAGAAGGGACAGGCGTCCCCATTTAAAGGACGCCCGTCCATAAATAAAATATAAAAATTAAAAAAAAAAACTTGAGGACGGCCGTCCATAAATTTTGGACGGCCGTCCCTTATGTTTGGACAGGCGTCCATTAGGAATGGACGCCCGTCCATACTTAAAAAAAAAAAAAAAAAAAAAAATTCATCTTCATTCCCCATCTCCTCTCTTTTTCTTCTGCCTTCATATCCACCTTTGAATAGCTCTGAAACAGCTTACTCCATGACGTAAAGTAGCTCTCAACATCTCTAGTGATGAGAATGTTGGGTGTGGTAATAAATCTAAGCGGAAAGAGTTCAATCTCAATCAATCTGTTTCTGGGTTTTCTTCTGGTAGTGGATTTGAAGGTGAGAAACCCCAAAATAAAAGCTAAGAGGGAGGTGAAAAAGGTTAAGCTCAAGGTTGATGGTGTTACACGCACTATACAGGCCAACCTCACAGCCAATGGTGTGACAGGGGGTGGGTCTTCTAAGAATTCCCAGTCCCCAGATGACTCCAGACCAAGGCAGAAGCAGAATCTTCAGGTATAATGTTGCTTCTTGTCAGCTCAGTTTTGTGAAATTTGGTAGCCTCATTCTCGTATGTATTAGGTTCGATTTCACTTGAATATTTGGTCTGTTTCACTTACGTGAGTATCACTTGCCTTAACTTTGTTCATATGTGTCTAAATGGTTAGAGCATCCAAATGTGAAATTTTTTCTTTTTCTTTTTTAAGCATTTCCAGCTTTATATAGTTGGATAGAGAATTAAATTTTAATTGTTTGGAAGGATATCTTCAGTGTTAATGGGGTTTTTTCATACCTTAATAAGTATTCACTGAATTATGTTTGGAATCCTGTGCAATCTTCTCATTTTAATGTTTCTATCGCAGGGAATTTCTGATGATAGCCTTTCCCCTCTAGATAAGAGGTCTGGCCTTCAAGGGATCCCTTGGAAGGATTTCTCAAGAGTTCGTTTTAGTTTGGGGAAGGAGGATCAATTGACGGGGAAGAGCACTGGAAAGAATTCCTTTGGGAAAAAAGGAGATCACTCTGGCGCTGTTCGTAAGAGCAAGCGAGTATCTAAGAGGCGTGCGGTGGATGGAGAATTTGATGATGATGAGGATGACGAGATTCGATACCTGGAGAAACTTAAAACTTCAAAGGTTACTTCGGGATATAAAGATGATGATGAAGAATTAGGCAAAACAATATCGAAGGGCTAATGGACGTCCGTCCAAACGTTTTTTAATTTTTTTTTAAGTATGGACGGGCGTCCATTCCTAATGGACGTCCGTCCAAACATAAGGGACGGCCGTCCAAAATTTATGGACGACCGTCCCCAAGTTTTTTTTTTTTAATTTTTATATTTTATTTATGGACGGACGTCCTTTAAATAGGGACGCCCTGCTTCCTTGTATATGGATCGTGTCTGATAGAGTAACTACCATCCAAATTTGATGGACGGCTGCTCACTAAAAAAATTGTTAAAAAAATCAGAGTTGTGTTACACGTAGGCCGGTACACATTTTTTGTGTAAAATTTTCGGTGTCCGTAGCTTTGTTGTTCAGAAAATCATAAAAATTTTGTTGTTCAGAAAATCATAAAAATTTCCATTACAATTTCACAAAATTTTAGAAGCGTAGGATGTGTTCTTTTATGAATATTGTGTATCCCTTTTCTATTTTTTTACAAACATTTAAAATGATTGAAAAAGACAAAAAATGAAGATGCGTTTGATTTGTCTAAAAACACATTTGAAAACGCAAAAAATGAAAACATGCTCAACTTGTTTGTCTGAAAAAACTTGGAAAATAATGAAAATATGAAATTAATCATTGCCTTAGATAATAAAATCCCTTCAGATTAACACTTATTTTGTTCATCTTAAAGAGCTTGTCTGAAATACGGAGGCGAAGCTAAGAATGGACATGTGGGGGCAGTTGCTCCCACTGGTTTTTTGAAAAAAAAAAAAAATTTACTTATTATCAAATTAGCCCTTGTCTAATAAAATGTTAAGACAGTCCTTGTTTATTATACAAATTAAAGAAAGGTACCCAGATAGAAAATTATTTTGTATACTATTTCTCTTAAATTAAGCATTTTCTTTTCTTTCCTCTATCCACCAAAAAAAAAAAAAAAATTCCAGATTAGATATTTACCTATTTCCATCTCTTTCTTTCATCTCTTTAATATTTTAAGAATTAAAGAATTATAACGTGCAATGTAATAAATTTCAAACAACCCCTATTGTTGTAATTAGACAGAAGCATTTATAATTATTTAAAATTCAAAATAAAGGACAAAAATTCCATACTGAAAAAATGACACAAACCGACAGACAATATACTTAAATTTTGCTGAGCAAATTAAACTGTTAAACATACTTGGGGAATAAGAAACATAAGAGTTGCACTACCATGTGAAACAGATAGCGCTCATTAATGTGTGAATGTCAATAAGTTTGAAACTTACTTAATGATTAAGGAATGTGAAAATGAACGCTCATCTTAAAACGTGTGGCTCAAACTGTTAGCCTTGTTCTCCAAGTTATGGCACCGACTGCTATTTTCAAACTCTATAAATATCCCCACTCCTCTTCTTCATTTATTCGTCTACATCCATCATCTTCAATTCAACATTTCTCTTCACGATAACCACTTAGAAAAAATGTCCCACGACGGACAAATTGTTGTTTATCATCATCAGGGACCCCAGGGCGAGGGACCCCAGGGCGAGCATGAGGATCATCAGTCACCTAACTGTGAGGGACACCAGGGCGAGCATGGACATCATGGGTGTGGTGGACGATTCGGCCGACATGGGCTTGGTCATCGAGGAGGGCATGGCCGTCGTCACAGGGGCAGACACTGCGGAAAGCAACTCATGGGAATGGTACAGTCACATCGCCACCACCATGGACATGGGAAAAAACTCATTGGAATAATTATGTCTCATGGACATCATCACCATGGTGGACACGGTCACTTTGGAGGGCATGGCCACCGTGGCGGACATCTTGGCGGCCTTCTCCACCATGGGCATGGAGGACCAGGAGGTGGTCATTTTGAAATGCATGGTCATACTCATGGTGGAGGACATCATCACCATCGCCATCGTCATCATCCACATTAGAAAGTCAAGGAGATTGTGGTGGGATATATATTATACGCGGAGTGATTTGTAGCAGCGAATAACAAGCAGAGTGTGAAAACTACTGTGATTTGGGTTTTAATGTTGAATACGAAGAATAAACCCTGGTATTAATGGGTTTTTATTTGTGAAGAAGAATTGGATTCTCAATTCTCATATATGTATGGCTATAGCCTTTTGTTTGTTGTGTTGCTGGATCAGACTTTGTACTAATATTATTGTACTTTGCTATAAATAATCAAATATACTAGCATATCGTAGAAATATCTTCTTCATTTCCCTTTTTCTTTTTTTATATAGTTCTCTCATCATCTATTTATTGATCTTGTACTTGCGTATAATTCTTTTTCATGAAGCCTAAAATTTTGAATGCTTAATTGGTATGCCACTAGATTTAAATCATGGCTTATCGCCCATGCCAGAACTGAGCTCATTTTTTTATGAAAGCTATTCACAATGTTCTCCACCGCCATTTTCGTCTAATTTAGAAACCAAGCATCACTTAGAGCAATTAATTCCAAGCCTAGCGCCAATCAAACTATATATATACATAATCGATGAGTTAGATTATTGCGGTTTGATCAGTCTAGAGTCAAGGACCATGCTCTTTGATTTCTAGCATTATTAATGAAACGCAAAGAGTCAATAAGGACCATGCACATTTTATTTTAATTTCAAAAATCTAACATACAAACCACAGTACAAAAATCATCTCCAAAAGAAAAACTCATGTTTTCCATCTCCACCATCACTTTGAGTTTCATACAAACTCAATTATTATAGCCAGCAAAAAAAATAAAAAATATACAGTATATAAATATTAGCTCAACACCTCAAACAATTCAATATTGGTAAATAAAAGTCAACCAAACCCTTACATTATATACTCAAAAGACGGCCAACAAACATCCAACCTTTGCGAAAATACCAATTCCAACGGGCAAAACCAATTGAAATACCCAATTAGTTCAATTTTGAAACAGGTCTCGACCCTTACATTTAAATAATTTAATCAAATAACAACATTCTCTCTGAAATTTTAGAAATAACATAAATCCCCTTACCGTTTATATAATGTTAGAATTTATAATATAATCAATTAATCAATATTTATTTAATTGTCCATCTATCATTTATTTTAACACAGAAAAAAAAAACTTAATAACAGAGAAATTTATGTTATTACTATAACTAAAGGGGAATTTTTGTTTGTTAATTATACTTAAGCAGGTTTTTTGTCATTAACCCAAACATATTTAAATAATAGTTTCCACACTTTAATAAACCTTGGGGGAGGTCTCTTGTAATACCCCTAAAATCAATTATTTCAATAAGGAAATACTATAACAATATCAAAACCAACACATTTCACTAAGTCATGGCAACCAAAAATGTCCTAAACAACTCTACCCTCACACAAATTGAGGCAAGTGTTTGTCCCACGAATGAATTTTCATCCTTTGAAAAACATTATTACAATATATTTTTCTTAATAAAAATAATTGTTACAGTAACTAAGAATTTATTTTTTATTATCTCAAGGAGTAGTCACTTAATAAAACTTGAAATTTTAGGATATAAATTTATATTATAGCATTCCATAAAGTTGAACATATTGATTGTAAACAATTTATATAAACTAACTAAACTTCCAGACATAAAATCCTAGTTAAAAATAGAATATCAAATAAGAGCAGAAAATAATCTAAAATCCTAAATTAGGAAAATTTGTCTAACATCAAACTCCCCCTTTCAAAAAATAAACTCGTCCTCGAGTTTTGTAATTAGGCAGGTGAAAATTGAAATGGAGCAATAAGTCATCCAGTGGAGCAAAGAAATAGCCTTTGTCATCGATCTTCTATGGAGAATTGTCAAGCATCACAATCTTCAAGTCGAAGTCGAATGTCATCAATGTTTCATCTTCTTGTTCCTCAACTTCAATGTGTTCTTCTTGTTGAATGTACTCTTCTTGCTCAATCTTCTCCTCTAAGACAACTTGTTCTTGCTCAATCTTTTCTTCTCGGACAACTTGCCCCAACTTCAAGTTTAATTTCATGCACGATTATCTTAAATTGTCATCTTCAATTTGTATCATCTCAACGCCACTTAATTCAGGAAGTGCTTCGATTGTCTTTTCTTCAATTTCAATATTTTCTTCTGCTTCAAGGTTATGCTTGTCTTGAATCTTGGCTTCATCCATAGGTGCTTGTAACAAATCATCTTCTTTATTCATGGGTGAGGTGGAGAGAGCTTTGTTGGCGTTTGATGATGAATTATTATTCTCTTGACTTGTGATTCAACCTGAAAAACTAATTTGAGGACATCAAGCAATGTATGGTTAAGTTGTAAAGTAATTTGATCTTGTATGTTGGCATTCAATCCATCAAAGAATCTCATGGCTACATGATACGATGGTTCACCATGGTCAATGCAAAGTAGCAATTGTCGATATTCAACAATATATTCTTGGACAAATCGATTACCTTGATGACAACTCACGTATAGATACAACAATTCTAGAACATGCTCACGAGAAAGAAATTGTTTCCTTATAGCATATTCTATCTCGTACCATAATAGTTGATGTAGTTTATCAAACCTAATATTCGTCAAACTTCCAATCTTTCCACCATTCTAAACCATAGCCTTTTAATAGATAACCAACAACCTTGATATGTTTACGCGTCGGAATATCCATATCAATTAAAAAATATTCAATGACTTCAATCATATCAAGTAGGGGCGGAGAGAGGGGAGGTCAAGGAGGGTCAGTTGACCCTCCTTGACTTTGAAAAATTATCAAAATTCATATACATATATGGCTAGCTTACAACTCACCGTCACAGCCTCCCACTTAAATTGCGGATGCTCAGATGGAGAATCAAATCTAAGATCGTGTGCCTATCCATACTATCTTCAATTCATTCCAACCATCTAGACTACTCATAAATGAGTCATATCAAAATATTGAAGTTAGAAAAAAAAGATAAATAT
This sequence comes from Pistacia integerrima, assembly GCA_026225825.1. Classification (NCBI taxonomy): domain Eukaryota; kingdom Viridiplantae; phylum Streptophyta; class Magnoliopsida; order Sapindales; family Anacardiaceae; genus Pistacia; species Pistacia integerrima. The sequence continues at coordinate 13,804,723 of CM047742.1, read as the reverse complement.
CAAAAATATGTATTTTGATGCATTATTTTAAGGGGTCAAAACATAAAAGTGAAATTACAACAAAGGTTATGATATTTTACTATAAAAGCTAAATAAATCTTTGAATATTTTATTAATAGAAATTTTATTATAGTTTAATTTGGAGTTGTTATTTGTGTTGGCATAATAACTTATTCATTAGTAAATTTTCTTAGTTTTGTTTTACACTCATTAAAATATTATAAATTTATTCCATATCATCAAACACAATCGTAAATATATTAATTATGAAGAGTATTATAAATTAATATTCATATTTTTGTATAACTTATACCCAATATATTATAGGTTTATTTACTATTATATTATTAAGTTTAATTAACGTCTTGACTTCCCTAGAATGAGTTTCTGGCTACACCCCTGGTATGAAGGAAAGCTTCGCCATGAGAATGTCCATATATAAGTTGGAAGGTGACAACATCGTTGGCATAGATCGTTTGACATATTAACTAATCCTTGAATTTTCTCTCTCTATCTTTCTCTCTTTCTTTTTTTAATAGGATAAAACTGAAAACAAACAAAACATATAGAGGGCATTTAGTTAGGAGTTATGTGGGATTACTGGGGTTAAGTCATCTTATATTACTTGATTACCATGTTTAGTTGTCAAGTAATATAAGATACCGGTAAATCTTCAAATACCAATATTGGTTACTATTGGTAATATTGGAGGTAATCTGATTACCTCTATTTTCTTAGGTATTCTAAGATTACTATGGTTGTCTTTTTTTTGTTACAATTTTATACCTTATTAATAAAATTTTAGGACAATACTGCCCTTATTTTTAAATTTATTTACATGAATATGGCTTTTACTATTTCACCCCAATTAATTAACTTTTTGGACAAAATTACCCTTGAATTCAAAATAAATTGCAGCCCATCCAAGCCACAATCCCCACCCACCTGCCGCTAGTAACCACCACCGCGGCCAGCCACCGCCGCAATTGGAACAGCGCACGAAAGGCCAAAAATGTTTGTCGTGCGCTGATATGGCCATTTTCGGCCAGATATCTGGCCGGAAATGGCCAAATCTTGTCAGATCTGGTCGTTAAAGGCCAAATCCGTCAATCTGGCCGTTGACTGCCAGATCTATCGATCTAGCCGTCAACGGCCAGATTTGTCACGTCTAGCCATTTCCGGCCATATCTCTGGCCGGAAATGGCCATACGACACACGGAGGCCATTTCCTGCCTTCCGCGCAGCATGCCGTCGCCGCCACTACGGTGGCCTTCATGCAGTGGGCCGATTGGTAGAGGTGCTTTGTTGATTTTCCAAACCTTTATTATGGGGTTGTTTTTGCTAAGTTTTTAAATACGGGAGAGTTATAATAATCCAAATAATAATCAATATTAAAAAATAATATAATAATTATATTTAATTAGAGGACGATTCAGTAATTTAAATAACATACCCACCAATTTATTCTTCGCAACCAAACATATTAATATAACATACCCACCAATTAACCAAACACATTTTCCTAAAGATTCCTAGTAAGCTTCAAGGAAATCTAACTTTTCAGTAATCCAATATTCCCTTAACCAAACGCCCCCATAGGAATAAACTGAAAAGTAATGACATTGGCAAAACAAAACTTAGTAGGACTAAGGGACGAAACTGTAAAATTGCGAAACTAACAGACTAAACTATCATAGGACAACATTGACAGACTGAACAAAGAAATAACTGACAAACTAGACTAAATTAAAATTAAGAAATAAAATTGGATTGAACAAAATTTTTTGTAAGGTAAAATGAATGAATTTGTGGAGTGTGTTTAGGATATATGTAGACTTGGCAAAATGGGTGGGTAGGCCGGGTTGGGGTCAAGTCATCACGGGTACAGGTCCAATACAGGTCCAAAAAATGAGGCCCGTACCCTACCCTATGTGGGTATGGGTGGACCTGCGGGTACCCGTTTTTTCTCTCTCCATGTTTTAGTTTTTATAGTTTTACCCCCAATAGTTTTCAATTATGATAGTTACACCCCCAAAATTCCTGCAGTTTTAATTTTTTATATTTACATCCCCAAAATCAACTACTCTAAATTCAATTCAATTTAAAATATAAACAAATACAAACCAAAAGAAACAAATAACACATAAACAAACACAATAAGTCAATAACATATAATACAAAACTACAAATACATAATCACTAATACACATAAACAAACACAATAAGTCAATAAACTACAAATACCAACTAAAATAAACAAATACATAATCCAATATTCAACAAAAAACATTCTTAGGGTAGCAAATGTTCATCCCACAGTAAGGGTGATAGAGTCTCTTGATTCCACAGTCCCGGGATTAGTTAATGGCACATCAAGATCATCATCTGAATCATCATTCACATCATCATCTACAAAACAATGATCAACTACAAATATTAATAAATGTAAATAATAAAATATATGAAATATTATGTTAACATGTTACCTGTAAACTCATATCCATATAGCCAAGTCCGAGTGCATATCAAAGATTCTGCATTTTTTGGTTGAAGTGAGCTTCGATATTTGTTGAGCACTTTACTGCCAATACTAAAAGCGGACTCCGAAGCAACGAATGTTATTGCTATTGCCATGATATCACGAGCCATCATGGCAAGTATCGGATAACGATCACGATTGTTCTTCCAATGATTGAGGATATCCAAATTCTGATATTTGATGCGAGCAAACCTCATCTCTTCCAAATACAGATCTAATTCAGATTTCTTAGAGGAAATGAAAACACTCTCATGGTTGTCAAAATCCTGCACCATTTAAATAGTTAAGTGTCAAAAGTTAAAATTAAACAATAAACAATATTTTATTTAGATAGTTAAGTTGTCAAAACCTCAATTATATGTGTCTGACAGCTCACTTCATCGATGAAAACTGGGTTTTATAAAAAAGGATTATAAACTTCTGCCCAATTATTAGTCATAAAGGTTTAGCGATTGGCAAGGCAGTGGAGAAGTGTTTGCTTGAGTGGGGTATTTCTAAAGTTTTCACAATCACAGTTGATAATGCAAGCTCTAATGATGTTGGAATAAGTTATCTAAAGACTCGGTTGGGAAGTTGGAAGGGGAGTGTCTTGGATGGTGACTTCCTCCACATGAGATGTTGTGCTCATATATTGAGTTTAGTTGTAAAAGAGGGATTAAAAGATATGGAAGACTCTATATTCCGAATTCGTTTGGCAATGAGGTACGTAAGGTCTTCTCCGGCAAGGTTACACAAATTTAAGGAGTGTGTGGCAAAAGAAAAAATTGAAAGTAAAGCTCAATTGGTTCTCAATGTTGAAACAATGTGGAATTCCACACTTGATGTTGGAGGCGGCATTAAAATTTCAGAAAGCTTTTGAGTTGTTGGAAGTAGACGATTAAGATGAGTTTAGTAGTGGGGAAAGGTTTAGGGGTTTCCCTACATGCATTGATTGAGATTATGCACGATACTTCTTACCTTTTTTGAAAGTCTTTTGTGATACTACTCTACGTGTCTCTGGCTCACTTTATGCCACTAGTAATGCTTACATGCGGGACATTTTTGGCATTGGATTGAAGATTTCAAAATTGTGTACAAGTGTAGATCCTGGGTTATGTAGTATGGCTCTAAGGATGAAGGGAAAATATAATAAATATTAGTCAAATATTGATAATATCAACCTCATGTTATTCATTGCAGAGGTACTAAATCCGAGACACAAGTTAAAATATGTGGATTGGGTTAATAATGAGTCTTTTGATACGGTTCTTGCTGATAGGTTGAAGACAAAAGTGAAGGAAGTTTTGATGGCTTTATTTGAGCAATATAGTTCGTTTACGGTGGTCCCTAGTGCGCAACCAAGTGAGCAGACTCAAGTTGCAATAGAGATTGATGTTGATGATGTAGATCTTGATAATGAGGAGTTTATGAAGGTTATGTATCAGGAGAAACATGCTAGAAAAAAAGTTGTGAATCACAAAATAGAGTTGGATAAATATTTAATGGATGATTGTGAAGATGACAACAAGAGTTTTGATATCTTCCAATGGTGGAAGTTAAATTCAACAAAATATCAAGCTCTGTCTATGATAGCACAAGATGTATTGGCTATGGCTGTCTCTACTGTAGCATCTGAGTCGGCTTTCAGTACGAGGGGTCATGTATGGGATCCATTTCGTAGTTCCCTCACTCCCAAGATGGTGGAGGCTCTTATTTGTACACAGGATTGGGTTCGGGCTTCGCGTGTATCATTCATCATAAAGGAGAGCTTGGACGAAATATCAAAACTTGACATGGGTAAAATTGTTCCTTTACTTTTAATTTTTTGGTTATTTGTTATTTGTTTTTGTTAAATATATTTTGCAAATATAACCTATCTAATGTGCTTGTCTAATTATTTGTAGAAATTGCACGTTTCGGATTAGAAAGCACAAGTCATATGGATGATTGAACGACAACCCAATATATGATGTATATTACTTTTAATTTTTTGTCTTGTATGTCAATGGGCGATATACTTTCTGGATTTATGAAAAAGCTGATTTCAGTTGCCTTTGTTGTTGATGGTGAAGGAGGCCTAATTTAAGGAATAGAAACTAATTTCGTATCTCCTCCCCATGCTTCACGATTATGTTAGACCGATCGTCACAGTCTAAAAATTAAACCTAAATACCGTAGTAGCGGTAAGCAGGATCGAATCCACAGGGAGCAAGACTAACAACCTAATGTATTTTAAGTAGCGAAAATGAAATTGGCAATGGATTAATGAAACTAAATAGACTAAATGCAAATAATGAAATAGTGCAATTAAAACTAATAAAAACTTTATAATAAAAATGTTGCCGTTACGGTTTTGGTTCGACACGAGACCGACTCACACAATTCTCCTCCACCCTCTACGATCCCCTAAACCTACAAGGCAAGGCAAATCAATGAAATGGTTCCCCGACACTCTAGGTATAATCTATCATGTCTCACCCGATCACTCAAGTTCGATTGGTTAAAGACTATCATTGAACGTCGATAAACGCTACAAGGCAATACCACTAGTTGGTACGCGATTAACAAATACAATCAGTCAACACGTAATATCCAATCAACCAACTTCACAATAAACGCAACAATAGTAGAAATTAAATTAAATCCAAACACAACTCAATTACAATCGATGCGAAGTAATGTAAGCAACATTCATCATTTAATTATTCCAAACCAACGTTTATCATTCAGCAAGTTCTATGAAAACATTAAATCACAATGGACAACAATATTTATCACAAGTTATGCCCAAATTATATTAAAGTATCGAAATCAATCATGAAACGAAAACAAATATAATCCGAAGCACAATACTACCAAATGTCCTATAATCGGGCTCATCCAACTAGTCGAGAGCTGATGAGGAGAGTCGTGGAGTCAATCCCGATCTCGCCTATGCCGTAACAGACAACCGGGAGCTTAGCCGATCATGATGGTGATGACGGAGGTCGAAACGGTGGAAACGGAGCTGACCATGGCGGAGAGGAGGTAACCGACAGCGATATGGTGCAAAAAAGGGGCGAAAACGACCAACGGACAGCCCGGAATACGGAGCAACCGCGGTTCTTGATTGGAAAACATTAATTTTCCGGCTGGGTCTCGGAAAACGGTGGCGGAAATGGGATCCGAAGGTACCGATGAAAAGCTCTGGTGATGGGGAGTTCAGATCAGGTCTTAGGAAGGTGAGAAGTCGCCGAAAATGAGCAGGATCTGGCCTGGAAGATGAAGAGTCGCGAAGGCAAAAGCCGCGGTTATTCCGGTTTGTGACAGTTGCTTGGAAATGCTGGATCCGGCTATGGGGAGTGAAGATCTACCCTTGGGGAGCTGGAACGTCATCGAAAAATGGCCAAAACTGGCCGGGAAGACGAAACGACACGGTGGAAGACGAAGCGTCGCGGCGTGGTGGTTCTCGGTGGTGGTTTGCCGTGGTGGTTTGCCGGGATGATGATGATCTGTGGTCGAGGAAGCCGAGGAGTCACCGGAGGTGGAAGACGAAGGGTCGCCGGAAAACTCTATGGATGGCAGCCTCCCTGTTCACGCGATCTGAAATTTTGTTTTATAGAACAAACTGCAAAATTTTAGTTTAGTCCCTGCACAATTGAAAAGTGCCAAAATCAGCCCTTTAAAACATGACATTTTACCCCCTAAACAGCATAAATGAGACAAAATCACCCTTAATCCATAAACCACAACCTAATATCAACTCATATACTTTCCAAAATCATTCCAAACATGTTAAATTCATAAGAAAAATATTAGGAAGCGATTTTCATGAATAAATTCATAAATTCTTTAATTGTCTCAATATACTTCAATTTAATCACAAATGAGGTATTTTTATCACCAAAATAGAGTCACTTTCATGACTCTAACAGATTACCACTGGACACTTGACATGCTTGGCACAATAATCACTCACATTTTCTAGAAGAGCCCTGTTAAAATAATCAGCATTAGCATTAGACAGTTTTTCTACTAAAATAAAATTGAGTTAGTTCAAAAGTGATACCTCTTGATGAAACCATAACCGTGGCTTCCCATGATCAAGGTGTCAGCTCTAAGTTTATCCACAATACCGCATATCACATCCTTGGCTTCTCCACATCCAACTACTCTCTGAACATTTATCTGTAAAAAATCCATTGATAATCATTTATATATTTTGTACAACTACTCTCTAAATATGCTTATTGATATTTTGATTATTTTTTAATTATAATGTTGCTAGGATATCATTTAATAATTATTGCAATCAATCCTTTTGCATATTCTATTATGATATTTGACCTTAATACATAATACCAATCCATTTAAATTATTAGTTTTTGAAAGGTAATAGAGAGAGTAAATGTAAGTTTTGCATTCATCTTGAAGGTGATTCCGTGATTACACTTGGCTAATTGAAGAATGCTTAAGCCTTAAAGTGGAGGGGAGATGTCAGTTTACAACTTTCACTTGTTATTTCTTAATCACTTTTGTACTTGGCCATTAAAATTTAAAGGAACACTTTATATTTTATGATAATGTAATTGGTGATTATTAGTTATTATGCTTGGATGAGAAGAATTCAGTAGCATTAATTGGTCAAATTGTTGTGGATCACTTGGTTTTTTGGTTTCTTGAAATTTTGTCATCCAAAAATAGGAAATTTTTTTATCATAAGATATAAAAAAAAGGAAAAAAAAAAGGGAAAAAGAAAGCTTATTAATAAAATCAGTTTGCAAACCGGTTAACCGGATTGCAAACTAAAAATCCGGATCGGTTTGCAACCGGTTTATGCCAAAATTCGGACTGATTTCGGTTTGCAATATGGCTTGAACCGAAAAACCGGTTCGGTTAAAAAAGCACATATCCGGTTCGGTTAACCGATTTTTGTAGCCCTAGGAAGAAGTTGATCGTCAACGATTCTGATTGGACGGTTTGCAATATTTTTTTATACATTTCTTAAAGTTTTTTACGATTCCACTAATACATTAAGTGTTATTTATTATCTTACTACTAATTTAGCGTTATATATTTTATTTCAAATTTGTAAAACTTTTGCTAAACATAAAGATAATCCAGACTTATGTTCAATTATTTTAGATATGGAAGCAAAATACAAGAAATATTGGTTAGATATTACATTCTTATATGGATTAGGTCTTATTGTAGATCCTAGGTTTAGATTAAACGTATTTAATTGTATAATTACTAAGATAAACCAGCATTTAGAATATAACTACAGTTCTTATTTGATAGAATTAAAAAAAAAAAATTAACTATAAATTTCGACGATGTTAATTTCGACAATGTTAATTAATAATTAAATACAAACAAATTTATTTAATTGTTTAAGTTTAAATTAAATTTGCACATTGCGAACAGTTGGCAAAAATAATTATCTCTTTAAATTAAAATCATTATAAATTTATAACTATTCATTTATATTTTTTTTTACTAATTAATTAAAATTTACAAATCACCTCATGATAAATTACAAAAACCCCCTTACATAATTATTATTATCAAAATATATAAAAAATTAGTGGGCTAAATAGATATTTATCAGCCCTGCTTAAGACCAATCCCAAGACTGGTCCTATACAGACCAGGCCCGGGCCTGGGACCAATACAGGCCCTTACAAAAGTGATGGGCCAGGGATTGGTCCCAACCAATTTGGGCCTGGGCCTAGGACCGTCCCAAGCCCCATTTGCCCTCCTTTAGTTTTCATGGGTTTATGAGTTGAATTTTATTGGGTTAGTAGAATTTATTTAAAAAGCCTAAGTTATAAGATTTGGAGCTTCGGTTTATAGTTAATGATTTTGATAAATTAAGTTGTAATTGTTGTTTAAGTAGAGGAATTGGAAGGTTTTAAGGTTAGCCCATGTCAATTCTTGAATTTTGTATTGGTCTCTTGGATTTGTAATTGCAAATTAATTATTTTTCTGATAATAAAAATTCTTTTCTTTTTTCAGTTATGGACAAGTTTGTGATCAAAAGAAAGTTTTCTAATAAGGAATCATCAATTAAACAAAACATAAGGTATCACGATAGTGTTTACAATTAGCCTATTGAATCTTGCTCAAGACAAACATATGTTGAGCTTAACTTGAGTAGTCTTCCTACAGATCCTAGATTGAGGATTAAAATTTCAGAATATCATCCTAATGATAAAGACAAAATTAGAAGAGCCTAGTTGCAAAGTGAAAAATTGGGAATTTAATGCGTCTTTTTAATCTCAATTGGTATAAAGAATATGCAAATTGGTTAGAGTACAATGTAGAAAAAGAGGTTGCTTTTTGTTTATGTTGTTATCATTTTAGATTACATTTTTTTATATTTATTATTTCAATATATATTTTATTGTAAATTTATCAACTTCCCCCAATGACTAAAAATTCTGGCTAAGCCCCAGGGTACATCATCGCAATACTTGAAAAATGTAAATAAGGAGGTGTTTGTGATTAAGATTTGAAATCTTTCCTTTCTAGGAATAGGGCAAACCTAAGAGGTGGTTAAAAAGTTTGGGTTCTTTTAAATAGTGTTGAAAGACGTGCGAGGCAATGGAAATTACTGGACTTTTACGACTTTCAATTCTCTCTAATTCTCTCAGCCCCTCTCTCTCTAGTCTCTGCCACTGGTCCAAAGGAGAAATTTACCCAAATTCCCCACCCAAACACGAGTATGGATGCAAGCGCGTCGGCCGGCGGAAGCGGAGGAGGACCGGCGCCGTTCCTTTTAAAAACTTACGACATGGTCGACGACTCATCGACGGACGAGATCGTCTCTTGGAGTTCGAACAAGAACAGTTTCGTGGTTTGGAACCCTCCAGAGTTCGCTCGTCTTCTTCTTCCTACCTATTTCAAGCACAATAATTTCTCTAGCTTCATTAGACAGCTCAATACTTATGTGAGTTCTTCAAATTCATTTTTTTGTTTAATTTTATTCCACTTTAATTTTAACGAAATCATCAATTAAATTCAGTTTTGGGTGGAATTGTGTTTATTTTTTAATTTTATAAAATTCCTCGAATTTTACGCGATGCTGTAGGGTGACACCGCCAGTTAATTTTTGTTTTTTGTTTTTTTTTTTTTTTTTTTTTGGTTTCTTTTCAATGGTTGGAAATATGAGAGAACAGAATTATTTTAACATTTGTAATTATTTTTCCTTCTTCATAATATTGTATCCTATAGATAAATGTGTTTGACGGGTGGAATCTCAATTGAATCCGCAATTACACATTAAATATCCAATGACAGTTTATGAAAATTTTGCTTGGAGCTTCTTAGGTTGGGTGGTAGTGACTGTTAAGAAGGCAAAAATGTCTATTAATATTTTTTTGTTCCATTAGTATTATGAGTATTATTCTGATCTTGGCTTTATGGATGTGAGTACTTACTCACAATAGTACTCTTTTGGTGGGTATGCTAAGATTCCTTTGTCGTCAATGATGAATACTGGGTGTTTGCCCACTTAATTTCTTATGAAAGAAAAGCATTCATTAAGAGAGACTTGCCTTTGGATGATGCTTTTAGAAGTTTTGGTTTTCAATAGATGTAGAGAAGAAGGTACTTTGCTTCTGGTAAAATATCACGATGGGTAGGTTTTGATGGTCTGCTATGTTGGTTCACTGTTCCTTATCTAAGGAATTCTTTTAAATATAGGACCTGTATTATATATAATACGATATAATAATTTGGATTTTGAATTAGCTGCTTCCTTTTATTTTTCTTTGTTATCACTTGCATGATTGTTTGGAAATTTTGAAGCTTAGTATGGGATATCGGGGCTGTATCAAAATCTGAGTACTCTGATCTGCTCTTTGCTTGGGTTAAAATCACTTTAAAATGATGTGAATAATCAACCTTATGATTGAGTTGATGACCATCAATAAGTGGGGTTAGTAATCAGGTGGTGTCAGTTATCAATGAAAATCATGGTGTTAGGTGGAAATGTTTGGGGGTTGCGTTTTTGGACTGAAAAAGAGGGAAATGAGAAACCACAAATTGTAATCGGAGGAAATTTTTTTTGAAACCATCAATCAATCCCTTGAGAAAATCGAAGGTATTTTTGCTAGTTTAGGATTATTCTTGTTTATAATTGTTGGTGCTCATAGAGGTGGCTAGATGAATGTTTGTCATATGTTTCAGATAAAAGATGAATACTGAAATATCTTCATTGCCCTTACTAAAGTATGGAAGCAACCAAATGATAGTTTTTTCCAAAAAATGTGGGGAGATTACTGGCCTTCTTTGACTGTATGGGGGTTTAGCATACCACATATAACCATTGTTGGCCTAGATGTGATATCATTTTTTGGTTCCATATGTTGTTCAAAAGAGTTAATCATAGATGGTCTTCTTATACCATCTATGCGCAGTAACATCTGATCTTGCCAGTTTTATGCCTGTTCATATAGTTTACATGCAGTCTAATGTTATCTTTTACCAACATTGTATATGTAGCTATATAGATATTTTTACACTATCTACTTGGTTGACACACGTTAATTTGTATGCTTGAAATAACATTAGAAGCTTCCTCTATGGCTGTCTATGATATTTAAACTTAAGAAATTGCTTCAAATTCCATGTTTGTGTAACACCTGAATTGACTGGCAACTTGTGTTTTGTCATAAAAGGAATATTAAATGTACAAGAATATATTTCTATCAGTGCATGAACTTGATTTGATTTTTTTTTTTAATGAGAATTGTTATTTATTAGGGTGTCAGGTGTTTATGTGGTCCCAATTACTCTGCTGAGTTTACTTGATAAATATATTATGATTGATTCATTTCCAAAGGTGTGTATATCTTGCAACAAAAACTCTAAAATCTGTAATTCCATTTTCTGGCTTTTGCTTCCTTTTTGATGATTAGAAATTAATTCTTTTTAAGCTATAATGTGGGTATCAAGGACCATGTTTATGCTAAAGAAAGACCAGTATGTCTATAAATCTATGAATATCAGATGCTTATGTTTTTTTAGTTCCCATATAGATGTATTGGGCTTCCTTAAGAAATTTTTATTTTTTTTCCCTTAATAAAGAATTTAAGTTCACCCGCTGTTCTCTCATGCATACATGAGCTTCCAAATCTCCATATTTGGCCGTCGTTCTTCCTTCTTTTCTCTTGCTCCATGAAAAGAATGAAATTTTATATTAATTCTAAATTCTTTTGGCTTTGTATTATTTAAAATCTGAGTTTTCAAGTGTTACTTAACATTGCACATATGGCTGTGATATGGCTTCAGGGATTCCGAAAAATTGATCCGGAGAAGTGGGAATTTTCTAATGAAGATTTTGTCAAAGATCAAAAGCATCTTCTTAAGAATATTCACCGCAGGAAACCTATTCACAGCCATAGTCACCCACAAGGTTCTTCAATGGATCCCGAGAGAGCAGCATTTGAAGAAGAAATAGAGAAGTTCTCACGTGAGAAAGCTGCACTGGAGGCAAATATTGTAAGAGTCAAACAACAGCGGTCAGCGGCAAAGCTTCAATTGGAAGACATGACACAGAGAGTGGATAGTATGGAGCAGAGGCAGCATAGTTTATTGTCCTTCCTGGAGAAAGCTATTCAGAACCCTACTTTTGTAGAACATCTTGCTCGAAAAATTGAGTCTATGGATATCTCTGCATATAAGAAGAAAAGACGAGTGCCGCAAGTTGATTTCTCAAAGCCTGTTGACAGTAGTCTTTTGGACAACAGTAGTAGTTCTCGACCTGAGTTTGGCAATATTTTCCACCAAGATTTCTCAAATAAGCTGAGACTAGAATTATCACCAGCTGTTTCAGATATTAACTTGCTTTCACATAGCACACAGAGTTCCAATGAAGATGGGGGAAGTCCCCAGAGGAAAATATCTGAAGGGGACACAAAAGAGGCACAGACAAGAATAGAAGGCAATTTATTTGTGCCTGAAACATTTGAACTTTCCGATACTGGGACATCTTTTACTTTCAAAATGGATTCATCCTTGTCGAGAAAAGTATCAGCAAATGACAGCCCAAGAGTGCATTCCTTGCAGCAGAGATTGACTTCAAGTGAAGACACCGATGGTCATCTTTCCTGCCACTTAAACTTAACTCTGGCATCTTCTCCTTTGCAAGTTAACAAAGGCCTTTACTCATCAACAATCCCCCAACCTAATCATGATATTGGCAGAGCTGCAGAGTCGAGGTATAATTCCAATGAAAAAGAATCTGATACTAGATCTTTTCCAAAGAACAAGAATCTGAGTAATGAGGATGTCACACTATCTTCTTCGCAAGAGACTGCAAACAATAATCCTGTAACTCTGGCTGCACCAGCTCGTATAAATGATGTATTCTGGGAACAATTCCTTACTGAAAGACCTGGTTCTTCAGATAATGAAGAGGCAAGTTCTTGTTATAGGGCAAATCCATATGAAGAGCAGGAAGATAGAAGGCAGGGCCAAGGAATATCCAGAAACGCCAAGAATATAGAGCAGCTTACTCTTTGAGCACCAAATTCAATAAGCCCTGTGGAAGTTTGTAAAAGGATTTTCTAGTTATTTTCATCCAATTTGACAAGATATATGATTAACCTGACATTGAACATCTATGCTCTATAAGAGCTTGACAGTTTCCCGAGTCCTAAGGTTCTGAAGACTGCAATGATCGCATGGCACTAATTAATGCCTAAATTGTGTAATCATGTTATTAAGGTATATGGTGTAGATTTTTAATTTTTGTATTTTTAAAGTAACTGCTGGGATCAATTTAAATGAGACTCATGATTCTGTGATGTCCTCTGATCCACCTGTTGCAAAGTAGATTGCTATCGGTTTCTTCCTGATGTACATGTTTCTTTTATAAGAAATTTTCATCAAGTTTCTGTCTAGAAGTTCATATTGAGATGTCAAACCATTCTTCCATGCTACTCAGTCTCTGTTAGCACTTAGCATATCGACATAGAATCATTGTAACGTCTTCTTACCTCATCTGGTTATTTGATGAGAGGGTATAGCTAAATTATTAGATTGAGAATGCTATCAATCTTTGGTAGCCATTGGATGCACGTTATTGAAGAGTAAATCCAAGTGTTATGAATGACTGGTCAAATTGGGCTAAGCCTTTAACCCAAACTTGACATTGCCACATCTATGAGTCAGGTTGTTTTAGGAATCCCTTATGGAACTCGGCCTAATTGTTCTCATCATTGGTATGGATATTTTGTTACTAGATTAGATTATTACAAATCCACAGAAGCATCCCAGGTTGATAGAAATTAAATAACAATAAGAAGAAGAAGAAGAAAAGTGTGAAGCTCCTTTACTGAGAACAGAAACATGGTAATAGTTGAATCAGTTTATGTGTAACTCAACTAATCTTTAAGATGTATTGAATACCTTAGAAATAAAATAAAAACCAAGTAAATCACAACATTGAATATTGTTGTGCTAGAAAAAGAAGAGAGTAACTTTTTGAAGAGACATTGGTGTAAAGAAAGCGTCACTAAGTGGGCTCTTCAAGCATGTGAACTACCACTAGATGGAGACTTTGATAGCTCAGGCTTGGCCTCAATTATCATTTCTTATACTCGTAATAAAAATAAATGAAAATAGTTAAAGAGTTAAACAAGTAAAAAGTAAATTGAGCTGCACTTTTTGTTTAGTTTTATTCAAATATTATTTTTTAACAGTATAAATGGTAGATGATATCACCATTCATACCCAAAAAGAAGGTTTTACTTGTGGTGTATTATTAAGTTTTTTTTTTTTTTTAATGCATTAAATTAAAAGAGAATAATATTGATTCTAAGTGTATGGATTGAAATCTAACAACCTAATAAATTCTATCGTCCTATAAAAAAAAAGTGGACTGAAAGTCCAAGCGTAACAATAAAGAAAGGAGGAAAATGGTAGGTCCTCTAATTATTAATTAACCAACAAATACCAAGGCGGTGGCCCTTTTCCTCTATTTTATTTACTTTGTTTGGCCTCGAATGGCATGCCCTTCATCATTATGTCTTG
>CM047742.1:13756971-13790084 GCA_026225825.1 Pistacia integerrima | reverse complement strand
TTATAAGGGGTGTTTTGTAAATAAATAAATATAGAGGGTATTTTATTAATTTATAAATCTTACATCGTAATACCTGCCCAATTCAATTTTTTTTTAACTTTTTTCAGAAAACTTTTCCCAAAAACACCCAATTGTGAATCAAACGAAGCCTCTATCTTTCTTCCCTCCCCCGTCTCCTCTCTCATTCTCTTCTTCCTTTCTCTCTTCTCCCACTCCCTCCCGCTACAAAAACAGCCATGTGAACCTTATTTGTGGCCCACTGCAAGAGCACCCAGTGTCGGCCTTAAGCTCCGACGTGACACTCTCGCGGTCGCGGCTAGTCAAATCTAGCTAATGCTTGAGGCTCTTGCGTCTGGCCACAGGCACCATCGCAAGAGCCAGACGCCAACCAAATGTGGGCAAGTTTTACACCCTTAAATTCGGCCATGTTACTTTTACGCTCCTGCTTCCTTAGTCAAAAACTTTGATGGCTGCCATTTTCATTCTGTGTTCTCTTTTGTGTTGGGTCGTTACTGTTGCTTTGATTTGAATTTGTCTTTTATTTGAGTTAAGATTGTGTACTTGGCTTTATGAAAGCTTCAACTGTGTGGCGCTTGTTGTGAGGTTGCCTGCGTGAATTTAAAAGTGAGAGGTTTGATGGTTCGAAGTGATGGTTATAGTGGTTTAGAAAAAGAAAGTTTCATGGAGAAGGAAGATGTGTGGTTTTCTTTCTTTGTTGCTAGTATATGGAGATTGGCCTTAAGAAAAAATTGATGGGTGGTTTCACATTGCTGATGCCATGGCTGGCCAACATTGGCAGTGCTAGGATTTCATCGAAGGAGAGGAAGAAATCCAGATAGCAGGAGCCAGATTGCAGGTTTTCAAACCTGCAGGGCATTACACTTTTACAGGGATATTTTTGTAGGTTTTCAAACCTACAGGGGCTCGTTGGTAAAGCTTAGGGGCAGATAAGATATTTCCCAAAGGGTAATAAGGTTATTTAATCCTTTTTGAGTTGACTGAACCAACCGCGTCTTAACGGCAAGGGTGTTTTTAATAGTTTACAATAATTGTTGTGCCTCTTGATACTTAGGTATCCTATAGGGGGCAAATAAAACTAAGCCCTTAAATTATTATTAGTTTAATCATAATTTATTTTTTAATTGTCTTATATGTTTGCCTTTTCCCAAACGTTAAATCAAACACCGTTCAACTGCCATTCTTGTCCTACTTACCCTATGGTCATCCATATTTAAGTTTGGTCATATCTTTCAGAAAATCATAACAAATTTCCATTACAATTTCACAAAATTTTAGAAGCGTAGGATGTGTTCTTTTATGAATATTGTGTATCCCTTTTATATTTTTTTACAAACATTTAAAATGATTGAAAAAGACAAAAAATGAAGATGCGTTTGATTTGTCTAAAAACACATTTGAAAACGCAAAAAATGAAATCATGCTCAACTTGTTTGTCTGAAAAAACTTGGAAAATATGAAATTAATCATTGCCTTAGATAATAAAATCCCTTCAGATTAACACTTATTTTGTTCATCTTAAAGAGCTTGTCTGAAATACGGAGGCGAAGCTAAGAATGGACATGTGGGGGCAGTTGCTCCCACTGGTTTTTTGAAAAAAAAAAATTTTACTTATTATCAAATTAGCCCTTGTCTAATAAAATGTTAAGACAGTCCTTGTTTATTATACAAATTAAAGAAAGGTACCCAGATAGAAAATTATTTTGTATACTATTTCTCTTAAATTAAGCATTTTCTTTTCTTTCCTCTATCCACCAAAAAAAAAAAAAAAAATTCCAGATTAGATATTTACCTATTTCCATCTCGTTCTTTCATCTCTTTAATATTTTAAGAATTAAAGAATTATAACGTGCAATGTAATAAATTTCAAACAACCCCTATTGTTGTAATTAGACAGAAGCATTTATAATTATTTAAAATTCAAAATAAAGGACAAAAATTCCATACTGAAAAAATGACACAAACCGACAGACAATATACTTAAATTTTGCTGAGCAAATTAAACAGTTAAACATACTTGGGGAATAAGAAACATAAGAGTTGCACTACCATGTGAAACAGATAGTGCTCATTAATGTGTGAATGTCAATAAGTTTGAAACTTACTTAATGATTAAGGAATGTGAAAATGAACACTCATCTTAAAACGTGTGGCTCAAACTGTTAGCCTTGTTCTCCAAGTTATGGCACCGACTGCTATTTTCAAACTCTATAAATATCCCCACTCCTCTTCTTCATTTATTCGTCTACATCCATCATCTTCAATTCAACATTTCTCTTCACGATAAACACTTAGAAAAAATGTCCCACGACGGACAAATTGTTGTTTATCATCATCAGTCGCCTCAGGGCGAGGGACCCCAGGGCGAGCATGAGGATCATCAGTCACCTAACTGTGAGGGACACCAGGGCGAGCATGGACATCATGGGTGTGGTGGACGATTCGGCCGACATGGGCTTGGTCATCGAGGAGGGCATGGCCGTCGTCACAGGGGCAGACACTGCGGAAAGCAACTCATGGGAATGGTACAGTCACATCGCCACCACCATGGACATGGGAAAAAACTCATTGGAATAGTTATGTCTCATGGACATCATCACCATGGTGGACACGGTCACTTTGGAGGGCATGGCCACCGTGGCGGACATCTTGGCGGCCTTTTCCACCATGGGCAAGGAGGACCAGGAGGTGGTCATTTTGAAATGCATGGTCATACTCATGGTGGAGGACATCATCACCATCGCCATCGTCATCATCCACATTAGAAAGTCAAGGAGATTGTGGTGGGATATATATTATACGCGGAGTGATTTGTAGCAGCGAATAACAAGCAGAGTGTGAAAACTACTGTGATTTGGGTTTTAATGTTGAATACGAAGAATAAACCCTGGTATTAATGGGTTTTTATTTGTGAAGAAGAATTGGATTCTCAATTCTCATATATGTATGGCTATAGCCTTTTGTTTGTTGTGTTGCTGGATCAGACTTTGTACTAATATTATTGTACTTTGCTATAAATAATCAAATATAATAGCATATCGAAGAAATATCTTCTTCATTTTCCCTTTATATATATATATATATAGTTCTCTCATCATCTATTTACTGATCTTGTACTCGCGTATAATTCTTTTTCATGAAGCCTAAAATTTTGAATGCTTAATTGGTATACCACTAGATTTAAATCATGGCTTATCGCCCATGCCAGAACTGAGCTCATTTTTTTTATGAAAGCTATTCACAATGTTCTCCACCGCCATTTTCGTCTAATTTGGAAACGAAGCATCACTTAGAGCAATTAATTCCAAGCCTAGCGCGAATCAAACTATATATATATATATATATATATATATATATATATATATATATATATATATATAATCGATGAGTTAGATCATTGCGGTTTGATCAGTCTAGATTCAAGGACCATGCTCTTTGATTTCTAGCATTATTAATGAAACGCGAAGAGTCAAGGACCATGCACATTTTATTGTAATTTTAAAAATATAACATACCAACCACAGTACAAAAATCATCTCCAAAAGAAAAACTCATGTTTTCCATCTCCACCATCACTTTGAGTTTCATACAAACTCAATTATTATAGCCAGCAAAAAAATAAAAAATATACAGTATATAAATATTAGCTCAACACCTCAAACAATTCAATATTGGTAAATAAAAGTCAACCAAACCCTTGCATTATATACTCAAAAGACGGCCAACAAACATCCAACCTTTGCGAAAATACCAATTCCAACGGGCAAAACCAATTGAAATACCCAATTAGTTCAATTTTTAAAAAGGTCTTGACCCTTAGATTCAAATAATTTAATCAAATAACAACATTCTCTCTGAAATTTTAGAAATAATATAAATCCCCTTACCGTTTATATAATGTTAGAATTTATAATATAATCAATTAATCAATATTTATTTAATTGTCCATCTATCATTTATTTTAACTCAGAAAAAAAAACTTAATAACAGAGAAATTTATGTTATTACTATAACTAAAGGGAAATTTTTGTTTGTTAATTATACTTAAGGAGGTTTTTTGTCATTAACCCAAACATATTTAAATAATAGTTTCCACACTTTAATAAACCTTGGGGGAGGTCTCCTGTAATACCCCTAAAATCAATTATTTCAATAAGGAAATACTATAACAATATCAAAACCAACACATTTCAATAAGTCATGGCAACCAAAAATGTCCTAAACAACTCTACCCTCACACATATTGAGGCAAGTGCTTGTCCCACGAATCAATTTTCATCCTTTGAAAAACATTATTACAATATATTTTTCTTAATAAAAATAATTGTTACAGTAACTAAGAATTTATTTTTTATTATCTCAAGGAGTATTCACTTAATAAAACTTGAAATTTTAGGATATAAATTGATATTATAGCATTCCATAAATTTGAACATATTGATTGTAAACAATTTATATAAACTAACTAAACTTCCAGACATAAAATCCTAGTTAAAAATAGAATATCAAATAAGAGCAGAAAATAATCTAAAATCCTAAATTAGGAAAATTTGTCTAACATCAAACTCCCCCTTTCAAAAAATAAACTCGTCCTCGAGTTTTGTAATTAGGCAGGTGAAAATTGAAATGGAGCAGTAAGTCATCCAGTGGAGCAAAGAAATATCCTTTGTCATCGATCTTCCATGGAGAATTGTCAAGCATCACAATCTTCAAGTCGAAGTCGAATGTCATCAATGTTTCATCTTCCTGTTCCTCAACTTCAATGTGTTCTTCTTGTTGAATGCACTCTTCTTGCTCAATCTTCTCCTCTAAGACAACTTGTTCTTGCTCAATCTTTTCTTCTCGGACAACTTGCCCCAACTTCAAGTTTAATTTCATGCACGATTATCTTTAAATTGTCATCTTCAATTTGTATCATCTCAACGCCACTTAATTCAGGGATTGCTTTAGGAAGTGCTTCGATTGTCTTTTCTTCAATTTCAATATTTTCTTCTGCTTCAAGGTTATGCTTGTCTTGAATCTTGGCTTCATCCATAGGTGCTTGTAACAAATCATCTTCTTTATTCATGGGTGAGGTGGAGAGAGCTTTGTTGGCGTTTGATGATGAATTATTATTCTCTTGACTTGTGATTCAACCTGAAAAACTAATTTGAGGACATCAAGCAATGTATGGTTAAGTTGTAAAGTAATTTGATCTTGTATGTTGGCATTCAATCCATCAAAGAATCTCATGGCTACATGATACGATGGTTCACCATAGTCAATGCAACGTAGCAATTGTCGATATTCAACAATATATTCTTGGACAAATCGATTATCTTGATGACAACTCACGTATTGATACAACAATTCTAGAACATGCTCACGAGAAAGAAATTGTTTCCTTATAGCATATTCTATCTCGTACCATAATAGTTTATGTAGTTTATCAAACCTAATATTCGTCAAACTTCCAATCTTTCCACCATTCTAAACCATAGCCTTTTAATAGATAACCAACAACCTTGATATGTTTACACGTCGGAATATCCATATCAATTAAAAAATATTCAATGACTTCAATCATATCAAGTAGGGGCGGAGAGAGGGGAGGTCAAGGAGGGTCAGTTGACCCTCCTTGACTTTGAAAAATTATCAAAATTCATATATATATATATATATATATATATATATATATATATATATATATATATATATATATATATATATATATATATATATATATATATATGGCTAGCTTACAACCTACCATCACGGGCTCCCACTTAAATTACGGATGCTCAGATAGAGAATCAAATCTAAGATCGTGTACTTATCCATACTATCTTCAATTCATTCCAACCATATAGACTACTCATAAATGGGTCATATCAAAATATTGAAGTTAGGAAAAAAAAGATAAATATCAAAAATATGTATTTTGATGCATTATTTTAAGGGGTCAAAATATAAAAGTGAAATTACAACAAAAGTTATGATATTTTACTATAAAAGCTAAATAAATCTTTGAATATTTTATTAATAGAAATTTTATTATAGTTTAATTTGGAGTTGTTATTTGTGTTGGCATAATAACTTATTCATTAGTAAATTTTCTTAGTTTTGTTTTACGCTCATTAAAATATTATAAATTTATTCCATATCGTCAAACATAATCGTAAATATATTAATTATGAAGAGTATTATAAATTAATATTCATATTTTTGTATAACTTATACCCAATATATTATAAGTTTATTTACTATTATATTATTAAGTTTAATTAACGTCTTGACTTCCCTAGAATGAGTTTTTGGCTACACCCTTCGTATGAAGGAAAGCTTCGCCATGAGAATGTCCATATATAAGTTGGAAGGTGACAACATCGTTGGCATAGATCATCTGACATATTGACTAATCCTTGAATTTTCTCTCTCTATCTTTCTCTCTTTCTTTTTTTACTAGGACAAAACTGAAAACAAACAAAATATATAGGGGGCATTTGTTTAAGGGTTACTGGGGTTAAGTCATCTTATATTACTTGATTACCATATTTGGTTGTCAGTAATCTTCAAATACCAATATTGGTTACTATTGGTAATATTGGAGGTAATCTGATTACTTCCATTTTCTTAGATATTCTAAGATTACTAGGGTTATCTTTTTTTGTTACAATTTTATCCCTTATTAATAAAATTTTAGGACAATACTGCCCTTATTTTTAAATTTATTTACATGAATATGGCTTTTACTATTTCACCCCAATTAATTAACTTTTTGGACAAAATTATCCTTGAATTCAAAATAAATTGTAGCCCACCCAAGCCACAATCCCCACCCACCTGCCGCTAGTAACCACCATCAGCGCGGCAGCACACAGCTTAGAACGCTGATAGAAGGCCAAAAGTGTCTGTTGTGCGCTAATATGGCCATTTCCGAGCAGAAATCTGGCCGAAAATGGCCAAATCGTGTCAGATCTAATCGTCAAAGGCCAGATCCGTCGATCGAGCCATTGACTGCCCGATCCGTCGATCTAGCCGTCGACGGCCAGATCTGTCATGTCTGGCCATTTCCGGCCATATCTCTGGCCGGAAATGGCCATACGACACACGGAGGCCATTTCCTGCCTTCCGTGCGCTGTTAGGCTACCGACGGCCTACGGTGGTTGCCGGCAGTGGCTGGGTTGGTGGGGGTGCTTTGTTGATTTTCCAAACCTTTATTATGGGGTTGTTTTTGCTAAGTTTTTAAATGCAGAAGGGTTATAATAATCCAAATAATAATCAATATTAAAAAATAATATAATAATAATATTTAATTAGAGGACAATTCAGTAATTTAAATAACATACCCACCAATTTATTCCTCCCAACCAAACGTATTAATATAACATACCCACCAATTAACTAAACACATTTTCCTAAAGATTCCTAGTAATCTTCAAGGAAATCTAACTTTTCAGTAATCCAACATTCCCTAAACCAAACGCCCCCATAGGAATAAACTGAAAAGTAACGACACTGGCAAAACAAAACTTAGTAGGACTAAGGGACGAAACTGTAAAATTGCAGAACTAACAGACTAAACATCATAGGACAACATTGACAGACTAAATAAAGAAATAACTGACAAACTAGACTAAATTAAAATTAAGAAATAAAATTGGATTGAACAAAATTTTTTGTAAGGTAAAATGAATGAATTTGTGGAGTGTGTTTAGGATATATGTGGACCTGGCAAAATGGGTGGGTAGGCCGGGTTGGGGTCAAGTCATCACGGGTATGAGTCCCACGGGTACGGGTCCAATACAGGTCCAAAAAATGAGGCCCGTACCCTACCCTATGCAGGTACGGGTGGACCCGCGGGTACCGGTTTTTTCTCTCTCCAGGTTTTAGTTTTTACAGTTTCGCCCCCAATAGTTTTCAATTATAATAGTTACACCCCCAAAATTCCTGCAGTTTTAATTTTTTACATTTACATCCCCAAAATCAACTACTCTAAATTCAATTCAATTTAAAATATAAACAAATACAAACCAAAAGAAACAAATAACACATAAACAAACACAATAAGCCAATAACATATAATACAAAACTACAAATACCAACCAAAATAAACAAATACATAATCACTAATACACATAAACAAACACAATAAGTCAATAAACTACAAATTCCAACTAAAATAAACAAATACATAATCCAATATTCAACAAAAAACATTCTTAGGGCAGCAAATGTTCATCCCACAGTGGGGGTGATAGAGTCTCTTGATTCCACAGTCATGGGATTAGTTAATGGCACATCAAGATCATCATCTGAATCATCATTCACATCATCATCTACAAAACAATGATCAACTACAAATATTAATAAATGTAAATAATAAAATATATGAAATAGTATGTTAACATGTTACCTGTAAACTCATATCCATATAGCCAAGTCCGAGTGCATATCAAAGATTCTGCATTTTTTGGTCGAAGTGAACTTCGATATTGGTTGAGCACTTTACTGCCAATACTAAAAGCGGACTTCGAAGCAATGAATGTTATTACTATTGCCATGATATCACGAGCCATCATGGCAAGTACCAGATAACGATCGCGATTGTTCTTCCAATGATTGAGGATATCCAAATTCTGATATTTGACACGATCAAACCTCATCTCTTCCAAATACAGATCTAATTCGGATTTCTTAGTGGAAATGAAAACACTCTTACAGTTGTCAAAATCCTGCACCATTTAAATAGTTAAGTGTCAAAAGTTAAAATTAAATAATAAACAAAATTTTATTTAAATAGTTAAGTTGTCAGAACCTCAATTATATGTGTCTGATGGCTCACTTCATCAATAAAAACTGGGTTTTACAAAAAAAAGATTATAAACTTTTGCCCAATTATTAGTCATAAAGGTTTAGCGATTGGCAAGGCAGTGGAGAAGTGTAATAACTACTTCCTACTCAAATACTCATAAAAATATACATAATAAAATACATGTATAATAACATAAGTAGTTGGGCCCAAATTTTTCTTTTATTAAACATATACATTCTTTATACAAAATTAGTATCATAAACAAAAACTATCAAAAACTATGTAGACAATGTAGCAATTCCTCCTCGTGTGCCGACGTCCATCCGACCGTGTCCTCACCTAAATCCTGCAAAAACATAGAAAGACAAGGGGGTGAGCACAAATAATGCTCAGTAAGTAAACCCTCTAGTCGTCTATCCTCGTAACTCTCTCTCTAAAAGTATTTCCTTACAATTCTCATTTACCCAAATTTCTCTGTAAACTAGTCCAGAAAGCTGAGACAAATCTGGAATTTCTGTCTGACACTATTGTCTTGGGCACACCATGCAACCTGATTATCTCTTTAATGTAAATCTGAGTCAACTGATCCGTAGTGGTGCTCTCTTTTGTTGGGAGGAAATGGGCGGACTTAGTTAATCTATCCACAATCACCCATATAGCATTATATCCTCTCTGTACTCTAGGGAGGCCTGTGATAAAATCCATCGAAATACTCTCCCATTTCCACTCTGGAATACTAAGTGGCTGAAGCAACCCTGACGGCCTTTGGTGTTCTGCTTTCACCTGTTAACAAGTCAGGCATTTAGCTATAAACTCTGCAATGTCTCTCTTCATACCTGGCCACCAGTAGCCTTTCTTTACATCTTGGTAGATCTTGGTTGCTCCAGGATGAGTAGTGTATGGTGTGTCATGAGCCTCCATAAGAATTCTCTTTCTCAACTCATCATTTTGAGGGATACACAATCGATTTCTGAAATAGAGGACACCATCCACCAAATAGAACTCAGTTACCTTGCCCTCATGTACTTGCTGAACTATTTTCTGACACCACTCATTAGCCACTTGCTTAACTCTGACTTCCTCAAATAAAGTCTTTTATTAAACATATACATTCTTTATACAAAATTAGTATCATAAACAAAAACTATCAAAAACTATATAGACAGTGTAGCCATTCCTCCTCACGTGCCGACGTCCATCTGATCGTGTCCTCACCTAAATCCTGCAAAAACATAGAAAGACAACGGGTTGAGCACAAATAATGCTCAATAAGTAAACCCTCTAGTCGTCTATCACCGTAACTCTCTCTCTCTAAGTATTTCCTTACAATTCTCATTTACTCTCTCTTTTATACTTCTCTCTGTTTTCTCTTTCTGTTTCTCTCTCTCTGTTTCTCTTTCTTAGAACTCTTTTCTACTAACTCTCTTTAGTAAGTCACAGCCCCATCTTACCGGGGGCACGGCCTGGACTCGCTCCCACTCTCCGTGACTTCTACTCGTTCTTAGCCGATCGGACTCGATTATGCATGGATTCGGAACCCTTAGCCATGTGAGTATATAATTTTTCTCTCGGGTACTCTGGGGTATAACCCTTATCCGCATGCACTCTCACTAGCTACACCACTTCTCTCTCTCATACTCATGCCGCTCTCTCAATGCGGCGTACATGCGGGAATACTCTACCCATTACTCATGGGTTCCCCATTGCACAACCTACTCTATTCTCTTTTTCTCTCTTTTCTCTTAATAAAGCTCACACTCAAAAGTAGACTGAACCTCTAACCTGGCAATCCTTCTCAGAATCACTTCAATCTGTTCTCTACATAATTCTCCTATCAACTCTTTCTGCTTAGTGAGCCGGGACAAATAAGCTTTTTTACTCAAGGCATCGGCTACTACATTGGCTTTCCCCGATTGATACTTGATCTCATAATTATAGTCCTTAACCAACTCTAACCACCTTATCTATCTCATATTCAGCTCCTTTTGAGTGAAGAAGTACTTTAAACTCTTATGATCAATATAGATGTTACTCTTCGCACCATAAAGGTAATGCCTTCAAATCTTTAATGCGAAGATCACGGCTGCCAACTCTAGATCATGCGTAGAGTATCTTGTCTCATACTCTTTTAATTGCCAAGAGGCATATGCTATCACCCTACCTAACTGCATTAACACTACACCAAGTCCTTGTAGAGAGGCATCTGTATAAATGTCATAATCTACACCCTTATGTGGTAACACTAACACGGGAGTTGTCGTTAACCTCTTCTTCAACTCTTGGAAACATTCCTCACATGCTTCTGACCATACAAAAGGAGTCTTCTGTTTGGTAAGAGCTGTCAATGGTTTAGCCAATTAGGCGAACCCTTCAACAAATCGTCTGTAGTAACCTGCCAAGCCTAAGAAACCTCTGACCTCTTTTACTGTCTTCAGCCTCTGCCACTCAAGGATTGTCTTTACCTTACTCGGATCTACTGAAATCCCTTCCTTGAACATCGTATGGTCCAGAAATATTACTTGGTCAAGCCAAAACTCACATTTAGAAAACTTAGCATACAACCGCTTTTCCCTCAACCGTTGTAGCACTATTCTCAAATATTCCTCATGTTCTTCTCTCGACTTGAAATAAACCAGAATATCATCAATGAATACTACTATAAACTGCTCCTGACAATCATGGAATACCCAGTTCATCAAATCCATAAAAACTGATGGGGCATTAGTCAAGCCAAACGACATCACTACGAACTCATAATGCCCATACCTTGTACGAAAAGCAGTCTTAGTATATCCTCCGCTTCCACTCTTCACTGATGGTACCCTGACCTCAAATCAATTTTGGAGAATACTACTGCTCCCTTCAACTAATCAAACAAATCATCTATCCGAGGTAACGGGTACTTATTCTTCACTGTCACTTTATTTAGCTCTCTGTAATCAATACACATCTGTAGTGACCCGTCTTTCTTCTTTACAAACAGAATTGGAGCTCCCGAGGGAGAATGACTCGGTCGGATAAAACCTTTATCTAAAAGCTCTTGAAGTTGCTTCTTTAATTCCTGAAGCTCTGTTGGGGCCATTCGGTAAGGGGCTTTAGATATGGGTGATGTTCCTGGTGCTAATTCAATACTAAACTCAACCTCTTTTTCCAGTGACAAACCCGGTAAGTCTTTCGGAAACACATCTAGGAATTCTTGAACTACCGGCACCCTCTGAATTTCTGACTGTGGAACGTCACCACTCTGTACTACATGAGCAATATATCCAGAAAACATATACATTCTTTATACAAAATTAGTATCATAAACAAAAACTATCAAAAACTATGTAGACAGTGTAACCATTCCTCCTCGCGTGTCGACGTCCATCCGACCGTGTCCTCACCTAAATCCTGCAAAAGCATAGAAAGACAACGGGGTGAGCACAAATAATGCTCAGTAAGTAAACCCTCTAGTCGTCTATTCCCGTAACTCTCTCTCTCTAAGTCTTTCCTTACAATTCTTATTTACTCTCTCTTTTATACTTCTCTCTGTTTTCTCTTTCTGTTTCTCTTTCTTAGAACTCTTTTCTACTAACTCTCTTTAGTAAGTCACGGCCCCATCTTACCGGGGGCACGGCCGGGACTCGCTCCCGCTCTCCGTGACTTCTACTCGTTCTTAGCCGATCGGACTCAGTTATGCATGGATTCGGAACCCTTGGCCATGTGAGTATATAATCTTTCTCTTGGGTACTCTCGGGTATAGCCCTCATCCGCATGCACTCTCACGGGCTACACCACTTTAGGTGATTGTGGATAGATTAATTAAGTCCGCCCATTTCCTCCTAGTAAAAGAGAGCACCACTACGGATCAGTTGACTCAGATTTACATTAAAGAGATAGTCAGGTTGCATGGTGTGCCCAAGACAATAGATAGAAATTCCAGATTTGTCTCAGCTTTCTAGACTAGTTTACAGAGAAATTTGGGTACCCGTTTGGCATTCAGCACTGCCTATCATCCTCAGACAGATGGCCAAACAGAGAGAACGAATCAGGTGCTTAAGGATATGTTGAGAGCTTGCTGTATGGATTATAAAGCATCCTGGCATGAAATGTTACCCTTAGTGGAGTTTGCCTACAACAATAGTTACCAGTCTACAATTAAGATGACGCCTTACGAGGTTTTGTATGGTAGACGATTTAGGTCTCCACTATATTGGGATGAGATAGGTGAAAAGGATGAGTTGAGTACCGCTCTTGGGCCAGAGGTGACTCAGAAAATGATAGAAGATGTAAGATTAATCAAAAACAGAATGAAGTAAGCCCAAGATCGATAGAAGAGTTATGCCGACTTAAAAAGAAAAGAGGTTGAATTTCAAGTGGGTGATAAAGTGTTTCTGAGAGTTTCCCCCTATAAGCGAGTGATGCGCTTTGGTAATAAAGGAAAGTTAGCACCGAGATATATAGGTCTATTTGAGGTATTGCAACG
This sequence comes from Pistacia integerrima, assembly GCA_026225825.1. Taxonomy (NCBI): domain Eukaryota; kingdom Viridiplantae; phylum Streptophyta; class Magnoliopsida; order Sapindales; family Anacardiaceae; genus Pistacia; species Pistacia integerrima. Next base: position 13,776,804 of record CM047742.1, on the reverse strand, counting down.
AGTGGGAAAAGTGGTCTACAGATTGGCACTACCACCTAGCATGGACAAGGTGCATGATGTTTTCCATGTCTCGATGCTACGAAAGTACGTAAGTGATCCCTCCCATATCTTGAGAATAGAGGATGTTGACTTAGAAGAGAATCTTGTGTATGAGGAGCGTCCGGTACAGATTTTGGACCGAAGGATTAAAGAGCTTCAGAATAAGAGCATTCCATTAGTAAAAGTCCTTTGGAGAAATCACAAGGTAAGGAAGGCCACATGGGAGGTAGAGCAAGACATGCAGAAACGTTATCTGGAGTTATTTGTGTGAATTTCAGGGACGAAATTCTTTTAAGGGGGGGGAGAATTGTAATGCCCCACTTGAGGTATGTAGTTAAATTATTGTTGCATTGCTTGAATGTTTATTGATTTGTTCTCATTTGAGCTTGCATGTTGTTATTTTTAGTTGGTTGGCCCTTAGTTGAATTTTGTTAAAGTTATTTTGAGAAAAATGTGAAGAAAATCCCTTAAACTTTCATTAGGGGTAAAATGGTCTTTTCACTCAAAATTAGTTGAAAAATTGGGGAGTGAAAAGAGATAGAATTTCATGGAGAATGTAATAAAAATGAGGGCATTATTGTAATTGACTAAGGGACATAGATGAAATTTCCAAGAAAGAGCAAGGGCAAAATGGGAAACTATATATATATATATATATTATGTAATAAGAGTTCAAGAGTAGAAACCCTAGCCACTCTATATATATATATATATATATATATATATATATATATATATATATATATATATATATATATATATATATATATATATATATTATGTAATAAGAGTTCAAGAGTAGAAACCCTAGCCACTCTATCCCTCCATTCATGCCATTCTCTACTCAAATTCTCTCAAAATTTTTCACTAGATTTCCGAGGAAATTCATAGATTTTGGGTATTTTTTAGTGGATTTTCAATCCTAAGCATCCAAAGGTAAGATTCTTGCATCAAGATGTGAGATTAAATTTTAAAGTTTTGAATTCTTATGGTTTTATATGCTTAGGGTTTAAGAGGAAAGGGAATTCTATCAAAGAGAGATTATAGTGTTAGAGTTGCTCAAATTCAAGGTAAGTAAATCCAACCAAGTTAAGATTTAAGAAAATCAAGTGAGTAGAGATTTCTTTTAATTATGTATGTGTTATGATTATTGAGAAATTGAGATGAGATTGATGATGAATTATGCTTGTTCTTGGATATATTTGACTTATGAGAAGTGCTTTTGATTGTATGATGATGGGTTGAAGTTTGATTGAAGTTGAAAGAAGTTTGAGTAAACTTTTGGGAGTGTTTTTCCTTGACAGGTTTTGTGATGGTTAAAGAAATAAGAAGAGTTATAGCTAAAGTAGAATTTATGTTTGCACATTTATTGTTTGATGAAATGCCTAAGTGAACAGCCTAAGTGAAAACTGCCCTGTCACAGCTGTGACCTTTTGAGTGATTTTTGGGCATCTTACAGATTGAACTTGGTTGATACCAAAACATAAAAGTTGTAGCCCTATCCTAAGCTTTAAAATGAGACCAAAATCGTAGCAATCCGATATGTATAACTCAAGTTATGCCTTCTTGAGTGTGACCTGTACAGAATGACTATCTTGATGCAACATTACATTTGTGCATTTCATGAGTGCATTAATGAGCATGAATCATCTATATGCATTAATTATGCATTAGAGAAAGAGTAGAAAAAAAATCCATGCCCAATATCACATCAAAGTCGGGCATATCAAAAACTATTAAATCAACTGCTAACTCTCGACCATGGATCACTACGAACTCTCCTAACAATATCTCCTGAGTCAACGCACTCACCCCATCAAAGAACTCTATCTTAATAAGTTGACTCACTCTAGTAGGTTTCAAACTTAATCTCTCTATCATTCCATGAGATGTAAAAGAATGGGTAGCTCTAGAATTAATTAAAGCATATAAAGGAATAGCATGGAATAACAACTGACCAGTTACGGCTGAGGGACTGGCCTCGGCTTTACCTTGTGCCACTGTAAATACTATAGCATTTGTACCTCTAGGAGTCTGAGCTGTCGATGGGAGAGGAGCTTTATAATCCCTCATCAGATGTCTTGGCTGTCGGCACCTGTAACATATATTTCGGTCCCTCAAACACTCTCCTGAATGGTTCCTCCCGCATTTAGCACAAGGGAGAAACCCTTCTGTCCTGGGTCGTTTGTTCTACCAATCTCTCCTATTCTTCTTGGGTTGAAACTTCTTCTTAGCCCTTACTTCTCTATTCTCTGTGGCATCTACTCTCTCCCTCTATAAGGTGGTGGATGGCTCACTAGATACTATTAAAGCTAACCCTTTTGCAATGTATTTATTTACATAGATCTCTACCCTTAAAGCCGGTGTTAAAGCTTCACTGTAGGTACGAGGGGGCCTAGCTCCTGTCATTACATCTCAGGCAATACCTGATCTCAACTCTTGCACGAACTTGTCCCTCCTTAACTCCGGTGTGTACACTATCCTGGGTGCAAAGCGAGCAAGGGAGTTGAATCTTACTGAATATTCTTTCACCGTACTAGTCCCCTACTTCAAATTAATAAATTCTTGGACCTTCTCGTGTATTCGATCTTCTGTTCGATACTCGGCCTCAAACAATCTCTCAAATTCCTCCCAAGTCATCGAGGCCATGTCATGAGTCTCTTCCATTAATTCCCACCAAATTCGGGCATCTCCCCGAAATAAGAAACTGGCATATTTGATCCTCTCTTTATCATTCATGGGAAACAGTGCCGTCGTCCACTCTACAGACTTAAACCACTCTTCTGCTTCTAACGAGTCCCTAGTAAACTCTAGCGGCTAGTGCTAGTTTGCAAGCCCCTAAATCAGATCAACTCAACTCTGTACTGTCTGAGGTACCGACCCTTCTCGCTTTTGTCTTGCGGTCGGTACTCTGCTAGGGGTCTTGGTTCTTTCTTGTACAGCTCTCTCCTGACTCTCAGCTAACACCTGCTTGTACAATGGTTCGAATCCTAGTCTCATCAAGAGTAGAGGGAGTTGGTTCTGGTGGGTTAGAGGATTCTCCCTCGTTCATCACACTCTTACCCTTCTTCCTATTACTATGCCTCATCTGCAAAACAACCACACTTGATCAATTCAAGAGAACACTTAACGTAAGGAAAGAATTAACTAACACAGTCGGCTCTCGGACATCGTAGCGACGAGAATGGTACACTGTCAAATCCCAAAATCTCGGCTCTAATACCAAAAATGTAATAACTACTTCCTACTCAAATACTCATAAAAATATACATAATAAAATACATGTATAATAACATAAGTAGTTGGACCCAAATTTTTCTTTTATTAAACATATACATCCTTTATACAAAATTAGTATCATAAACAAAAACTATCAAAAACTATGTAGACAGTGTAGCCATTCCTCCTCGCGTGTCGACGTCCATCCGACCGTGTCCTCACCTAAATCCTGCAAAAGCATAGAAAGACAACGGGGTGAGCACAAATAATGCTCAGTAAGTAAACCCTCTAGTCGTCTATCCCTGTAACTTTCTCTCTCTAAGTCTTTCCTTACAATTCTCATTTACTCTCTCTTTTATACTTCTCTCTATTTTCTCTTTCTGTTTCTCTCTCTCTGTTTCTCTTTCTTAGAACTCTTTTCTACTAACTCTCTTTAGTAAGTCACGACCCCATCTTACCGGGGGCACGGCCGGGACTCGCTCTCGCTCTCCGTGACTTCTACTCGTTCTTAGTCGATCGGACTCGGTTATGCATGGATTCGGAACCCTTGGCCATGTGAGTATATAATCTTTCTCTCGGGTACTCTCGAGTATAGCCCTCATCCGCATGCACTCTCACAGGCTATACCACTTCTCTCTCTCATACTCATGCCGCTCTCTCAATGCGGCGTACATGCGGGAATACTCTACCCATTACTCATGGGTTCCCCATTGCACAACCTACTCTATTTTCTTTTTCTCTCTTTTCTCTTAATAAAGCTTACACTCAAAGTTCTCTACTCTTTTTATACTCTTTCTCTAATGCATAATTAATGCGTATGGATGATTCATGCTCATTAATGCACTCATGAAATGCACAAATGCAATGTTGCATCAAGATAGTCATTCTGCACAGGTCACACTCAAGAAGGCATAACTTGAGTTATACATATCATATTGCTACGATTTTGGTCTCGTTTTAAAGCTTAAAGATAGGGCTACAACTTTTATGTTTGGTCTCAACACAATTCAATCTGTAAGATGCCCAAAAATCACTCAAAAGGTCATAGTTGTGACAAGGCAGTTTTCACTTAGGCTTTTCACTTAGGCATTTCATCAAACAATAAATGTGTAAACATAAATTCTACTTTAGCTATAACTCTTCTTCTTTCTTTAACCATCCAAAATGGGAGTAAAGCTCCCTTGTATCATCACAAAACTTGTCAAGGAAAAACACTCCCAAAAGTTTACTCAAACTTCTTTCAACTTCATTCAAACTTCAACCCATCATCATACAATCAAAAGCACTTCTCATAAGTTAAATATATCCAAGAACAAGCATAATTCATCATCAATCTCATCTCAATTTCTCAATAATCATAACACATACATAATTAAAAGAAATCTCTACTCACTTGATTTTCTTAAATCTTAACTTGGTTGGATTTACTTACCTTGAATTTGAGCAACTCCAACACTATAATCTCTCTTTGATAGAATTCCCTTTCCTCTTAAACCCTAAGCATATAAAACCATAAGAATTCAAAACTTTAAAATTTAATCTCACATCTTGATACAAGAATCTTACCTTTGGATGCTTAGGATTGAAAATCCACTCAAAAATACCCAAAATCTATGAATTTCCTTGGAAATCTAGTGAAGAAATTTGAGAGAATTTGAGTAGAGAATGGCATGAATGGAGGGATAGAGTGGCTAGGGTTTCTACTCTTGAACTCTTATTACATAATAATGTATATACTAGTTTCCCATTTTGCCCTTGCTCTTTCTTGAAAATTCCATCTATGTCCCTTAGTCAATTACAATAATGCCCTCATTTTTATTACATTCTCCATGAAATTCTATCTCTTTTCACTCCCCAATTTTTCAACTAATTTTGAGTGAAAAGACCATTTTACCCTTAATGAAAGTTTAAGGGATTTTCTTCACATTTTTCTCAAAATAACTTTAAAAAAATTCAACTAAGGGCCAACCAACCAAAAAAAACAACATGCAAGCTCAAATGAGAACAAATCAATAAACATTCAAGTAATGCAACAATAATTTAACTACATACCTTAAGTGGGGCGTTACAAGAAGTGTTTGCTTGAGTGGGGTATTTCTAAAGTTTTCACAATCACAGTTGATAATGCAAGCTCTAATGATGTTGGAATAAGTTATCTAAAGACTCGGTTGGGAAGTTGGAAGGGGAGTGTCTTGGATGGTGACTTCCTCCACATGAGATGTTGTGCTCATATATTGAGTTTAGTTGTAAAAGAGGGATTAAAAGATATGGAGGACTCTATATTCCGAATTCATTCGACAGTGAGGTCTTCTCCGGCAAGGTTACACAAATTTAAGGAGCGTGTGGCAAAAGAAAAAATTGAAAGTAAAGCTAAATTGGTTCTCAATGTTGAAACAAGGTGGAATTCCACATACTTGATGTTGGAGGCGGCATTAAAATTTCAGAAAGCTTTTGAGTTGTTGGAAATAGAGGATAGTAAGTATTCAGATGAGTTTAGTAGTGGGGAAAGGTTTAGGGGTTTGCCTACATGCATTGATTGAGATTATGCATGATAGTTCGTACCTTTTTTGAAATTCTTTTATGATGCTACTCTACGTGTCTCTGGCTCACTTTATGCCACTAGTAATGCTTACATGCGGGACATTTTTGGCATTGGATTAAAGATTTCAAAATTGTGTACAAGTGTAGATCCTGGGTTACGTAGTATGGCTGTAAGGATGAAGGGGAAATATGATAAATATTGGTCAAATATTGATAATATCGACCTCATGTTATTCATAGCAGAGGCACTAGATCCGAGACACAAGTTAGAATATGTGGATTGGGTTATTAATGAGTCTTTTGATACAGTTCTTGCTGATAGGTTGAAGACAAAAGTGAAGGAAGTTTTGGTGGCTTTATTTGAGCAATATAGTTCATTTACGGTGGTCCCTAGTGCGCAACCAAGTGAGCAGACTCGAGTTGCAATGGAGATTGATGTTGATGATGTAGATCTTGATAATTAGGAGTTTATGAAGGTTATGTATCAGGAAAAACAGGCTAGAAAAAAAGTTGTGAATCACAAAATAGAGTTAGACAAATATTTAATAGACGATTGTGAAGATGACAATAAGAGTTTTGATATCTTGCAATGGTGGAAGTTAAATTCAACAAAATATCGAGCTCTGTCTATGATAGCACAAGATGTATTGGCTATGCCTGTCTCTACTGTAGCATCTGAGTCGGCTTTCAGTATGGGGGGTAGTGTATGGGATCCATTTCTTAGCTCCCTCACTCCCAAGATGGTGGAGGCTCTTATTTGTACACATGATTGGGTTCCGGCTTCGCGTGTATCATTCATCATAGAGGAGAGCTTGGACGAAATATCAAAACTTGACATGGGTAAAATTGTTCCTTTACTTTTAATTTTTTGGTTATTTATTTGTTGTTTTTGTTAAATATATTTTGCAAATATAACCTATCAAATGTGCTTGTCCAATTATTTGTAGAAATTGCACGTTTCGGATTGGAAAGCACAAGTTATATGGATGATTGAACGACAACCCAATGTATGAGGTATATTACTTTTAATTTTTTGTCTTGTATGTCAATGGGCGATATACTTTCCGGATTTATGAAGAAGCTGATTTCAGTTGCCTTTGTTGTTGATGGTGAAGGAGGCCTAATTTAAGGAATAGAAACTAATTTCATATCTCCTCCCCATGCTTCACGATTACCATTGGACACTTGACATGCTTGGCACAATAATCACTCACACTTCCTAGAAGAGCCCTGTTAAAATAATCAGCATTAGCATTAGACAGTTTTTCTACTAAAATAAAATTGAGTTAGTTCAAAAGTGATACCTCTTGATGAAACCATAACCGTGGCTTCCCATGATCAAGGTGTCAGCTCTAAGTTTATCCACAATACCGCATATCACATCCTTGGCTTCTCCACATCCAACTACTCTCTGAACATTTATCTGTAAAAAATCCATTGATAATCATTTAGATATTTTGTACAACTACTCTCTGAATATGCTTATTGATATTTTGATTATTTTTTAATTATAATGTTGCTAGGATATCATTTAATAATTGTTGCAATCAATCCTTTTGCATATTCTATTATGATATTTGGCCTTAATACATAATACCAATCCATTTAAATTATTAGTTTTTGAAAGGTAATGGAGAGAGTAAATGTAAGTTTTGCATTCCTCTTGTAGGTGATTCCGTGATTGTACTTGGCCAATTGAAGAATGCTTAAGCCTTAAAGTGAAGGGGAGATGTCAGTTTACAACTTTCACTTGTTATTTCTTAATCTCTTTTGTACTTGGCCATTAAAATTTAAAGGAACACTTTATATTTTATGATAATGTAATTGGTGACTATTAGTTATTATGCTTAGATGAGAAGAATTCAGTAGCATTGATTGGTGATTAATTGGTCAAATTGTTGTGGATCATTTGGTTTTTTGGTTTCTTGAAATTTTGTCATCTAAAAGTAGGAAATTTTTTTATCATAAGATATAAAAAAAAAAAAGGAAAAAGAAAGCTTATTAATAAAATCGGTTTGCAAACCGGTTAACCGGATTGCAAACTAAAAATCAATTCGGACCGGTTTCGGTTTGCAATATGGCTTGAACCGGAAAACCAGTTCAGTTAACCGGTTTTTTGCAGCCCTAGGAAGAAGTTGATTGTCAACGATTCTGATTGGACGGTTTGCAATATTTTTTTGTACGTTTCTTAAAGTTTTTTACGATTCCACTAATACATTAAGTGTTATTTATTATCTTACTACTAATTTAGCGTTATATATTTTATTTCAAATTTGTAAAACTTTTGCTAAACATAAAGATAATCCAGACTTATGTTCAATTATTTTAGATATGGAAGCAAAATAACAGAAATATTGGTTAGATATTTCATTCTTATATGGATTAGGTCTTATTGTAGATCCTAGGTTTAGATTAAACATATTTAATTGTATAATTACTAAGATAAGCCAGTATTTAGAATATAACTACAGTTCTTATTTGATAGAATTAAAAAAAAATTAACTATAAATTTCGACGATGTTAATTTCGACAATGTTAATTAATAATTAAATATAAACAAATTTATTTAATTGTTTAAGTTTAAATTAAATTTGCACATTGCGAACAGTAGGCTAAAATTAAATTATCTCTTTAAATTAAAACCATTATAAATTTATAACTATTCATTTATATTTTTTTTTAACTAATTAATTAAAATTTACAAATGACCTCATGATAAATTACAAAAAACCCCTTCTATAATTATTATTATTAAAATATATAAAAAATTAGTGGGCTAAATAGATATTTATCAGGCCTGCTTAGGACCAATCCCAAGACTGGTCCTATACTGGCCAAGCCAATTTGGGCCCGGGCCTAGGACCGTCCCAAGCCCTATTTGCCCTCTTTTAGTTTTCATGGGTTTATGAGTTGAATTTTATTGGGTTAATATAATTTATTTGAAAAGCCTAAGTTATAAGATTTGGAGCTTCGGTTTATAGTTGATGATTTTGATAAATTAAGTTGTAATTGTTGTTTAAGTAGAGGAATTGGAAGGTTTTAAGGTTAGCCCATGTTAATTCTTGAATTTTGTATTGGTCTCTTGGATTTGTAATTGCAAATTAATTATTTTTCTGATAATAAAAATTCTTTTCTTTTTTCAGTTATGGACAAGTTTGTGATCAAAAGAAAGTTTTCTAATAAGGAACCATCAATTAAAACAAAACATAAGGTATCACGATAGTGTTTATAATTAGCCTATTGAATCTTGCTTAAGACAAACATATGTTGGACTTAACTTGAGTAGTCTTCTTACAGATCCTAGATTGAGGATTAAAATTTCAGAATATCATCCTAATGATAAAGACAAAGTGAGAAGGGCATACTTGCAAAGTGAAAAATTAGGAATTTAATGCGTCTTTTTAATCCCAATTGGTATAAAGAATATGCAAATTGGTTAGAGTACAATATAGAAAAAGAGGCTACTTTTTGTTTGTGTTGGTATCATTTTAGATTACATTTTTTTATACTTATTACTTCAATATATATTTTATTATAAATTTGTCAACTTCACCCTAATAACTAGAAATTCTAGCTAAGCCCCTGGGTACATCATCGCAATACTTAAAAAATGTAAATAAGGAGGTGTTTGTGATTAAGATTTGAAATCTTTCCTTTCTAGGAATAAGGCAAACCTAAGAGGTGGTTAAAGAAGTTTGGGTTCTTTTAAATAGTGTTGAAAGACGTGCGAGGCAATGGAAATTACTGGACTTTTACGACTTTCAATTCTCTCTAATTCTCTCAGCCCGTCTCTCTCTAGTCTCTGCCACTGGTCCAAAGGAGAAATTTACCCAAATTCCCCACCCAAACACGAGTATGGATGCAAGCGCGTCGGCCGGCGGAAGCGGAGGAGGACCGGCGCCGTTCCTTTTAAAAACTTACGACATGGTCGACGACTCATCGACGGACGAGATCGTCTCTTGGAGTTCGAACAAGAACAGTTTCGTGGTTTGGAACCCTCCAGAGTTCGCTCGTCTTCTTCTTCCTACCTATTTCAAGCACAATAATTTCTCTAGCTTCATTAGACAGCTCAATACTTATGTGAGTTCTTCAAATTCATTTTTTTGTTTAATTTTATTCCACTTTAATTTTAACGAAATCATCAATTAAATTCAGTTTTGGGTGGAATTGTGTTTATTTTTCAATTTTATAAAATTCCTTGAATTTTACGCGATGCTGTAGGGTGACACCGCCAGTTAATTTTTGTTTTTTTTTTTTTTTTTGGTTTCTTTTCAATGGTTGGAAATATGAGAGAACAGAATTATTTTAACATTTGTAATTATTTTTCCTTCTTCATAATATTGTATCCTATAGATAAATGTGTTTGACGGGTGGAATCTCAATTGAATCCGCAATTACACATTAAATATCCAATGACAGTTTATGAAAATTTTGCTTGGAGCTTCTTAGGTTGGGTGGTAGTGACTGTTAAGAAGGCAAAAATGTCTATTAATATTTTTTTTATTCCATTAGTATTATGAGTATTATTCTGATCTTGGCTTTATGGATGTGAGTACTTACTCAAAATAGTACTCTTTTGGTGGGTATGCTAAGATTCCTTTGTCGTCAATGATGAATACTGGGTGTTTGCCCACTTAATTTCTTATGAAAGAAAAGCATTCATTAAGAGAGACTTGCCTTTGGATGATGCTTTTAGAAGTTTTGGTTTTCAATAGATGTAGAGAAGAAGGTACTTTGCTTCTGGTAAAATATCACGATGGGTAGGTTTTGATGTTCTGCTATGTTGGTTCACTGTTCCTTATCTAAGGAATTCTTTTAAATATAGGACCTGTATTATATATAATACGATATAATAATTTGGATTTTGAATTAGCTGCTTCCTTTTATTTTTCTTTGTTATCACTTGCATGATTGTTTGGAAATTTTGAAGCTTAGTATGGGATATCGGGGCTGTATCAAAATCTGAGTACTCTGATCTGCTCTTTGCTTGGGTTAAAATCACTTTAAAATGATGTGAATAATCAACCTTATGATTGAGTTGATGACCATCAATAAGTGGGGTTAGTAATCAGGAGGTCTCAGTTATCAATGAAAATCATGGTGTTAGGTGGAAATGTTTGGGGGTTGCGTTTTTGGACTGAAAAAGAGGGAAATGAGAAACCACAAATTGTAATCGGAGGAAAATTTTTTTGAAACCACCGATCAATCCCTTGAGAAAATTGAAGGTATTTTTGCTAGTTTAGGATTATTCTTGTTTATAATTGTTGGTGCTCATAGAGGTGGCTAGATGAATGTTTTTCATATGTTTCAGATAAAAGATGAATACTGAAATATCTTCATTGCCCTTACTAAAGTATGGAAGCAACCAAATGATAGTTTTTTCCAAAAAATGTGGGGAGATTACTGGCCTTCTTTGACTGTATGGGGGTTTAGCATACCACATATAACCATTGTTGGCCTAGATGTGATATCATCCACCACTTGGTGTGAATATTTTTTGGTTCCATATGTTGTTCAAAAGAGTTAATCATAGATGGTCTTCTTATACCATCTATGCGCAGTAACATCTGATCTTGCCAGTTTTATGCCTGTTCATATAGTTTACATGCAGTCTAATGTTATCTTTTACCAACATTGTATATGTAGCTATATAGATATTTTTACACTATCTACTTGGTTGACACACGTTAATTTGTATGCTTGAAATAACATTAGAAGCTTCTTCTATGGCTGTCTATGATATTTAAACTTAAGAAATTGCTTCAAATTCCTTGTTTGTGTAACACCTGAATTGACTGGCAACTTGTGTTTTGTCATAAAAGGAATATTAAATGTACAAGAATATATTTCTATCAGTGCATGAACTTGATTTGATTTTTTTTTTTTTAATGAGAATTGTTATTTATTAGGGTGTCAGGTGTTTCTGTGGTCCCAATTACTCTGCTGAGTTTACTTGATAAATATATTATGATTGATTCATTTCCAAAGGTGTGTATATCTTGCAACAAAAACTCTAAAATCTGTAATTCCATTTTCTTGATTTTGCTTCCTTTTTGATGATTAGAAATTAATTCTTCTTAAGCTATAATCTGGGTATCAAGGACCATGTTTATGCTAAAGAAAGACCAGTATGTCTATAAATCTATGAATATCAGATGCTTATGTTTTTTTAGTTCCCATATAGATGTGTTGGGCTTCCTTAAGAAATTTTTATTTTTTTTCCCTTAATAAAGAATTTAAGTTCACCCGCTGTTCTCTCATGCATGCATGAGCTTCCAAATCTCCATATTTGGCCGTCGTTCTTCCTTCTTTTCTCTTGCTCCATGAAAAGAATGAAATTTTATATTAATTCTAAATTCTTTTGGCTTTGTATTATTTAAAATCTGACTTTTCAAGTGTTACTTAACATGGCACATATGGCTGTGATATGGCTTCAGGGATTCCGAAAAATTGATCCAGAGAAGTGGGAATTTTCTAATGAAGATTTTGTCAAAGATCAAAAGCATCTTCTTAAGAATATTCACCGCAGGAAACCTATTCACAGCCATAGTCACCCACAAGGTTCTTCAATGGATCCCGAGAGAGCAGCATTTGAAGAAGAAATAGAGAAGTTCTCACGTGAGAAAGCTGCACTGGAGGCAAATATTTTAAGAGTCAAACAACAGCGGTCAGCGGCAAAGCTTCAATTGGAAGACATGACACAGAGAGTGGATAGTATGGAGCAGAGGCAGCATAGTTTATTGTCCTTCCTGGAGAAAGCTATTCAGAACCCTACTTTTGTAGAACATCTTGCTCGAAAAATTGAGTCTATGGATATCTCTGCATATAAGAAGAAAAGACGAGTGCCGCAAGTTGATTTCTCAAAGCCTGTTGACAGTAGTCTTTTGGACAACAGTAGTAGTTCTCGACCTGAGTTTGGCAATATTTTCCACCAAGATTTCTCAAATAAGCTGAGACTAGAATTATCACCAGCTGTTTCAGATATTAACTTGCTTTCACATAGCACACAGAGTTCCAATGAAGATGGGGGAAGTCCCCAGAGGAAAATATCTGAAGGGGACACAAAAGAGGCACAGACAAGAATAGAAGGCAATTTATTTGTGCCTGAAACATTTGAACTTTCCGATACTGGGACATCTTTTACTTTCAAAATGGATTCATCCTTGTCGAGAAAATTATCAGCAAATGACAGCCCAAGAGTGCATTCCTTGCAGCAGAGATTGACTTCAAGTGAAGACACCGATGGTCATCTTTCCTGCCACTTAAACTTAACTCTGGCATCTTCTCCTTTGCAAGTTAACAAAGGCCTTTACTCATCAACAATCCCCCAACCTAGTCATGATATTGGCAGAGCTGCAGAGTCGAGGTATAATTCCAATGAAAAAGAATCTGATACTAGATCTTTTCCAAAGAACAAGAATCTGAGTAATGAGGATGTCACACTATCTTCTTCGCAAGAGACTGCAAACAATAATCCTGTAACTCTGGCTGCACCAGCTCGTATAAATGATGTATTCTGGGAACAATTCCTTACTGAAAGACCTGGTTCTTCAGATAATGAAGAGGCAAGTTCTTGTTATAGGGCAAATCCATATGAAGAGCAGGAAGATAGAAGGCAGGGCCAAGGAATATCCAGAAACGCCAAGAATATAGAGCAGCTTACTCTTTGAGCACCAAATTCAATAAGCCCTGTGGAAGTTTGTAAAAGGATTTTCTAGTTATTTTCATCCAATTTGACAAGATATATGATTAACCTGACATTGAACATCTATGCTCTATAAGAGCTTGACAGTTTCCCGAGTGCTAAGGTTCTGAAGACTGCAATGATCGCATGGCACTAATTAATGCCTAAATTGTGTAATCATGTTATTAAGGTATATGGTGTAGATTTTTAATTTTTGTATTTTTTAAAGTAACTGCTGGGATCAATTTAAATGAGACTCATGATTCTGTGATGTCCTCTGATCCACCTGTTGCAAAGTAGATTGCTATCGGTTTCTTCCTGATGTACATGTTTCTTTTATAAGAAATTTTCATCAAGTTTCTGTCTAGAAGTTCATATTGAGATGTCAAACCATTCTTCCATGCTACTCAGTCTCTGTTAGCACTTAGCATATCGACATAGAATCATTGTAACGTCTTCTTACCTCATCTGGTTATTTGATGAGAGGGTATAGCTAAATTATTAGATTGAGAATGCTATCAATCTTTGGTAGCCATTGGATGCACGTTATTGAAGAGTAAATCCAAGTGTTATGAATGACTGGTCAAATTGGGCTAAGCCTTTAACCCAAACTTGACATTGCCACATCTTTGAGTCAGGTTGTTTTAGGAATCCCTTATGGAACTCGGCCTAATTGTTCTCATCATTGGTATGGATATTTTGTTACTAGATTAGATTATTACAAATCCACAGAAGCATCCCAGGTTGATAGAAATTAAATAACAATAAGAAGAAGAAGAAGAAAAGTGTGAAGCTCCTTTACTGAGAACAGAAACATGGTAATAGTTGAATCAGTTTATGTGTAACTCAACTAATCTTTAAGATGTATTGAATACCTTAGAAATAAAATAAAAACCAAGTAAATCACAACATTGAATATTGCGTGCTAGAAAAAGAAGAGAGTAACTTTTTGAAGAGACATTGGTGTAAAGAAAGCGTCACTAAGTGGGCTCTTCAAGCATGTGAACTACCACTAGATGGAGACTTTGATAGCTCAGGCTTGGCCCTCAATTATCATTTCTTATACTCGTAATAAAAATAAATGAAAATAGTTAAAGAGTTAAACAAGTAAAAAGTAAATTGAGCTGCACTTTTTGTTTAGTTTTATTCAAATATTATTTTTTAACAGTATAAATGGTAGATGATATCACCATTCATACCCAAAAAGAAGGTTTTACTTGTGGTGTATTATTAAGTTTTTTTTTTTTTAATGCATTAAATTAAAAGAGAATAATATTGATTCTAAGTGTATGGATTGAAATCTAACAACCTAATAAATTCTATCGTCCTATAAAAAAAAAGTGGACTGAAAGTCCAAGCGTAACAATAAAGAAAGGAGGAAAATGGTAGGTCCTCTAATTATTAATTAACCAACAAATACCAAGGCGGTGGCCCTTTTCCTCTATTTTATTTACTTTGTTTGGCCTCGAATGGTAGGGTTGAGCACGGATAGCGGGTAGAATCAGAATCGGGGGTAAGAACCAGAACCGGAATCGGAACCTACCCAGAACCTGCTCTGTGCGGGTAGGTTCTGGTTCCAATTTTTTGGAACCGCTCTATCGTGGTGCGGTTCGTTCTTACCCCCAGGAGGCCAGGAACCCAAGGAACCTCCGTAAAAGGGTACCCTGTTTGGAACCTGTTTGGAACCTGTTTTGGAACCTGTTTGGAACCTGTTTTGGAACCTATATTGGAACCTGTTTTTGGAACTTGTTTAGAACCTATTTTGGAACCTGGACTATAATGAAATATTTGTGAAATGTAAATAATGGGGGAGTTTCTATTATTTTACATATAAAAAAATTTAAAATAGAAAAAGTTAAATTTTTAGAATAACCTAATTAAATAAATATACGAATACAATTATACTTATTACATATAAATTACACCATATTAAAAGCTTTAATATATTATAATACATTAATATTAAAGTTTTGATCAATTAAGTGAATAATTGGAATTATGATCCAATTAAAAGTGTTTTACATTTTTAATGTTATTAAAAAGAATTATTTTTGAATAAAATAGTATATTTGATTGAGTAATAATATATTTAGTTATTTACTTCAATTATCAAGTTCTAAGTATATCTATAATAAATTAGTAATTAATTAATTATATATGATAAATTGATAAACATTAATAAATTTAATTACTAGTTAAATATCATACTTAATCAATTATAACATTATAGTTAAATGATTACTTAATTAATTATAATTTTATAACATTACTTAATTGATTTATGGTATAATTAATTATAACATTACATTAATTGATTACTACTTAATTAATTGACTTTATTATAAACATTAGTACAAACTTAATTAAATGATTAAAAATTTAATTAATTATAATATTACATTAAAATTTATAATATGATTATTTAATAGTTAATTCACTATAACATTACATTAAAATTTATAATATGATTATTTAATAGTTAATTCACTATAATATTACATTATAGTATGATTATATAATTAATTATAACATTACATAATTAAATAATTACTTAATTGATTATGAGTGATGATATTATGTTTTAAACATTAGTAATTACTAATTTGCTACATAAACATTAGCACAATACTTAATTAAATGATAAGAAATTTAACTAATTATAACATTACCTTATAAACATTTCATTATAAACATTAATTAAACATTACATTATAGTTAAATAATTACTCAATTAAATTATAATATTATTATATTACATTATATATTATGATCACTTACTTAATTATAACATTACATAGTTAAATAATTATATAATTACATAATTAGTTAAGAATTTATAACATTACATTATAAACATTAGTAATTTACTAATTTACTATATTATTACATTATTTAATTAAACGATTAAAAATTTAATTAATTATAACATTACCTTATATATTTATAATATAATTACTTAATCAATTATAACATTCTATTATAAACATTAGTATATTAATCAAATGATTTGAAATTTAATTAATTATAATATTAAATTATAGATTTATAGTATGATTATTTAATTCATTATAACATTACATTATACTATTATAGTATGATCATATAATTAATATAACATTACATAATTAAATAATTACTTAATTGATTATGAGTTATGATATTATATTTTAAATATTAGTAATTACTAATTTACTACATAAACATTAGCACAATACTTAATTAAATGATAAGAAATTTAATTAATTATAACATTACCTTATAAACATTAATTAAACATTACATTATAGTTAAATAATTACTCAATTAAATTATAATATTATAATATTACATTATATTATATTATGATTACTTACTTAATTATAGCATTATATAGTTAAATGATTACATAATTATTTAATTAGTTATGAATTTATAACATTACATTATAAACATTAGTAATTTACTATACTATTATATTACTTAATTAAACGATTAAAAATTTAATTAATTATAACATTACTTTATATATTTGTAATATGGTTACTTAATCAATTATAACATTTCATTATAAACATTAGTATATTAATTAAATGATTTGAAATTTAATTAATTATAATATTAAATTATAGATTTGTAGTATTATTACTTAATTCATTATAACATTACATTATACTATTTATAGTATGATCATATAATTAATATAACATTACATAATTAAATAATTACTTAATTGATTATGAGTTATGATATTATATTTTAAACATTAGTAATTACTAATTTACTACATAAACATTAGCACAATACTTAATTAAATGATAAGAAATTTAATTAATTATAACATTACCTTATAAACATTAATTAAGCATTACATTATAGTTAAATAATTACTCAATTAAATTATAATATTATAATATTACATTATATTATATTATGATTACTTACTTAATTATAGCATTATATAGTTAAATGATTACATAATTATTTAATTAGTTATGAATTTATAACATTACATTATAAACATTAGTAATCTACTATACTATTACATTACTCAATTAAACGATTAAAAATTTAATTAATTATAACATTACTTTATATATTTGTAATATGGTTACTTAATCAATTATAACATTCCATTATAAACATTAGTATATTAATTAAATGATTTGAAATTTAATTAATTATAATATTAAATTATAGATTTGTAGTATGATTACTTAATTCATTATAACATTACATTATACTATTTATAGTATGATCATATAATTAATATAACATTACATAATTAAATAATTACTTAATTGATTATGAGTTATGATATTATATTTTAAACATTAGTAATTACTAATTTACTACATAAACATTAGCACAATACTTAATTAAATGATAAGAAATTTAATTAATTATAACATTACCTTATAAACATTAATTAAGCATTACATTATAGTTAAATAATTACTCAATTAAATTATAATATTATTATATTATATTATATTATGATCACTTACTTAATTATAGCATTATATAGTTAAATGATTACATAATTATTTAATTAGTTATGAATTTATAACATTACATTATAAACATTAGTAATCTACTATACTATTACATTACTCAATTAAACGATTAAAAATTTAATTAATTATAACATTACTTTATATATTTGTAATATGATTACTTAATCAATTATAACATTCCATTATAAACATTAGTATATTAATTAAATGATTTGAAATTTAATTAATTATAATATTAAATTATAGATTTGTAGTATGATTACTTAATTCATTATAACATTACATCATACTGTTATAGTATGATCATATAATTAATATAACATTACATAATTAAATAATTACTTAATTGATTATGAGTTATGATATTATATTTTAAATATTAGTAATTACTAATTTACTACATAAACATTAGCACAATACTTAATTAAATGATAAGAAATTTAATTAATTATAACATTACCTTATAAACATTAATTAAGCATTACATTATAGTTAAATAATTACTCAATTAAATCATAATATTATTATATTACATTATATTATAATCACTTACTTAATTATAGCATTATATAGTTAAATGATTACATAATTACTTAATTAGTTATGAATTTATAACATTACATTATAAACATTAGTAATTTACTATACTATTACATTACTTAATTAAACGATTAAAAATTTAATTAATTATAATATTACTTTATATATTTGTAATATGATTACTTAATCAATTATAACATTCCATTATAAACATTAGTATATTAATTAAATGATTTGAAATTTAATTAATTATAATATTAAATTATAGATTTGTAGTATGATTACTTAATTCATTATAATATTACATTATACTATTATAGTATGATCATATAATTAATATAACATTACATAATTAAATTATTACTTAATTGATTATGACATTATATTATAAACATTAGTAATTTACTAATTTGCACAATATTTAATCGAATTATTATAATTTTATTAATTATAACATTATATTATAAATTTATGGTATAATTATTTAATTAATTATAACATTCTATTATAAATAATATTATAATACTTAATTAAATGATTAACAATTTAATTAATTATAATATTACATTATAATTAAATAATATATTACTTAATTAATTATAACATTACAATTTACATTGTAGTATGATCACTTAATTAATTATAACATTACAATTTACATTGTAGTATGATCACTTATTTAATTATAACATTACTTGTTTCTAATATTAAATTTACTAAATTATATTTGGTATATTATAAATACCCAATTAACCAATTATAACATTAAATTAATAAATTTATAAACATTAATAATTTATTAACTTATCAAATAGACCCCTCGGCAAATGGCAATGTTAGTAATTAGTATTAAGAATTATTGTTTGTTTAAATGATTTTGGTGAAGTTATTTTATGTGAATTGTGATGAATAATTGTTTGTGTTTTGGTTTTGATTGACGAATTTTATGTGAATTGTGATGAATTGATTGAATTCAAGCGTTGCTTAGAGATTACAGGTTATGAGTTACATTGGACACAAATGAATGAATAACGAAAATTTGTTAGGGGGTGTATTTGTAAACTTATAAGGTGTTTTTGTTATTTTTTTAAACTAATAGGGGGGTAATTGATTTTTTACAGGGTACCCTGGAAAGGAACCGGAACCTGCATTTTAGGTTCCGGTTCCTTGAATTGAAGAACTTGTACTGTACGGTTCCGATTCCGGTTCCTTTTTTTGGGAACTGTCTTGCTGCGGTTCGGTTCCCGTTCCCAGAAAGTACAGGTGCCGGGAACCGCTCACCCCTATCGAATGGCATGCCCTTCATCATTATGTCTT